>JABACO010000016.1:8498962-8588065 GCA_013339895.1 Ephydatia muelleri | reverse complement strand
TCATGTGCACACTGACCTGTGTGAGGGGCGTGATGGATGCCTTCAACTGCTGCATGGTTCCCTCCACACGCTGAAGCTTGCCTAGCTTCATCAGGGTCAGTCCAATTAGTGGATGATATTGAAAGAGCCATCTCCTGTGTGACATGATTGGATCACCCTACACCTCTACTGTTGGGCTTCAGTCACCTGTACAAGTCAACCAGTGTGGATGCAGTGTTGGCAGCGTGTTTCCACATCCCCAGTTCTATGTGTGTGTACATGTCAGGCATCACAACACCCTACAGCACACCCTCACCTAGTTGATCATCACACATCACAGCACACCCTCACCTAGTTGATCATCACACATCACAGCACACCCTCACCTAGTTGATCATCACACATCACAGCACACCCTCACCTAGTTGAGCTTCACACATCAGTTCAGACTCCCTGATGGCTGTCACGAGGTGCAATGGGGAGACAGCTGGTGGCAGCCCACAATCCCCTTCCAGTCTAATACAAAACAAACTGACTGAGTCCCTACCTCCCTGTACATTCAGTACACCCCCCTTCAAAGACCACACCCCAAATCCTTCAAAGGCCACACCGCTCTGTTCTCTATCATACCCCGAGTTGCCTTCAAGCTCTTTCTATATTCCAGTTCCTTCATGACTTCAGCTGTCTCTTTATCCTCCCTCTCCTCCACAAGGCACCGCACACAGACACAAACAAAACCATACACTTTCTTCAGCTGTGATCTTCTATCCAAGCAGCTGTCTACCAGATCCACATAGCTGATGAGCATCTGCAGGACACTGTTCAAGTCAAGCAAGGAACGAGAGTGGTTGCACATCCCACCTGATCTCCAGCGGGGATATCTTTGATGGCTCTCACAGTTAGTGTCTTGCCGGCAAAGAGTGCCACACAATTAGGATCACACGAGTGGTTCAGTTGAGAACATCTATGACACAGCACCTGCTAAAGTCACCTCAGACAAATGTCCACCTTACTGAATATAAACTCCTGCACCAATGGCCACCATCTCACCGTCACAGATGCTAAAAGTGTTGCAGATGAGCTTAAAAATATCAACAGAAGATTAACCTTTTGCGTTATGTAAGAAGATTTGCTCCCCCCACTCCAGTTCTTACCTTGCACAACACATCATAAGCATGACCACCATCGAAGTCTTCCCTCAGTAGAGCCTTAACTCCAAGTAATTGTTCTGCAACTTGCTCCTTTGCTATTACACCCAAACTGTCTTTAACTGTGTCAGTGAGGAAATTGAGTTAGGACAAATCACAGCTGCCACACAGCCAAGCAATGAGCACCTGCCTGAACATAAGGATTCCATGTTCTTCCCGCGCTGCACGTGGGAAACATACCATGCCTTAGTCCCGCACATCACGCACACACCATCACTACGCACATTCTTTTGAAGAGCTCTGACAACAAGCCGCATCGTGTCTGTTGGAACGTGTGGCTGGATGGCTGCAATTGGAACGTGTGGCTGGATGGCTGCAATTCCCTGGCATTCTGCTTTGTGTTGCAACCAGTCGTTTCTCTGTCTAGCGCACACGTGATCACTACACATGGTTAGGTGCATGACACTACCTGACAGTTGATTCCACAGTACCATGTTCTCTTGCAACGCGCACAACGACTAAGATTATCTCTGAGCGGGCCAGCTTAAGTCACAGCACAACGTTAAGCAGCTGCCGCACTTACCGTGACTCGACCAGACACCAGTCACAACGCGTGCCTTGCAGTACGCATGTCAGGACGTGGACGAAAGGTTCCTCCCTTAGTACCTCCATCCCACATGAAATCTTCCCTCTGGTGTACAGACCTCTGCCATACTGCTCCGTGTGCCTGACTTCCAAGTCTACCATACTAACAGTTAGCGTGGGTGGCAAGGAAGAAAACAAATCTTAATTAGAGCCCCGCTGTATGGCAACGGCACTTATTTCTCAGTCTTCCCGCACCCCATGGAGGAATATAGCGAGCGTGTGCAAGAATGCCGCGGTGTTTCTCGACAGCAACGCCGCGGAACTGCTCCATTGGGCAGGAGGTCTCGATATGCTCGGTGATTGCGTCGGGGTATACGACGTTCTCACTGAGCTGAGTACCGTCGCAAAAGATTTCATTGCTACAGTATGTACCCCGTTCAATAAGGACCGTAATACATGTACACACTTTAATACGAGGCGTACGATACGTTGTGTGTACGTGCATATGTGCTTGTGTGTGTGTGTGTGTATGTGTGTGACTCACATAGCCATGTCTCCACAGGCACCCTACTGTCACGTGGTCATAGTAGTTACTTCATTCCTTCACGGCAAGATTGCAGAACGCATATCTCGCTTGCTTTCAGACCTGCAGCCACTGGAGTGTCATGTCTTCTGCTCTGTGTCAGAAGGGATGCACGGTGAAGCATTTCCTGTCGCTGATAGTAGGGAGCCAGGAGAGGCACCATTGAGCGCAGGGTACTCACACTATGGAGAGTTCCAGGCTCTGATGAGAAAGTGGATCAATAGAGAGGTATGAGTCCAATGATGCCACAAACTGCTGTCATCCCATTTCCTATGTGTGTTGTTCTGTTCAGTCAGGAGTGCGTGCCTCTGTGTCACACATAGACCTCTTCCATGCGGAAATCTTCCCAGGCTTTCTGGTCATCCCTTCCTTGCACACACTGTTCCCTCTCATGCCATCTGACATCTCACACCTGCAGACCAAACTAGTGGAAGAGGTATGGGTATGCAATGTGTGGGCATTTGGTTCAAGAGTGAGTTTAACTTGTTTCAAGGGTGACCTGGATACTTCTCTCAGTGACTTGGCAAGTGTCCATTACGCTTTGTTACCACGACAACTTCAGTTAGCATACAAAGCAAGTTATTAGTGCATTGTGTTTATGTTGTGTTGTGTCATGCTGTGAAGAGGTGGACCACACCCCTTCTTTCTCAACCAGTCTGTTGCGATTGCACTCAATGAGTTTTTAGAGACCCTGGATATACGAGAAGACATCTTTTCTCTCGGCCACACCTCCAGACTAATTGCCAATCAGCTTGCAGGCCTGCCAGAAGCCAGAGCAAGGAGAAAAGTAGGTCACAATTGGTGGATCTTCCTGTGAGATATATGTCTCTCCTCCCTCCACAAAGTCTGCAGTTCAAAGGGCATCTCTAATGTTCCTTGACTGCACCCTTGACCTCACAGCCTCATGCTCACACCCCACAGACTGGCTGGGGGAAAAAGTGTTTTCTCTGCCTCGCTTGGCTCCCGACAGCAATGATGTTAGTGTCAGCATGACCCCTGTCAGTGCAGCTGTCCCGGGGTGAGTTTTTGTCATGGGATTGTTGCCCGGGTAATCATGTGACGTCTGGCATACTTAGCGGTGTGCTGCCAGGCTGCATTGCACAACCTCACAGCTCCTCAGCTCAAAACCTTATCAGAACTATTGTGTGCTCAAGGCAAAAGGTTGGTAGAGGGAGGGGCTTCTGAGTGTACCTCCCACTCCTTTCATCTCCCTCCTCCTCCTCCGCTCCCTGCACTTTAGGATGTACTTATGGAGATTTCAAGATGTTTGCTTGAAGCCTTATCACAAGAAGGCTTACCCTGCTAACCACAGAGGAAAGATGGGGAAACCATCAGCAGATCTATTGAGACAGTTCCTGGAGCAATTCAAGTGTGTCAAATTAGTCTTCTGTTAATGTGCATTTTGTGTGTGTGTGTGTGTGTGTGTGGTAGGTCTAGGTCTAATGCAATATCATCACAGAGGGAGGTGCTCAATTAGGGTGTGCAGTTATGCAGTCATTGGAGCTCACCCAAGGCCAGCACTGGGACGAGATAGCTGCAGTGGAAAAGGTGTGTGTATGTGTGTGTGTGTATGTGTGTGTGACAACTTCTGTCCCTGCCTGGAATAGAGTCTCCAGATGCCTCGGAATGGGACCAGTGTAGCACAGCAGCTAGCCACTCTTATGCAACAGCAGCTAACTGGAGGCCACACCTCCTTCACCCTGTCAGAGCTCCTAGGACTGGCCATCCTCATGTTCTCTTTGCTAGGCAACCGTTCCTACTTGGAGGCCAAGGAAGAAGAAGAACTGAAGGTGAGCAGTGAAGCTTTCCTGCTGACCAATAGGTATGACTGGTGCTGTAGGTTGCCCTGGTTACGCTGATACAAGCACAGCGACAATGTGACGAGGAGTCATCAGATCTCTCCGCATTGGTAGGTCATGTGATCAGTGATGGCAGGTCACATGACACGTGTGTGTGCCTTACTCAACCAGACATAAACTGTCAAAGGTTGCACTTGGAGCAGAGAGTGGAGCAGATAATGGACAGTCTCAACACACTCACAGACACAAGAGCAGAGTTGAAGCAGTTCAGGTATAGCTGCCCCACCCACTGTTGTGCACCGCTGGCTTCCCATTGGTCCATTCCAGCGAGACGTACACAAGAGGAGTGCCTCCATACCAGCCACTGTTAACTCAAGTAGGCACACCTTGTCGTGTGCTCACATTGTTAACCTGTCTGTGCTAGGTAATGGAAGCCATTGTAACCCTGCTCGTCCAGACTTCCAGACCTCACACATCATTCCTATGGTCTGGCAGACATGCTCAAGTCAGGCTTCAGGTTAGGTTGAGGGTTCAAGCCCAAGATCTGTACTAAATGGGTGTGGTTTATTTTTGCAGTTTGTTTATGAGTTCAGCACGTCCACGTCCTAGCAACCACCCTCTCCTCCTCCTCTTTGTGGTGGGCGGAGTCAGTTGTGCAGATGTGCGTCACATACGTGATGTTGTCACCTCTAACAAACCTGACATGCAGGTTAGCACACGTCCTCCCTCCTCACATCCTCCCTCACCACACCCCCTTCCATGTCACTTCTCACACACCCCAGGTGATCATTCTGACCACACAACTATTGACTCCAGCAGCTGTCGTTCATAAAGTGATGTGTGTTGATCACCTCAATCCATAACAATGTATCTCCACCTGTTCACAGCTGGTACTCAGTGACCTCTTTAGTGTGTCCAGTTCACTTGGCTGCGTCCCTCTCAATTCCAACGTATTTCAACTGTTCAGTTGGCCCATATCTGCATGTGCAAGGAGACCAAGGTTGTATGTGTGGGGAGTGGGAAGGGTAGTGACAGTCTTCAGATGAAAGGCATGCGCGCGCACACACACACGCACACACACACACACACACACACACATGCACCACACACACCTGTAATCGAAAGAACAACTCCTCCCCAGGTTCTATATTGCGTTTGGCATATATGCCTATCCTATGATCTCCATTGACCATCATCACTTTGGCAAAGCAGTTAGGGTTGATTGAATGGTTTGCAATCGTATCTTGTTCCCCTTCCTGGTGGCATCGACCACATAATCTTGAGGGGGGAGGGAGGGGAAGTATACAAGTGAATGGCCCATTCGGACGTACAGGCCACAAGGGGGCCGTGGCTTACCGTGGTTGAGGTTGAACAGGAAGCTGCACATATACTTGTCATACACTTTCCCACGTCTGTCAGCTTCTTCTTGTGATATGATCTGGGGGAAAGGGATGATGGGGATCAAATAGGGTGTCAAAAGGCCACACCCACCTCTCCACAGTACTCGCTGATGAACTCATTCCTTTCGGCCCCATCTTTGATAAAGATTCCCCATCCGGCCACAATCAGAGGGCGCAAGGAGCAGGGTGCTTGTGTTTAGCTCGCTGAATGGCAACATTCTTGCATGTGGTCGACTTCATGTGCAGATCTTCCCCTGTGCCAAAGGTCAGCACATCCCGTGTGTGTGGAGCAGGCCATGTAATGGAAAAGAGGCAGATGAATAGGCGAATGTACTCATAAGGACAGCATCAGAAGGGTTATATGCTCATGAGAACTGCATCAGAAGGTTAATAAGGGCTTAGTGAGCATCAGAAGGGTTAATGCTTAGTGAGCATCAGAAGGGTTAATGCTTAGTGAGCTCAGAAGGATAGAATAGACCGGCGAGAAGCAAACATGGATTCACATCTCTGGGTCACATTCCCATACCTGCACCACAGTATCCACACAGATCAGGGTCACATTCCCGTACTGCCAGGAAGCAGGGACAGTGCTTTGTGTTACAGCAGCCTGACCTCTTGCGACATCGACACCCTGGGAAGCGATGCTGGCAGTCGGCCGAACAGTGACAATACTTCTCGCAGAAGTTCCTTGAACCCACACAAGGGCATGTGGCATCACATGGCTTGTTCGGATGGTCGCATGGCTGGTACTGATATTGATAGGTTGCCTGTCCTTCCAATTTCTGCTGTATCTTGTGATGGTGGTGAGACCAGGACCTGAGAACACAACCAAACATGGTGGTGAGACCAGGACCTGAGAACACAACCAAAACATGGCTTAGGATTGAGATAATAATTCTCTCTAAGAAAGTATGTTTAAGTACAAGGCTTCAGAGATATAGAATGGTTAAGTCCAGGCTTCAGAGAATGCACTGGGAATGCACCATTCAAGGAGACAAATAAGAGTGTGTCTGGCCAATTGCCACCACAATCTGATCACTAAAGAATGCACCATCTTATGATTGAGTTATAATGGTTGTGCTGTCAATAACTAGTTTAACCAACACAATTGATAAAACACAACAAAATTTATTTACAATATCAATATTTAATTACAAAATGATGACACTTTATATGAATATATCATTAAAGCTTGAAGACAACTTGGTTTTAGGGGTTATTAAAACCAATTCTTCCAAATTTGTTTTGCACCATTTACACCGCACCTTGTCGCATAATTCGAATAATGCAAACATTGTCTTTGTAGCTGACTCTAATTCAAGGCTACGAAAACCCATTACACTCACTTGAAAACACTGTAACTTAACACCACATATTAATGCTAGTTACTTCTCTCAATTTTGTACCCATTTGGTCCCAACAACACAGTATCGTCATTTGCGAACACGAGACCATCACTTACCAATACACGAGACCATCACTTACCAATACAAATCAGTTTCTAATAACCTACTGACTACATCATTTAACCTCTGACCTCATATTCTTCTTTCTCTTTTTGGTGGTCAATATCTTAATTTCAGCAGGGTCTAATGTCACATTAGTTGTCACTGCCTGTGTGTAGTCATAGATCTGTAGGCAAGTCTTCGTTGGGATCAACTCGGCTATTGTGCAGCAGTTGTGACCAAAGATCGGCTGCAGCAATCGAAAATGGGTGACCTCAGCCCCAGTCCATCCCAGGGGCGGGTCATTACTCTCCTCGCTCAAACAGGGCACCTGCACACTGCTCTGAATGCTGCTGGTGTGGTGTGCTTTCTTAGTGTTCTTCCCCTTCCTGGCCTTCAGGCTTGCTCTGGAGGGGACCCCTGCAGTGTCCTTGCTGTCACTGTCAGAGCCACTGGAATCACTGTTGTTTGAAGTACACTCCTCCTCACTTGTGGGCGTAGCATCACACGAGGGTGTGGCTTCATTGGAAGGCGTGGTCTCATTAGAAGGAGGAGCCACAGTAGTGTGTGGATCAGTTAGAGGTGTGGATTTCAAGGGTTCAGGGTTGTGTGTTCCCCACCTCCCCCCACCCCTCCCCCCTCGTCCTGCATGCCCGCCTCTTCCTGTAGACAACAGTGGAGCACACATGGATTCCAGAGCCTTGGAATCCACCTGGATAGGATGGGGAGGGAGAGGGGTGGGAAAAGGATGGGGAGGTGGGGATGGGAAAGGATGGGGAGGAGGGGGAGTGGGAAAGGAGAGGAGGATGGGGAGGAGGGGAGTGGGAAAGGATGAGGAGGATGGGTAGGAGGGTGGGAAGGGATGGGGAGGAGGGGGGAGTGGGAAAGGATGGGGAGGAGGGGAGTGGGATAGGATGGGGAGAAGGGAGTGGGAAAGGATGAGGAGGATGGGAGGAGGGAGTGGGAAAGGATGGGGAGGAGGGAGTGGGAAAGGATGAAGATGATGGGTAGGAGGGGGTGGGAAAGGGTGGGGAGTGAGTGAGAGGATGGGAGGAGGGGGAGTGGGCAGAGGATGAAAAATAGCTTAACCAACTCCAATTGTTTGTTTACATGTTCCCTCTTGTGGTCTCCCCCTCCTTACCTTGTGAAGGAAGCAGTTGGGCCCACAAGGTGTCTTTCTCGGTTGTGACTCTGAGTTGGGCACACGGGCTGGGTTTGATGCATTCGGGCACCAACCATGCAAAAAGCAGTCATACTTTGAAACAGCGACGACAGAAAAGAGTTTGGAAAGAATGGAGCGCTTGGGATCTTTGCAGGGGGGGCTATAGTAGGACTGGGGAGGAGGGAGGAATGTCTGTAAGATATGCCAAAACCCCTACACCCCTCCCATATACAAACCAACCCATACACACACACACCTCCCTCATGCCATCATAGCGTACTCATCAAGGTTAGGCAGACACTGCTGAGTCGTACGCTTGCTGGCGTAGCGCTTGTATCTATCGGCCAGTCGGTGAGGGCTGTCTCCCACCACGTCAGCCACAATGGAGAACAGTGGGTCTGGGGCTGGCTCGCTCGGGGTACCCTCTGGGGGCGGGGTCTGCGGGGGCGTCGTTGAGGATGGTAGTTGTGCTGGTGGTTTGGGTGATGGTTGTGGTGATGGTTGCGTGGGTTCAGGAGTACGCGAGTCCCTCTTGCCCCTTGGAGGGTTGCAGTGGTAGGCTCTCATGGTATCCACCAGTTCTGCAAGGACATCGTCGTCGATAGAAGGGCCGTCCTCTTGGGTACCGTCGTGAATTTTGCCGTCGTAATTTTTAATCAATTCCTCGATGAACCCTCCGTCCTTGTCCAATACTTCTTCGCCCATATATGGAATGTTGTGTAACACTGTCTCATCTTCCACCAGGAAGTTCTGTTGCGTGGCGCACCACGAATTGTAATGCTGCAGTGGAGGAACGTTGGCCAAGCAATGGACGGCCGCCTTCTGTGTAATGATGCGTCCGTTGGCGCTTAGAAACGTAAGAGTCGTGCTACGGGGAAGGTCAGCGTCCACTCGGCACTCAGGAACCTGAATGGTGACCTTGGTGATTGGCTCTTGCTTCGAAGTACACTGTGTTATGTGTTGTCTGTTCTTCTTCAGCTCTTCAGTCGCTATGATGCACATTCGCGCCTTTTTCGCCTGCGAAATGCGCATGTATTCTTGACGCATACGTTTTTTAAAATTGGTATGCGACAGCTGAACAGCCTGCATCGTGTGCGTGTGTTGGGAGCGTGCTGTAAGCTACATGGTAAGTCGCAACCATACCACTTGCCGATGGAGCCACTTCCTTAGGTTTCGAAGTCGCCATGCTCCCCCTCCCCAATAATGTTAATTCATTAAAATCCGTTTTCTGGTTATCAATGATGAATGGGCATGGTGTACATAAAAACATACGTCCTCATACAGTCATACAATTAGTTGAGCTTGAACAGATCAGACGCGATAAAAAAACAAGTAGACATGTTTGCATGTCTTATTTGGTGTGTTTAGTTTCCTTCCCTGCTGCTGAGGGTTTTGTCCTCTTCCCCATCACGTTATTACTTTCCTGGTGTGAAGTAAAGACAACTCACTGGTGCTATGGAAACAAGCAGGACACTCCCCCACACACCTCTTTAGAGCTGGGGCTGATGCTCCCTGAACCACTGCCTATCAAACTAGCATCGTCATCTGTCTGTTCTGAAGGAGCAAGTGAAAGCACAAATATGGTAGAGATGGTTCAAAGACCATCATGACTACACCCACCTGTGATGTCTGGGGCTGACGTCAGCTGGACTGAAGATTTCCTCATACTCTCCGCTCGACTCTCACTCCCTATATGGTGAGCCCTACAATGGCTAAGCTATCCTTCCCGGCTAAGGTATGCTTTGCTCCTCCCCCTGGCTAAGGTATGCTTTGCTCCTCCCCCTGGCTAAGGTATGCTTTGCTCCTCCCCCTGGCTAAGGTATGCTTTGCTCCTCCCCCTGGCTAAGGTATGCTTTGCTCCTCCCCCCTGGCTAAGGTATGCTTTGCTCCTCCCCCTGGCTAAGGTATGCTTTGCTCCTCCCCCTGGCTAAGGTATGCTTTGCTCCTCCCCCCTGGCTAAGGTATGCTTTGCTGGCTAAGGTATGCTTTGCTCCTCCCCCCTGGCTAAGGTATGCTTTGCTGGCTAAGGTATGCTTTGCTCCTTCCTCCCTCCCTTTAACACTGCTTCCTGCCTTAAGAGGTCTTTTCTGTGAGCCAGGAGTTTCACCACTCACTCCTCCCCATCACACCCCCAATCCAACCACCATATCAATGTTGCCTCACTTTCAGCCAATATCCGTTCTTTGTCCAGTTCAGCTGTGTATTTCATTGCAGTGTACTTGTCTTTAATAAACTGTGCTCTCCCGTCATTGCGACACATTGTGCCTAAAGGGGTAAATGATGTCACAGTCTAAGGGGTTAAATGGATGGCTATATCATGGTGCCTAAGAGGTAAATGATGTCACATCACACATTGCGTCTGAGGGGTTAAGGTGGTTACATCAGGGTTCCTAAGGGGTTAAATGATGTTATGTTACATGTTTCCAGTAAGGGGTAGTTGTTACTACAGTGATCTCCATGGCAACCTTTATCAAAGTCAGAAGGTAGCAGTGCTTCATACACCTGATTGGATGCCTTGTTGCCCACATCCCTGATCCTCTGGACCCACTCTGGCTTTAGAGCATCCAGTGTGAGTGACCTCACCTGTCAAGGGGGTAGAGATTATGATGGTGTGAGTGATGGTGTGAGTGATGGTGTGAGTGATGGTGTGGAGGACTTGCCTGTGATATGTAAACACCAAGGCCTCTGTGTGTGCCGGAACACTCAATGCACATTAGAACTCCAAGGTTGACACTAATGCCATCAAGGGGGTTAAACATGTAGGCATCAAGGGGTTAAACACGTTAGGCATCAAGGGGTTAAACATGTAGGATGTAGGCATCAAAGAGTTTGACCATTTAGGCAACAAGGGGTTAAACATGTAGGCATCAAGGGGTTAAACATGTAGGCATCAAAGAGTTTAAACATGTAGGCATCAAGGGGTTAACATCAAGGGGGTTAAACATGTAGGCATTAAACATTTAAACATGTAGGCATCAAGGGGTTAAACACGTCACCCAGTCACAATCACTGACCTCGCCCACTTAGGATCACCACACCCACAATCCACACACATAGTGTTTCCTTCAATAGAGGCAAGCTCTTTCAAGATGGCCTGTCTCTTTCTTGACCTGGTGGGAGGGATATACATGTAAGTACATACATTGAAGCATCTACGAATGATTGGGTTGGAAGGGGGAGGAGGGCTATGACTGATTGGGTTAGGAGGTCCTTGGAAGATTGGTTAATAATGAATGATTAATAACCTTTCACAAATGGAACTATGAGCCATGAACTGATATCAAGACTTTATCCCATAACAATTCAAATGAGGTCCCCAAATTGTGTGCCAAAAATTAATAAACCCAATAAGAGTTATGTTACAATAGTACTGTGGGATATTCCACACTCAGGATACTCAGGATATGGGTCAGGATACTCAGGATACCAAGCACTACACCTTGAGGGTGGGATTGGAAGCTGCTCTCCATTTGGAGAGTCCGGACGGGCAAATGATTGCTCTGGGGATGCCACATTGAGAGCGTGTCCAATAGCATTGTACATCACCTGGATCCAACTCTGCATCTCTGCAGAAGAGGGTGTGGGCGTGGCTAAAGGCAGGGTGGTGGGCGTGGCTACCTTGTGGTGCTGTCTGCTTGTAGGAGGATGACACGTGTTGGTGAAGTCACCTTGAAACTAAAGTTGCGTTCTGTGTCAGATGTGGCAGATGGTTTCACATTGCAGAGGTTCAGGTGCAGGAATATGGGCTGTTTCACTTTGAGTGGCTTCAGTGTCAACATGTTTGTGTGTAGAGATAGTATGCAAGATGAAAACAAAACAAAAGCAAGTAAGTCACACAAATGCCTCCACCATTGCTAACCTCTATTGCTAACCTCTGGGCACACCACTCCACCATTGCTAACCTCTGGCACACCACTCCACCATTGCTAACCTCTGTACACACCACTCCACCATTGCTAACACACCACTCCACCATTGCTAACCTCTGTACACACCACTCCACCATTGCTAACACACCACTCCACCATTGCTAACACACCACTCCACCATTGCTAACCTCTGGGCACACCACTCCACCATTGCTAACCTCTGGGCACACACCACTCCACCATTGCTAACCTCTGTACACACCACTCCACCATTGCTAACACACCACTCCACCATTGCTAACCTCTGGGCACACCACTCCACCATTGCTAACCTCTGGGCACACCACTCCACCATTGCTACCTCTGTACACACCACTCCACCATTGCTAACACACCACTCCACCATTGCTAACCTCTGGGCACACCACTCCACCATTGCTAACCTCTGGGCACACCACTCCACCATTGCTAACCTCGGGCACACCACTCCACCATTGCTAACCTCTGTACACACCAATGCATCATCCTTGATGACAAAGTACAGGCGTATCCATGCTATGCCAAAGGTGCGTTGCTCGGCATAGAAGAGGTACCCACTCTTGGTTAGCACTGGAGAGATGGGTCTCTCCAGTGATGTCACAGTTCCGACATTCACATTTGGGTACTTCTGGGCAACATGTTGTCTGCAGGAAGTGATAGGACAGATTCCTTTAGCAATAGATCCCATAGAAATAGACCACACTCTCACAGGAAGCACTGTGAATGCCGATGATAGAGAGGAAGGAGGGGGAGGAGGGGAGGAGAGGGAAGAGGAGGGGAGGAAGGGGAGGAGGAGGAGAGGAAGAGGAGGAAGGGGAGGAGGGAAGAGGAGGGGAGGAAGGGGAGGAGGAGGGAAGAGGAGGGGAGGAAGGGGGAGGAGGAGGAGGGGGGGAGGAGGGGGGAGGAGGGAAGGAGGAGGGAAGGAGGAGGAGGGAAGGAGGAGGAGGGAAGGAGGAGGGAAGGGGAGGAGGGAAGGAGAAGGAGGAGAGGAGGAGGAGGGGAGGAGGAGGAGGAGGAGGGGAGGAGGAGGAGGAGGGAAGAGGAGGAGGAGGAGGGGGAAAGAGGGGTAGGGAGGAGGTAGGGAGGAGGAGGAGGGAAGGAGGGAGGAGGAGGCACATACACCTGACATTAGCCTGAGCTGTTTCCATGGGAATGTGGAGGTCTTGGGTTTGAAAGGTGACAAGGTCGTGTATGCGTCCAATCATCACCTGGGAGTGGGGATGAGGGGGAGATGAGGGAGTGGGATGAGGAGGGGAGATGAGGAGGGGGAGATGAGAGAATGGGGATGAGGGGGAGATGAGGGAGTGGGGTGAGGAGGGGAGATGAGGGAGATGAGGGGGTGGAGATGAGGGGGTGGAGATGGAGGGAGTGAGACGAGGAAGTTGAAGATGAAGATGAGGGGAGAGAGAATATAGGTGGTGGTAAGGTAGCTAAGAACACATAGAAACTACCTGTTCCAAGAGACCTTGACATATCGTTCGCTGTTTGGTGTCTTGTGATGCCACATTGTGCTGCAATATCTGTTAAAATAATGGCTATGAAACTCTTTGGCCTCCCTCCCTCCCCACAGCTCACCTCCAATGTTTTGAACATGGTTGCCAGGTGAGGCTCCATATCTTTCACAGTGACATGACTGATGTGAAAGTAGGACAATTGTGAGGTCATGAAGTCCGTCTAGTGAACAGCCAAAGTCAACGGATAATAGTATTGAAAGGGTTAACGGCTACAGCAGTACTTAAAGGGTTAATGGCTACAGCAGTACTGAAAGGGTTAATGGCTACAGCTGTACTGAAAGGCTACAGCAGTACTGAAAGGGTACATGACTACAGCAGTACCAATGTCTGGAGGAAGTCTGGCAGCTTCTTTGAATGGAGACGATTTAAATCCAGTACATATGCACATAAGGTCTTGTGCACATGGTAGCGAGCATCTAGCAACTGGAATGACAGCTGCATTACAGAGAGGAGGGTTCAGTAGAAGGACTAGGTATCAAAGCACCACACACACACACATACACACATTACTCCCTCCTTTCACCTCACCCTCCTCACCCTCACCTCATCCTCACCTCCTCTACACCATCCACACCTCACCTCATCCACACTGTCCACACCCTTACCTCCTCTACACCTCCATACCCTCACCTCATCTACACCCTCCTCACCCTCACCTCATCTACACCCTCCACACCCTCACCTCATCTACACTCTCCATACCCTCACCTCCATCTACACCCTCCTCACTCTCACCTCAGTCCACTGTGACATTTCAGTGTTCTTGCACTACAAGAGACTCCATCCTCAAATTGATCACTCCCTAATTAATGCACACATACCTGTGCGAATTTTTCAGTGATTGCTATGGCTTCAGCATGGGCCTTGTGGTAGTCTCGACCCTTGCTCTTGACTGGATCCAGTTGAGAGGTAAGGAAGCTTTCGATAGGCTTAACTATGCCTTGACTGGACATGTGTGTGTGTGTGTGTGCATGTGTGTGTGGTGTGTGTGTGTGTGTGTGTGTATGTGAGGTTCCCCATCATCAGTGCAGCCACCACTTACTTGATCTGCTCAAACAGACGCTCATGGTTGTCAATGAGAAGCTGAAATGTAGCATTCATCACTTGCATTGAGTTTTGCTGCAGAGGATTGAGACGAGGTGAGGGGTGAGGTGGGTGTGGGGTGGGGGGGCAGGGCGGGGAGGGGAGGGGAGGGGTGGAGTGGGGAGGGGTGGAGTGGGGAGGGGAGGGGTGGAGTGGGGAGGGGAGGGGTGGAGTGGGGAGGGGCGGGGTGGGGTGGGGCGGGCGGGGCGGGGTGGGGCGGGGTAAACTCACAATTCCTTCGTCAATGCTATCCACAAGGTCTGGTAGGGGCGACTGAAACTGGTCTGATAGTTCTGCAAGGATCGGGGTCGAGGGGTCAGTGGCCATCATGCAACGTCTGCAGAAGTTACATAAATGTCTCCACTTAAACACAAACTATACCTCGCATTAATTCCCGATCTTTTTCTGCAAGCTTTTCCCGCTCCAAGCAAATTGCACAAATTCTTTTCAACTTCTTGTCCAGATCATCGAGCGCATTCTAGAGGCCGGAAACGCCCACCATATACTCACTAAAGCGCTTTCTCTCTCGCGCCATACAAACCTCCCTGTGCAGAAGACTCTCTCGAAAATCAGGACTCTCTTCATGGCATTCGGTTAGATCAAGCGTCTTCATTTCAAATATAATACTAATGTACGGCTAATAATATAAAAGTGCCCTCAGTACAAAAAGGGTTAAATTCTGATTCACATGACCACACCAAATTGACCAAAGCAAATAAAGATGGCAGCGCAGAGCGAAGGGATCAGGAAGCTCATGGCTGCTGAGAAGTTAGCGGCCACTATGGTAGCCGACGCAAGAAAGAGTAAGGGGACATTTAGAAGATAGTATGCGCCGTAATACGGGGTTGGTAAAAATTTCTTAACTGAGGGCGAGTTTAACTTGAGTGCTGTGTTCACGTGATGGGTGTTTGGCCTTAAAGACCTCTGCATTGGCGTGTGTAGGGAATCATGGATATACAACTACCCCGTCTTGGCGAGCCTGTTGTCAATCGCGCGTAACTAGGCTGTTTTTACATGAGTGTGTGTGTGTGTGTGTGTGTGTGTGTGTGTGTGTTTGTGTGTTGTGTGTGCGTGTGTCTGTATGTGTATGTGTGCCTGCAATTGAACATGACAAGGTCCATCCATTACCATGCATTGTTCGCTTCGAAGTGAGCTTTTCACTGGCAGACAAAGCAAATGAACAAGCACATTGTCCTGTGTGACAAGCATGATAAGTGCTTTTCATGTTTGACGCACACAGAGAAGGCCATTCGTCTCAAAGAGGCAAAGGAGGAGGCGGCTAAGGAGATTGAAGCTTACAAATCACAAAGAGAATCTGCATTTCAAGAGCAACTCAAGAAGGTATGAAACAAAACACATATTGTATCCATCTAATCTCCTCATTCCTCTAGTTTGGCGATTCCAAAGATGACTTTGCACAGAAGATGGAAGAAGATAAGAAGAAGAAGTTAGTGAAAATAGATGCAGACGTTAAGCAGCACAAGGCTCAGGTGATCCAGCAAGTACTGGAGCTTGTGTACAACATTCAACCTCAGCTTCATCAAAATGCCCGATTTGATGTTAAGTGAAAGTGACACTTGTTGATCTAGAGTTGTGCATTTGCTTTATATGATGTGTGTATCCAGTTAGCCTTCCGTATGTATATTTAAACTTCACCAATTGCAGAGGGGCCGGGCCCTAAACCCCCGTATGTAATCATTTCGTGCGGTCTGGGCACCACTAGGCGTAAAATGGAGTTAAAAGTTACCGGCGCGAAGGGTATACAAAGCTCGTTAGTGTACTCATTTCCTCCATGCCCTACACAGCATGTTGTTTTCTTTCAAGGTGACACCCAGGTAACAACTCCCTTGCAGGCATAATGCTTATCGTCAGAACACATCCCTCCTTCGTAGAACTTACGTGCCAACATGGAGACTCAATATGAAGACGTTAGTAGATGGAAGAACTGGTGCCTTGAGAACACTTGTGTCTGGTTGCAAAAGAAATTTCCTACGGCGGCCATTTGGATCGTTCGTCCATGCCGAATGCTTCGTAATCTGTTCAGCTGTTTTCATCAGTTCGTGAACAGTTCTATCACGGGCGTCCCCGACTATGACTCTACTTTTGGCGCCATCCCCCACCTAAGGCTTCTTCTGAAAGATGCCATTCGACAGGTGTGTCAGGAGCGTCGGCTAGACGATAGAGACGTTGAACATCTGCCCATCACACTCGTGGGCTTCTCGAAAGGTTGTGTGGTACTGAATCAGATTGTGCACGAGCTGAGCAACTACGTGGATAAAGTGCATCGCGCCGCAGAACTGGAGGAGTTTGCTTCGAGAATGGAGAAGATCAGCCTGTTCGTTAAGAGATTTAAGGCATTCTACTGGCTAGATTCGGGTCATTCCGGAGACCACGGAGCATGGATCACAGACGACCGTTTGCTGAAGACCTTGGCCGCTCTTAAGGCGGATATTTATGTGCACGTGACACCATACCAGGTATGCTGCGCCCAGAGACCATGGATAGGGGAGGAGGAAAAGATGTTTGTAGAAAAGCTGAGAAGTTTTGGAGCAGATGTGCACGAAACCATTCATTTCGAGCATGATGGGAGAACACTTGCCAAACATTTTCAGGTGTTGGAGGTGTTCTGATATCTCCGTCTCCATAAAGGATTCCCGTGTGACGATTGCCATGTGACTTTGTAAGTATACTCATTGATATGGAATGATAATTCGAATTCTGATCATATTGTGAGAATGGAAACAGAAATATAACGGGAGAGCTTAGGCATCAGTATGAGGAAGGAGAAAGAACGAGAGAGGGAACACGGAGAAAGAACGAGAGAGGAAACACAAGGTCTCAAAAGTCTGCTTCGTAAACCACCATGTCTCTCTTCTTCCGTGATTCTGAAGTGTGGGGAAGGGAGATTCAGCAAACATACCAGCACATGTCACCACATCCACATATACCCACACACCTGATGTAGGTAGCTCTCTCCCAGCAGCTGATGAGGACAAGCAGTGATGATTACATATACCCTCATTCCCAGTCCTTACCAAGTCTGACCCAGGGAATAGCAGCTGCCTCAGGCGTCAGTTCCACATAGCCATTCATCGGTGTGGCACACTCCACATGCACAACTGTACCACGAATCATTCCTCCATCCATCTGTGTGTGTCAGGTGAAAACGGAACAGTTGGCAAAGTTAGGGGATCTGGGCTCCATGCAAATCAGCAAAACTACACACACACATACACATCTATTCACTAGATCAAGGGAGTTTGGTGCTACCATGGAACATGAAACAAGATTGACTAAACATGAACAAGTGGAGCTTCAACTACTATGGATAGGTCTGGGGACCCAACCATGTGCAGACCTACCTCTTTAACAGCCGTGATGGCTACACTGGGTAGCGCAAAGGTAAGAAAGCACGCCCTACAGGGCAAGGGTTAAATACTGAGGTTACCATGGATACAAGCCACGTTACCCCTTGGATTGGTCTGGCAACACAGTGGCAATGTCTCCAAACCTAGAGAAGGCCGTTACCATGGCTTCCTCACTGAGCAAGGAATCTCCAACAACATGTATTGAGCACTCCTACTTAGACAACTGAATTTCAATATTTCTACAGTTAAGCGCTACCCAATGTACCATTGTGGTGAACTTCCCATGTTTAGGTTCCTCTGGTACCTCAACAGGTTCTAGACGCTTTGGTATCTTATCTGCAAGTCAATAAAACAGTTGACAATCCACATGACCAGATGCGGGATTGTAACTTCTGCACATCAACACAATACACTCAAAAGACCGTATTTCAGCTGCCTGTATTCTACCTTCACATCGTACTCTTCCTCATTCCTTCCTATGCCCCCTCCTCCCCCCCCCATACTCTTTCCCATTCCTTCCTATGCCCCCCTCCTCCCCCATACTCTTCCCCATTCCCTCCTATGCCCCCTTCTCCTCCATACTCTTCCCCATTCCTTCCTATGCCCCCCTCCTCCCTCATACTCTTCCCCATTCCTTCCTATGCCCCCTCCCCCCCATACCCTTCCCTATGCCCCCCTTCTCCCCCACATGCTTGGATAAGAGACTCACGGCCTGCCAAGTCATCTGAGTCTGCTGCCTTCACAAACCTGAGGCACCAGGTACTGAAACATAGACACCACAGGACCAACACACACCTGTTATACAATGCTTTGACTTCTGACATCTTCTCTTTGCGTGTCAGCTTAACAGGCGCCTGCTCTCACACACACACACACACACACACACACACACACACACACGCACACACACATACAGCTCAAACCAAGGTTGCTGTACTCAGCATCTCTTGCCTGGCCTGCCCCAGTTGAATCACCGGTGGTAGTGTTAGCCTTCTTTGCAGGAGGTCCCTGCGTTCGAGAAGGAAGAGGTAGTTCTGTGTAAGAGAAGGCACACACACACACACACCAATGCACACACACACATGCTACTAACACACAGTGCACTTAGTGGTATACATCAACACACCTATGTAATCATACACACATGCTACTAACACTTACATCAACATACCTATGTAATCATGTGCACTCGCACATTCATAGACTTCACACAACAATAACACACAAGCATACAACAACCTTTTGGGTTACTTCACCAACTCTTTTGAACCCGCTCTTTTTGGCTGCAGATTTATTTTCAGGGATTTGCAGTTTCTGAGAATGCAGATTGGCAACGTACAAGACGTACTATATCCACACACTAGGCCTTACCCCTGTCTCGATTAGCTTCTTGGCTTGTGCTCTGGCATCCTTCGGATTTAGAGTTTCTGGGACGCAAGATTCATTATCCACTTTTACTTTAATGAACCGCTAGTTACCTTTCTGCGGCTCCTTCTTGCTTGCAACTGAAGGCGACGATTTCTCATGCATTTTCTGCAGAAGCCTTCTCTGTATGCAGTAGAGCGTAGGGAAGTAGACAACGTTATGTATTAAGCACAGTGCGTTATGAAATGTGCTGTCGAATTGACGAACCTTCTCTTGAAGCTTCGCATATCTTTTCTTCAAAGCCTTTTCTTCGGCAGTGAGCTGTACTGGGTACACCACCATTTTCTATTTAACGAGCACTTCAATGTTTTCGTCGCGCGCGTGCATGTTATCAGTGAAATGCATTTTGTATTGGAGAAGGTTACATCCCAAGGGGTGCGAGTCGGTCAGTTGATATTTAGCAGCGGTCGTATAGTACAAGAGACTCCAATGTGTCTCCTGTACACCCGCTCGGGAAGCGCACCACATCTTATTCACGAGGTGTTGCAAGATATTCCTGAAAGACCGCTGGCGGCCCTTATGACCTTACCGACACTGTATGCTTTCAGACTCCCTGCATCACTTTTATGCACATGTGTCTGCCCTTTGTTAGCTATGAACTTCCGGGAGCGGTAACAATGGAGCGCTATAAAAATGGCGCACATAGCTTTTTCAGTCTAAAGGTAAATGACCCGTTTGAGCGTCACTGGCCGCGCGCTTCATCTGTACGTCCTTGTAGGACCACCTTCTCTATCTCTCTATCCAAGACCCTAGCGCCCCTTCGTCTTCTAGCTACAACGAGAGTGGGACAACGAGTGTGTGGACTCATAGTGGCAGACACAAAGTGAGACAGTGGGGACGAGAGGTGCTGTGATCTTACCGCAACAGTGCAGGTTTCTGTCAAGGACTACGCCAGTTTTGTGGAATCTCTTTGTCCTAATGTTTACGAATCTCTGTGTGACTCTGCGTCGTCCATCAACAACATGCAGAAAAGAGTTCGGAAGTCTGTGGATCGCACCCTGTCATTTCTAGATGAAATGTTGAAACTGAGAAACTCCAGTAAGGTACACTTTCATCAATCCAGTGGACTGCATTTGGAATTATTGGGTGTGGCCAGACATTGCAGGAGTGCAGCCTTTTGGGAGCCATAGTCGGAGGAGATGATGTTTTGGAGAGAATCAGATCAACAGAAGAAACTGTGAAGCGGCCCGTTGATGGTACGTGGTGTGTCCACTGATGGTAATCCTATCTTTCCTACACATGGTCTTGACCGTTTACCCTCCTACCTATCTCATATCTTTGTGTTCTATTTTCCAGGATTTGTGATTGAAGGCTTTGACATGGAGTACAGTGCTGGTAGTAGCCAAGCAGTTCTTAGTCAAGTCAACTCCTTGCTACCTGCTGGCAAACCAAGGTTCATTCATGGAATGGGGAGTCCAGGTCAGTTTGGACGCTGATGCTGGTCCACACATGCACCATTGTTATGTTTCAGCGGATGTGTTCAGAGCAGTGGAGAATGGGGTTGATGTATTTGATGGAGCCTACCCATATATGGTAACACAGAGAGACAGTGCCCTTGTCTTCCATCTGTGTTGGGCATTGGAGTGCAAAACTGTACAACATTCTATGGAGATCAACCTTGGGGATGAGAGGTTAGTGCCTTATTATTGTAATGACATCATAGGGCTCTGTTTTTTTTTTGATAGTTAATAACTACATGTGGCCTCCAGTCTTTTTAATAACCATATGTGTTGTGTTCAACATGATGTGCTGTGGGTGAGCTCAGGTCCCAAGACCTTTTCAAAGAATTGGTAGCATAAGACGTTAGGTGGGCACTAAAAAGGATGCTGTGTTCTGACCTCCAGACGTATGTGTGTAGGAGATGAGATGCAATGCTGGATTCAATTGGTACAGGTTTGCAGAGGACTTTACACCTCTTGTGGAAGGATGCCTGTGCTATGCGTGCAGGCATCACACCAAGGCATACGTGCATCATCTGGTCAAGACCAAGGAGCTTCTAGCTAGTGTCCTCCTCATGTGGTAAGGAGCAGCAGTATTGGGATATTAATGTTAGTGTGATATTAATGTTAGTGTGATATTAATTTTAGTGTGATATTACTGTAATCTTGTGGTTCTGCTCCTCTAGTCACAACTTGGCACATTACTTCATGTTCTTCAAAGTTCTGAGAAGTGCCATAAGGACAGGTGTCTATGAAGATTGGAAAATAGCCATGGTAAAAATCAACTTTACTGATTAATAGTTGTTAAGTCATTAAGTCATTGGTTATTCTGCATTATTTTTTTAAGGAGTACATTTGTACTTCAAGTGTTTGTGGAAATTTCTCATGACGGTATGATGATTGCAGTTTTTCTGTGAGGGCTTATTGAACAGAGCTGGCGTGGCTCCTTTTAAGATGACCAACAAACCCAGCGTGTATCCGAAAGTAACGATGAGCCACTCCTCTTGAAGAAACAGCCCTTGATAATTGAAGTCCGGATATATCCGCATTACGAGTAGGAGTACCCTTACGTGAACTATTAAATTCATGTCTCATGTGACCTAGTGGGATGTATACTTGGGCACGTACCAGCTTCATTTTGCTCCTTGTCTACGTCGCCTTAAGAGCTTTGCTGTGGCACCCCTCCAAATTCCCGTACAACACGCTTGATGTCAAGGAATACGATTACATCATCGTCGGCGGAGGATCTGCTGGGTGTGTATTGGCGAATCGGCTCAGCGAAAATCCGAACGTAACGGTGCTGCTTCTGGAAGCGGGAGGACCTGACAGGAAGGACGAAATTCACATCCCCGCAGCCTATTTCAAGCTTCAGCTCACAGATGTAGACTGGGCTTACACCTCCATTCCTCAGAGGAACTCCAGCGAAGCGCTTTATGCTCAAAGATCCGCATGGCCCCGAGGCAAGGTACTGGGCGGGACAAGTTCTATCAACGGCATGATATATACCAGAGGGAACAGAGCAGATTACGACGAATGGGAGAAGATGGGCGCAAAGGGATGGTCGTACGAAGAGGTCTTACCATATTTCAAAAAGTCCGAGCACTATACAAGTGATGATGGGGACGAGGGTTACCACGGCAAGGGCGGGCCGTTGAACGTCGAGAAGGCCACGTTCGTGACACCTGTCGCTAGGGCTTTCATGGCTGCTGCAAAAGAGCGAGGGTATCCGGAGGTAGACTACAATGGCCAGTCGCAGGTTGGCTTCAGCCTCACTCAGCAGACGGTCAAGAACGGCGAACGTCACTCGACAGCCGCTGCCTTCTTGCATCCAGTACGGGAGCGGCAGAACCTCTACGTAGTCACGGGGAAGATGGTGAAACGGGTGGCTTTTGATGGAGCCAGTAACGTGGCTAGCGGTGTGTACGTTGCGGACACAAAGCGCTACAAGAGCGACGAAGAGGAGTTGATTCGGGCACGTAAAGAGGTTATCCTTTCCGCAGGGGCAGTCGAGTCACCCCACATCCTGATGGTATCGGGAATAGGACCAGCAGAGCATTTGAAGGATTTTGGAATACCTTTAAAAGTAGACCTTCCAGTTGGTAAGAATTTGCAGGACCATCTGATGGTGCCCATCGGGTTCGTACTGGAAGGCATCCCTGCAAACAGTGGAGTTTCCCTATATAGTGCAATGGGACAGTCGTTCACTTATCTTCTTCAATATCTTCTATTCAAAAGCGGTCCACTTTCAATTTCCTCTATCGAGCTACATGGTTTCCTACCATCTGGAATGGAACCTGAGCACCAGGGACCGGACCTTCACATGCTCTTTGTGGGGGGTACAGGAGACTTGGAAACCATACGGGCATTAAAGGTGACCTCTGCAGGAAGTGTGCTTCTATGGGGAGAAGAAGCCCTTCAGAACGAGTTGAACGCTGGGTTCACAGTTCTGCCAGGCTTGTTGCACCCACGCAGTGTCGGCCATCTTGAACTGAGTCATGTGGGTTCTGTGTACGAGTTGCCTAGTATCCATCCCAACTACCTTAGCGACGAGAGGGACATGGAAGTTCTCATGAGAGGTATCAGAATTGCTATGGACATAGTAAATTCCTCAGCCTTTGGCCAATGGAAATTGAAGTGTGTACCAGAAAGAGGTATGTCATCATATGACTTTAACACTGATGAATTCTGGCGTTGGTACATACGTCACATTGCCGTGACAATATATCATCCTGTTGGCACATGTAAGATGGGGGCAACTGAAGATAGCAGTACGGTGGTGGATTCACGTCTGAGGGTGAAAGGGGTTAAGAACCTTCGTGTGGTTGATGCCTCAGTGATGCCCAAGGTTGTCTCTGGGAACACCAATGCTCCGACTATCATGATCGCAGAGAAGGCTGCTGATATGATCAAAGAGGATAACTCCGATGTATTGAAGCAATAGTTGTATATCTCATTGTTAATGCACTTTTTTTAGGAACTCAGTTTCACACACCTTTTTGTTATTTGAAGTTTATACATTTTTATTATCTCAATATTTTGCAACACGCATGTACAAACTGGAAGTTGGTCTGCTTCAAAAAGAAGCATCATGCCTGGGGGTGCACTAGTGATGTGATAACCTCAGCAAGATTAAGATTAGCTGCTGGTTAAATTAAGATCTACACAGGTCAACTGCAAAACACACACACACACACATACATCTTCAGAAAGGGAAGGAAAGTAAATGTACCAATTACTACTATGACAAAGTAGTGTACAGTTTATAGAGTTACTTCGATTGACATACAGTGTATGGAGAATTGCAACCTTCATTTTGGGAACGATGCTCCTTCTGAGGTCTTATAATTTATAATTAAACAGCAGACCCAACAGGAGGTTCTCATAGATGTAACATCACATCTTGCCCGTCCTAGTGCTTTTACTAGTGCGTCTGCGCTTTTTATATTGCTTAACTCTTTGAACGCCAAGTGCATAAAAACATGCATGCTCACAAAACGAGAGTTATCTGCCTCACCATTCATGCAGTGCTGTGTGTTATGTTGTGTTGATCAAAATCACTTTGAATATGCATACATGACATGCATGTAACCCCATATCATACAAATACGTGGTCCTGGTGAAAGCACATTTTGTGTGCCCATTTTAACCCACTATACCTTTTGTTGCAACAACCCATAATGCTAGCTTGCAAAAGGGGGGAGTGAACACGCATGATATACTACACTGATCTGGGCTACACATCCTTGTTCTTGGAGTATTAAAGTGATGCATTAGTGGAGTGAAGTGAGGTCATCTGAAAAATGGGGTTGTGAGAGGAAACATAACTTACTTTGTACATGGACTTATAAGGTTACAAGTGCAGCAAGCATATGCATGCATCATTGAGTTGTGACTGATCAACACATTTTTGCACGCAATATCTAACTCATGCATGAATGGTATAACGGTTATGTGTGCATGCATGCATATACACACTTGGCGTTCAAAGAGTTAATTGTTTATGTTGGAGCTACTGCTATCCTATTTTTATTAGTAATTATGATGTTAAATTTAGTTGATTCGAGACATAACATCATTGATATCATCAGACATTGCATGCAGTTCTCAACGTTTGATATTATGACCAGATGATGATGATTCAATAAACTGTAACTGGTTTCATATAAATGACCACTGTAGAATCATTCATTGAAAAGAGGGCGGGGCCAGTGGCCTTTAGGGTTGACATGCACCTGCTAAAAGTTATACTAGTAGATTTTAATACTGTCTCTGTGGAGATAACGAGACACTGATCAAAGGGAAGACACGTGTACACTCTGTTACACCATCAGGCTACTTGATGGCATTGCTATAAGAGGGTGTGGCTGAATTTATTACAGATATTACACAGAATGGTGCGTGCATGAGTTAGCATTGCAACTGTGTGCAAAATCATTAATTTACTTTCTAGGATTATAAATTTTTTGTGCTTGTGGGAACTTCTGTGGTACAAAATCAGGGTCCTTTTCCAAGCGCTCTCTCATTGCTCCGTGCAGCTCCTCCCCCATACCATCGAGAAGCTCTTCATCATCTCGTACTTCCTGAAGGATTGCTAAGGAAGATAGTAAGAATAAACACACTCACACCCTCATACACACACACACACACACCATCAAGAGGTGCTCCAGAGGTGGGTGTGGCTCCAGTCTGCTGTACAGCCTTCTCTACTGAACTGGTCAATAGCTCTGCCAAAGAGGACACCTCTGCTTTCCCATCTTCCATCTGAGCAGTTAAGACATTGAGCAGTTTAAAGAGATGATCTGGTCCCCCCCCCTCCCTCCCTTCCATCCCTCCCTTCTGCACCCCTCACATCCTGCCCCCCAGCAGTGACATCACATCCTGCCCCTCCCAGCAGTGACATCACATCCTGCCCTGGCACTAACTTTTCTTTTCTTCATTGGCATGGCACTGGCATATGCATCGCTGTAAGGCTTCTGTGGCTCCATGTGCTCCATGGCTTCTCGGTCAGCATTGATGACAGGGATCCACTCCTAGGAGGAAAGGGAAGAACCCTAAATGGAGCACGCCTTCAGAGGATTCGTTACCTGTGGCATGGTGTCAGGGTAGTCAGAGACATGTCTCTCTAGTGGCTGCAAGGTAAGGTCTGCTGAAACACTGGTAACCATGACTACATCCACCATCTCTCTGTGGTAACCATGACTACATCTGCCATCCCTCTGTGGTAACCGTGACTACATCATTTACCTTGGGTGGCTGTATTGAAGCCAGAGGAGTGCCCTCAGACAAAGTTGTGCCACAGGTGTGTGAGGGGTTTGGTGCAGCAGCGGACACACTAGCACACCTCACTACGTAGCCATCCAGCTCCTGAGGTGTGTGACACACTACATGGCGTAGTCTATTCATCTCACTAAGGACTGAGGCAGAGCAAGAGACCAGGATGGGCTGAGGGGTACTTGGAGGGAACAGAAGACCCTGAGGGTACAATATGGTCACATAACAGGATACTGGTTATGCATTGTACCTAATTCTAAGCCATTCTTGCACCAACCATCCTAAACTGAAACTGAAAACTGTGTGTGCTATATCAGCCAGGTACCTCAACCGCTACGTATTGTTACTGTAACTGACATACAATAAAACAGGGCAGCCATTGCCAATTGAGAACCAGCTGACACCTTCAAATCAGTGTATTGATCTAGAACTGTATCACACTCACCTGACATGGTTACTATGGTTACATATCTACTGGCTAACCACACAGTACTTTAAAAGGATAATCTTAACTTGAATAAACTGATCACACCCACCAATATAACCCTCACCAATAGCTGCTGGGCCACTAATTCATAACCTTCATCACTGCAAGTAATGTGTCTAAGGAGGGCACCAAATAGAGCAGCAGAACCTGTGGCCCAGGCACGCATGGCCTCTGGGAAACCATCACCAGCTTTAGGGGGGACGCACAATTCAAGACCAAGAGGCTGGGCACAGAAGGGTTAACATACAGTAGTCAGCAATAACTCTTCGGTAGGCATCACTCATAATGGTCGAAAGCACACGGTGAACAGTGCGGGGGAAGTCGATGTCTGTGCTGCATAGAGGAAGTCCTCGCAGCGGCTCCAGAGAGGAGACCACACCCTCTAGGAACACCTGCACTGCCCTGGCACACTGCTCCTCTGTGGGCTCCGCCCCCCTGCAGAACACGCTCCCTCAGAAAAGACCTCAGAGATGGCTGGATGGACCGCAATGGCTGCACATTACCTGACCAATCAGAGGAGAGTCAAAATGCCACTGTAACTCCAGTTCAACACCCTCCCCTTCCCTCATCTCTCCAACACCCTCCCCTTCCCTCATCTCTCCAACACCCTCCCCTTCCCTCATCTCTCCAACACCCTCCCCTTCCCTCATCTCTCCAACACCCTCCCCTTCCCTCATCTCTCCAACACCCTCCCCTTCCCTCATCTCTCCAACACCCTCCCCTTCCCTCATCTCTCCAACACCCTCCCCCCAACACCACTTGCCTCTGAACACACTCATCACATCGTACACAGACAGCTCAGATGAGATGATCTGCAGGAGTTGCTCCACCATACTCATGTCGGCTACAATAGAGTCACATTTACAGTGACCCTGGCCACACCCACAGGCTCACCTGCTCCCTCCACTTCCATGCCGATCTCCTCCCTCATCCCATGAATGATGTCCGCTATTGTCTGCCGTGAACCTGGGGAGGAGGAGCCAGATTGTATCTGTGATAGTCAAGATGACACCTGCTCACTAACCTGTCAACATATCTTCAAGGGCTGCATTTGTCAGACGAGCCATCGGGTCACTAAGATCAGTGGGTGGGTCTACAGTGGGCGTGTCCAACTCCAATTGCAACTCAAAACTGTCCTCCAATCCAATGTCTTCCTCCTCCCCAGACCCAGACATACTATGCTGTGCCCGTGAAAATGAGAATTGACCTGGAGCTGAGGCAGATTGGCCTGGGGCTGAGGCAGATTGGCCTGGGGACCCCTCGCCTGGTCCTTGTTGCAGCATGCTTGACAACATTTGGAAGGTTGGTGCGAGAGGGAAGTTGATTGTAATCTCTGGGCCATGCCCTTGTTGTCCACCACTGGGGGCAGGGTGGGCACTTAATGGAGGTTGCGTTCCATGTGCAGCCGACTGCTGAGTCTCTTGTGCCCCTCCCATGCTACTGGCCTGGGCACCAGCACTAGCTTGGGCATCCGAATGGACATGCATAAAGTTGCCTATGATGTTTGACAACAGTTGACTCAAGTCTGGAGCATGTCCTGCTCCTGGCTGCTCTTCGTTACCATGGCCACCCCCTGAAACGTTAGGCTGCCCATTGGCAGACACACTAATGTTTGGCCCCTGTTCAGAAGGGGCTCCCCCCTGGTCCGGCATGCTAAATGTGGCGCCAAAGGAGATGGGACCTAGTCTGATGCCCTGGAAAGCCCTGCTGGATGCATCAACAACAGGGGTAGACTGGGCTGAAGGCTGTTGCTGCTGTTGAACAAGTGTGCAGACCATCAGCACAAGTCTTATGTCACAAAACATACACACCTTAACTCTGTCCCCAAACACACCCTAACTCTGTCCCCAAACACACCTAACTCTGTCCCCACACACACCTAACCCTGTTCCCACACACACCTAACCCTGTTCCCACACACACCTGCATCACAACAGCACAGCTTACCTGTGGCCCTGCATTGGGAGTGGTACCCTGGCCCCGCCCACCATTAGCCACGCCCGGGCCTCGTCCCAGCTGGCTTCTGGCAAGGTCAAAGAGAAGTTCGGGAGGTGGAACAGTGAAGCTCCTGAGGTGCTGCATGGCCCTCCTCAACTCTGAGCGTCTAGGCGGAACGAGACGCACAATCCTGGGGACCTCAGAGTTCATACAGACATGGAGCCTGGAGAGAGCCAGCTGTGTGTGGCCCATGTAATAGTTGAGGTCCTTGATGACCTGAGCAAGCCTCTGCACCCGCCCCACACTGCTGGCCTAGTGAGAAGAGGGGTGGGCTGGGTATGTGTACTGTCCATTGAAAAGAGGCACCACAGGGACTGGGAATGGGTACACAGGGACTGGGAATGGGTACACAGGGACTGGAAATGGGTACACAGGGACTGGGAATGGGTACACAGGGACTGGGAATGGGTACACAGGGACTGGGAATGGGTACACAGGGACTGGAAATGGGTACACAGGGACTGGGAATGGGTACACAGGGACTGGGAATGGGTACACAGGGACTGGGAATGGGTACACAGGGACTGGGAATGGGTACACAGGGACTGGGAATGGATATGCAAGGGATACACAAGGACAGCAGGAATGGGACACAGACATCACTATGATAACTACACAATATGGATCACTATGATAACTACACAATATGGATCACTATGATAACTACACAATATGGATCACTATGATAACTACACAATATGGATCACTATGATAACTACACAATATGGAGCACACTGTAGCAAATCTTTGTTGTTGATAGCATTGCTATGGGATATTCCATGTACATAGATCTGACTGGGATGAGGGGTAACCAAAGCTAACTAGCCACTACTCATTAAAAGATATCTAATGTCAGGGCCAGCCCAGCAGTGGTACTCACTGGAATAGTGCTATCCTCACGAATTAGCTGCACATATCCGGCATTGAGTGGGCGTATCCTGGCACACAGGTTATCGTACTCCTCCAAAAGGTCTGCATACAAGTTGGCACTAAGAGTGATAAGGATGTGGGAGGGGCAATGTGGTGGGCATTAAATTGATGCATTTTCACATACCCAACAGGTTGCAGATTTGAAACCCCAGCTGGCTCGTCTGAAGTTACACCATTTACTGTTACTGAGGGGGGAGTGGCCTGTGGGTGTGCAGTTTCCTGAGGGGGCGTGGTCTGGGGGGTAGCCTCTCCTTGTGCACCTGACTCCTCCCCAGGCTGCACACTCTGTACAGCCAGCATCAATATCTGATCATTGGTACTTGACTAATCAATCACCACCACACCCACCTCAAAGTTGTCTAGTGTGGACTTGGCATAGTTGAGACACCTTCTGGCAGCCCTCATGTGCTGGTATACCTCTCGCAACTGGCGTCTTATCCTCTCCTGCTCCAGCTGCTCAGCATTATGCTGCAGTCTCTGTTCCGTCCCTTGGGCCATCCCCGGTGCGGTTCCACCTGAAGGCATGCCTCCTGTTGTGGCACTGGTAACCACATGCTCATGGGTTCGACCTGTAGACGCGTCCTGCAATGGCAACCATTAGCATTAGCAACCATCACTCCCCCTTAGCAACCATCACTCCCCCTTGGCAACCATCACTTTAATTCACTCCCCCTTAGGAACCATCACTTCCCCTTAGTAACCATCTCTTCCCCTTAGTAACCATCACTTCCCCCTTAGTAACCATCACTTCCTGGCTCCTCCTATGAGATACCACATAGGCCACACCCCTCCCCATCTACATAGGCCACACCCCTCCCCACATACCATCACCTAGGCCACACCCCTCCCACCTACCACCATCTGGGCGTGGGCTGACACAGAGGCATTGTGACCAGATGCAGTCAAGCTGTCAACAATGTTGCTAACCAAATGCTAGATGGGGAAGAGACAGTGTGAAGAGGGGGAGGGAGAAGGGGTGAGGGAGGGAAAGGAGGAGGGGAAAGGAGGGGGAAGGAGAAGTGAGGGAGAGGGAGGGAAAAGAGGAGGGGAAAGGGGGAGAGGGGGAGGGAGGAGGGGAGGGAAAGGAGGGGGAGGGAGAAGTGGTGGGTATGTTAACAGCAAACATACTTTGGACCTACTTACCTGTGTCATCTGAGCTATGTCACTGCCGGGAAGTACAGGCATGGTGCTGACAAAGAGGACATCTGATCTTGTATGTGTAGGAATGGAGGAGGTAACTGTGACATTACTGGAGGAGGAGGAGGAGGAAGAGGAGGAGGAGGAAGAAGAGGAAGGGTTGTTGGTGGCAGAGGCCTCCATAGCCTCAGGTGGAGGTGCACTCTGTACCAGATGGACAACCTTCCCATCCAGGTCTGTGGTAAGACATTTCTGCAGTATTGCCAGGTCTGGGCATGCTGAACACAAACCTCCATAGTCCTTCAATAGCTTTCCTTCCTTCAACACTTTGCCCTGAAAAATTAGTCGTTGCTTATCAACAGGGATGTTCTAAAATGAGAGAGAAAGTAAATGCACCGGCTAGAAAGAAAACGCGGAATCTCCCACCATCTCTTGGGCAATCTTATCCTTCAGTTGACGCACAGAGGCCTGTAATTAACGCGCAAATACACACAAACAGTATACGTTAAAGCTAACATGCCACAGAACGTCAAAGGGATAAGCTAACTCGCCTCATTGGGAACCTCTAACTCCTGGTTCTTTGAATCGAGTGTCTTCACAACAACCTTCATTCTGAACCCCCTGGAAAAATGGGTAATCGCACGAGACCAACAACGTTTGTACATACGCCACACCTACCGGAAAGGGCACCGTATATAACTATCTACTAATTTAATTACTGTATTTCTAATGGCGGGATCTGTGCAAGCGTTTCTGCTTCGCCTACCACTTAATCATGTGCACAGGATTACGCACCGATCATTGAGTACTTCTTCCGCACAGCTGCGAGATATCAGCAAGTACTTTCACTACAACAAAGCCATAGTAGGCAGCATCCCTGCAAGCTGCGTAGACAAGTCTCTGAGATTTGAAGAACCAGAGGAGCCAATTAACCTTCTCAGAGCAAGGCAGCAACACGCTAACTATATCAAAGAGCTCAAGAGCCTTGTTGGAAACGTTATACAAATTCCAGTAGACGAGGAGTATCCGGATATGGTATTCGTGGAGGATCCTGCCGTAGTAATTGAAGGCAGAGCGTTGCTTACACGTATGGTAAGGCCTTCACGAGCTGGAGAGGCTCGCGCCATGAGAACAGCTCTCGAGAGGCATAACTTGGAGATAGTTGAGATGCGGGATACTGGCGCGTATGTGGACGGAGGTGATGTAATCTTCACCGGCCGAGAAATTCTCGTTGGCCTCTCAGAGCGAACGAATTCGGTAAGCTGACTGTGCGTTTTGTGTCAGATGTAATTTGAAGGCTTTCATTGCTTTGTGTTTTGCATGTGTGTGTTTTTGCTTTGTAAGCTTTTGTGGTGCGTGTAGTGTAGTGTAGCGGTGGTGTGTGTGGCTGGGATGTAGCGTAGTCTTTAATTGTAGGGTTGCGGACGCTGTGAATTAATAATGTATGGCTCACACACTTTGTCCCTTTGATTTGCTCATTGCACTAGCACTAGAGATCACATGATGGTCTCATGACTAGAGATCACATGATGGTCCCATGACTAGAGATCACATGATGGTCCCATGTCTGTGTACTAACCCCAGTTGGAGACAATTTGATGTGTTTGTGTGCATATGTTGTATTGAGGGACTACGGAGGCCAGTGAAATGCTAAGGTACTCAATCTTTGTATACATGCTGATGCGATATCTTGAATTTAGTGATACATCCTTTTTTTTTTTTCAAAATAGGCTGGGATTTCAGAAGTGGCAAGAGCCTTTCCTAATTGGCCTGTAACAGCCATCAAGGTGAAGAAGGGAGTGCTCCATCTAAAGTCAATGAGTTCAATGGCTGGCATAGACCTTATAGCCATAGGGGACAGCGATGCGGGAAGACATGCTTGGAGGGACATAGAAACCAAGGCTCATTACAAGTACAAGAAGCTAGCATTCCCTGATAACAATGGTGCCAATTGCCTCTTCATTAATGGAGTAGTTCTTCACCCACCCAAAGAGGAATACCCAAAGAGCTTTGCAGTGTGGGAAACACTCGACTGTCCGCGAATTGCCCTACCAAATAGCGAACTGGCTAAGCTGATGGATCACTGACGTGCAATTCAATTCGAATACACGTATAGGCGCAACAATAAAAACGTTGATTATTGTTCCAAATTTGCTAGTTATTCAACTTCAATAATGGCGCGCTAATAATATTGTTATTAGCATTTGAGAGTATGGCTGACAATCCTCTCTTACGAGGAAGTCAGTACGTTGAAGAGATTTTGAAAGGGTCGGACGATTTTCTTGAGGGCATCGCCGCCATTCAGCGCGAAGACGCTGTACGCACGGGATGCGCCCAGCCTGCCCTCCCCATGCTTGACCTACACGGCGTCTCACGACGAGACGTTCACTCCAGTCTGCTTCAGCACATGCAGGCGAGGATGTTGGAGAAACTGGATAGCTTGGACGACAAGACGCTTTCAAAACTGTTGGAACTGAGCTTTCCATACATTCATCTGGAGGACGCGAGGAATATCGTGATGAAGCTGCTTCAGAGATTTCCCATTATAGACGAGAAATACCTCCTGCACTTAGCGGAACACCCCCGAACTATACACGAGCTGCCCCACTGCGGTGAAGAGACAAATCTGGCAAATCAATCAAGGCTTCTTTGGGGAAGCGGTGAGTCCGCTTCTTGACAAGTACATGGCCGAGAAGGAGAGTGTGATGTTCACTGTGTACGGGAGTGATAAGAAGGCCACCAATTTCTTCTCCGTCTCCCCGAAGATCAGAAGGCAGAGTGCGGTGGTGCAGGAGTTGGTTGACATGATTGGTTCATCTCTTCCTCTGTACAACACATTGGTCCAGTTCTTGAGGACGCTGTACCTCCGAACGCACATCAGCCATTACTGCACCCTGCGCTCTGAAATAATCATGAGTTTGCACGAGCGAGAGAGCAACATTCGCAGCGCTGACCCATGCCACAAGTTTGCCTGGTGCCTGGATGCCTGCGTGAAGGCAGACCACGTTGACAGTAAGAAGGCCAGGGAGTTATATACCTTCCTGGAGACCACACCTACTGGAGAAGATGTGCTGGGGTAGGTGGGGTGTGTGCTGGGATACGTGGGTGTGTGCTGGGATAGGTGGGATGTGTGCTGGGAAGGTGGGTGTGTGCTGGGGTAGGTGGGTGTGTGCTGGGGTAGGTGGGTGTGTCTGGGGTAGGTGGGATGTGTGCTGGGATAGGTCGGATGTGTACTTGTGTGTGGCTCTGCATCGTTCCATCCTCTTCCAGAGATATCTCCATGCTTCTGAGAGATCCCTATGCATTGAATGTTGTATGTCGCAGCATCATTGCTTGTCTCCATGACACCCAGAAGCAGTGGAAACTACCCAGAGTGAGTTACTGCTGCCAATCCACTGTGACATCCATCAGTACCATGACCAATGTGACCTCTGGGCCCATTTCTTTCAGGAGAGTGATGAGCTTGAGAGCTTGCTGCGGTTACTGCAGCTGGGGCTAAAGGCGTTGGCTATTCTGGACAGCAAAGACTACACACAGGATGCTCTTGTGAGAGGTGGAAACCTTAGCTTCTTCCTTACCTAAACCTGTCCCTCTCTCCTCAAACGCAGGATGTTGGTCTCGTAGTGAAGTTTCTTCCAGAGCTTATGTCATTTATGCTGGAGAGCTCTTTTAATGCCATCTCTGAACGGCTCAAGGAACCCCATGAGCCTCACCTTCCCACCCAGGGATTTCTCACCCTCCTCGCATCTAACCCTCAGGCCATGCACATCGCAACCAGCTATGCAGTCCACCTTCTAGAGAAAAGAGACCTTTTAACCCTCAATGTCCTCGTGTCTGCAATAGCAACTGCCTATGCCAACCATAGTGAAGGGGTGGAGCTACCTGATGCTTTCCTTCACCAGCTGGTATACTGTAGTCTTTACCCACAGCCCATTGGTGTGACAGAGCTGTGTAATATCATTGAGACCTTTTGGGTGCCTTGTGCTCCGAGTAGTGAACCTGTTCTGTTGCATTGCTGTCGTCTGCTATGGGCCACACACTCTCAACTGAAGGCAGACCTTTTAGAAGATACTTTGGAGGCTATAAAGCCAGGCAACCAGGTAAGAGATGGACACATGCAGTCACGTTCATTACTTTAACTGTCTTCACTTTAGCTCAGTACAGTGGCTCATGAACAGTACAATACACTTGTTGCCCATATCAACCATCAGAAATGATTGTGTGTGTGTGTGTGTGCTCATCACATCTTGTGTCTTATCAGAGTTGTTTGATGTAAGGTGTTCCCCTGCCAAGTCCAGCAAGCCTTGGTCTGCCCTTGCTTACCACAAGGGAAGCCACAGGGTCACAAGAAGACTGGTGTGGGATGGGTGTGGACTTGTCCAACTGGTTTGGCTGGGTGGGTGTGGACTTGTTTTGCTGGGCGGGTGTGGACTTGATTGACTGGTTTGGCTGGCTGGGTGTGGACTTGTCCAACTGGTTTGACTGGCTGGGTGTGGACTTCTCCAACTGGTTTGGCTGGGTGGGTGTGGACTTGATTGACTGGTTTGGCTGGCTGGGTGTGGACTTGTCCAACTGGTTTGGTTGGGTGGGTGTGGACTTGTCCAACTGGTTTGGTTGGGTGGGTGTGGACTGATCTGTCTTCAGATGGGTATTATGTGTACCACTGGTCAGATGTGATGGGACTTGGTTGTCTTTCATTTGAGGCAGTGTCACTTCTCCTCTCATGTCAGCCATTTTGCGCTTGAGAGAACGGATTTCATCTTCTAATTGGATCAGTTGATCGGGCACATTTCCCAGTTCATCATACAGCTCTACAGCACTTAGTTGTTTGATAATGCATCCCCTAAGAGGAAATATCACGCCATCCATCCAGATACACACACAACATACCTTTGTATGTGAAGGTCCTGCAACTTATTTTCCAACAGATTCATCTCCTCTTCCCCTGTCCCTACCTCCTCTGATCCACCAACACAACTGAAGTATGCAGCAGGAGACGACTGCCATAGTGTCACCTCCCTTCTAACACTCACTCCCAACTCATCTGGGCCACTAAATGTTTGCACAATAGCTGGCAAACTGAGTGTGTGTGTGTGTGTGTGTGTGTGTGTGTGTGTGTGTGTGTGTGTGTGTGTGTGTGTGTGTGTGTGTGTGTGATGCACTATGTCATGGCCACTGACCACTTACTCTTCCAGAGAGTATGCAATCAAACTTGTTTCTGAGCTCTTAATCAGCTTGGTGTGACTTGCTAGCTCTGTGAATAGCTGTTGAGCACGATTTCTGGACAGCACTTGGGCCCATATCTGCTTTGATGACTGCTGCAGTCTGGACCTGAGTTGATCAGTGTGCCAAAACCACCCAGACACTTCACTGCTCAGCACCAGAGCCTTTTGGCCGTGATTCAGAACATGGAGAGTGTGTGTGGGTGTCAACTGGACCCTGAAGTTCACACACAGGTAAACACGAATTAGTTTAACCAGTTGCCTCACCTTCGAACAAATTGGTGGGTGCGTGTCACCCCCACTGGCAGTGTGTTGGCTTCACCACTCTCATTGGCTGATGACCTACACTGGGTAACAGAACTGTGCCTGCAGCTTGAATCTACACCACCACCACCACCACTCAAATCTTTCAAACAATCACCAGAATCGTTAGAATCTCTACTCAAGTCTTCACTGGAGCTTTTCAGAGTATCGTTTAGATCCTTCAAATTGCTACCCACTGACGACCCACCATTTGCAACTGGCAGTGAGCCACGAGGAGAGGAAGACACAGAGTGCCATGGAGGAACAAGAATAGATTCTGTGTTTGTTGACATGGCAACAGGGGTGTCTAAGGGCGAAGGAGTCTGTGTCAACTGCCACAGTGCCTGAAAATATGCCAGCACCTCCGCTGATGGAAGGGAAGAGGGTGGCATAGGGCAGGAAGAGGGTGGCATAGGGCAGGAAGAGGGTGGCCGAATGTTTGCAACATCTTCAGAGCTCTGTAGAAGTGGCACAACACTTACAAGTATCCCTTCACCTGCAATACTTAAACCTTTTGCAGCTTATATATCATACCGTGGATGGAGGTGGTTCCAGATTAATGCCATCAAACCGGGCTTCATCCTCCACTGTGTCCATGGCAACAATGGCCAACCCTTGGTCAACCAGTCTGTCACTAATATGAATATCTTTATCTGTGTTAGTATCACACAAATAGAGAGACAGAATGTTGTCCTGAGGAGTGGGAGGGGCAGAGGAAGTTGTGATCAAATGTGTTCTAAAGTTAGTAACATCACATGAGCTTGGCCTCAACATATGCAATGTAATGTGCACACACCAGAAACATACCGTCACAGAAGTGATCGTGGCAACAAGAGGTCTATCCTTTGTCATAGTGCCTAGCAACAAGGATGCCCTTTCACACCATTTCTATGTTTGTTTGGTGTGTTCATATGTGGGCATGTGTGTGTTTGTATGTGTGCATACATGTGTTTGCGTGTTCATATGTGTGTACATGTCTTCATCAGTACCAACTATCCCCTTCCTTCCCTCACCTCACTGGCTGGCTTTATGTTGGACAGTCTACACTTCAATGCTTGCGCTGGGAGGAGCATGTAATGAGCTTTGGGGCGTCGCAGTGTTACCCTGGGGACTTGTCCAATATTGCCATAATCAACATACTTCACTTTAACCACATCAGGACTGGGGACATCCAGCACTTCAGCCCTGTACCAGTAGCAGTCCTCTGGATATACAGTACAGCAGGCCTGGGGAGGAGGGGGGAACAAGCAGCACTACATGCCACGCACGAGGCTGGGGAGGAGGGTAACATGGAACTGTACCTGTCCAATCTGTACACATTCGATAGTAGATTTCCTCCCCTCTTTGCCAGAATAGAACTGATACATCTCTTCCGACAGGCTCTCCAAAGCCTTTGTTGTGGTCTCTCCAATGATCTGGACATACAGACAGCTGGGTGACTTCACATAGCTCACATAGACAGGGCATGTCTTCTCAGAGGGGTGTGGCTGGACTACATATCCAGTGGGACTGTGTTCCAACACGACCTTTGGCACCCGTGCATGGTCCACCTTTGGTTTATCCTTTGTGTGCCTCTCCATAGCCTCAGTTCCTCTGGCCACACACCCCTGTGCTGGGAGCACCATCACCTCGGGGCAGGTGGATGGCTTCTCCACCCTCACACCTGGAACATGCACCAGCATCTCGGCCACAGAGAAGAACCCATGCGGCAAGAAGAGAAGCTCTCGTCCATGCTCTTCCTGTCTCCACACAGGTGGGCATTAAATAGAATGCTGATAGGCGCGACATTATTACCTTGAAAACTTGTTTAAATTTATCAAGAGGGATGCCTTCGGATGATTGGCAACAGTTGAGTTTATGGCAAATGACAACTCCTCAGGCACTCCCTGCTCTTCAACTGATGTTACTATGACAACATAAACAGATTAAGGGCTGCAGTTAACACGAGTATTTGTACCTTTAGAGTGTTTCCTTTCACTTGACAATACCAACCAATCAGATGTATTCGGATCACTCTGCAGTTCACAGGCCTTGAGGCTGGACAGAAACCCAACTATGTTCTCCTTATATGGAAGGTCATGTCCAAAGTGAACCTATTGGGTTTAAATGAACTACATGCTATATCTATTATGCAACACAAATGCCCATGGTTGATGTGGTATGCAGAATACCTTGCATTACACACATACCTTGCATTACACACATACCTTGCATACCACATACCTTGCATTACACACATACCTTGCTAATTACACACATACCTTGCATTACACACATATCCTTGCATTACACACATACCTTGCATACACACATAACCTTGCATTACACACATACCTTGCATTACACACAACCTTGCATACACACATACCTTGCATTACACACATACCTTGCATTACCACACATACCTTGTATTCTCCTGCAAATTTTTGATGCCCAAATCCCTGAACACTTGTCTGCTAAAAGCTAGGAAGTTATGTTAAACAGCTTGCTCATTTCACCCACCAGTGACACACAAGGCTCAAACTTCTGTAAATGCACACACTTATGTAGCCAAGTTGTTGTATCATCATGTGTGAGTAAATTGGTGAAAATTAGTAGCACATAGTAAGTTGACATTAGAGGGTCATTGTGAGGTGTTGAAGCATGGCAAGTGGTTGTCATGTGAGGTGCAAGCTTGATTACATGTGTGCATATCACAGGGTGGTGGTCATTACATGTGGCAAGTGGCCATACCACACACACACCTGTTCCACCCTGCTTTCAATGTTTTCTGGAACAGAAGGTGGTGCTTGGTTCTTGTTAGTTCTAATATCATCAGGCATCAAACTCTAGGGAGTTCAGTGACATTCCTTGATTGGCCTGGGCACTACTGGACTGTCCTTTGTAAGCAGAGAGATGTTTCACCACGGTGATAGCACAACTAGTCTACTTACTACTAACTGACGCAAGCATGGGCCGTTTGTTGAGTCGTATGACAACGGCATTCTTCGAATTCTCACGCTGGCAAGTGACCACATCAGGTATCGACCTCAGCATGTGATCAAGCGAGGCAAAGCCCCAGCAGCGGTAATTCGCATAGCAACCAAAACGCTTCGCATAAGCCTCACTGAATCTGTCACAACGAAGCCCATCGGGATAAGATGTAAGGAGCTCTCTGATCTGCGCCTTAAACCTCTCAGGAGTCGCAGGCGCCGCTTGGGTGCTGTCTTTCAGCCGACCTCTTGAGGCAGAGGATGATTTCTGTCTACTTATCATTTTCTGGATGTGCTTGGTCGACTCGTTACCTACTCCAAATACTACACAGTCGAGACCGTTCCTCTCAATTCGCACCGAATCATGCATGTCTTCTAAGCACGCCAAAAGCGTCTTATATCCATGGGCTCTGTATGGTAAGTCTCTGCCTAGTAATTTTTTATAGTCATCGAGCAATTGTTTTTGTGTTCGACCACTAGGGCCCGACAGCAGAATCGAACTAATAACGCGTTTCAACTCTACAAACTCCAGCTCCTCTGACATTTGTCACGTGGTTACACGCATGCGCAAAAAACGGTGTTTCGTATGGCTGGAGACAATAAACAACGCTGGGCGCCGTTAGCAGTCGAATATGGAGCTTACGAGCCTCTCATGGCCGGCAGTATCGATGGAACAGACACACTGCCACATGACCATGGAGTGGTTAGAGCCATGCAGGCCAAGTGTACGTGGCTTCGCAATGAAAAGAATTTGCCGTAATAGGCCTACCGTTGACGTTGTTTTTTTTAGACCGACCGAACAAGCAGGTACAAGGAGACTCCAAAAAGACATTGTTTGTCGCGAGGCTGAGCCACAACACAACTGAAGGTATAATTATGTTTTCGCGCCTACATGCTCTTATCGGTGGAATATTGCAGAGCAGGTAAAGGAACTTTTTGCAGTATACGGCAAGATTGAGCGATGCAAGTTGATTAGGGACATAGGTGAACTGAACGCACGGTATGCGTGCTACAGTGTTAGTGGTGTTTTTCTATCTCTGTTCAGTGACCGGACGTTCAAAAGGTTATGCATTTGTGGAATTCAAGCATAGAAGAGATGCCGAGTCTGCGTTCTTAGTGAGTCGGCGGTGCTTACGACCCTCGTGTTACGTTTACGTCATTTCCGGTAGAAGGCACATAAAGCTTTCATCAACGACGTTCAAATTTTGGTGGAATACGAGTGTGAGAGAGCATTAGCTGGGTGGACTCCAAGACGATTTGGTGAGCTTATGCTGGTTATTAGCAGTGGTTATTGGCAGTGGTTATTGTGCTCATAAAAACAGGAGGAGGATTTGGAGGAAAGAAAGAATCTGGGCAGCTGAGGTTTGGGGGCAGGGACCGCCCCTTCAGAAAGCCTATGTAAGGATTTGTGGTGATTGGAAGTGTGTGAACTTGAGGTCTCCTCTGTTAGTATGTTAAACAGCCGGCCACTGGGAAGAGAGGGGAGTTTGAGAGAACGAGGGCAACACTAGACATCAACTAACCTTGTGGATGGAACGAAAAGAAATCTTGCGCAGTTGTGTAGTTGGTGAAGAAGACAACTCATGGACAAAATGATTAGCAAACCAAGACCAATAATATGACCAGAGGCATACTGAAGTTGGCAGTACATTTATCTATAATAGGCCATTAATCTTAGAGCTGGTGTGAACTACCATCCAGATATGTGTATTTAGATGTGAGTGTGACAGTTGGATCAACGTTATAATGATCCGATCTGCTCAAAAATTTGGGGATGGAAATGTGTCTCAAGTAGTGGTAGAGACATGCAGCAAGCTTGCCAACTTGGTTACTGATATGCAACTGAACTACAATGCATGTTTGATTAGCTTGCCACTAACCAATCATGCAGCATTTATGGTCAATATCTAATGTTTCAGCTTGTACTAGTAGAGCGGGTAGGGCTGCTATGTGTAGGCCAAATGACAGCACATTTAACTTGTATGGATTCAGCATGTGCCAGATTCTCACAAATGGATAAGCAAGAAGCTACTTGTGGCGAATATGAAATCGTTCTTCCAAGCTCCCTATATACACACTTTCTTTTCTCTACCCAATGCTTGATCAGAGGTCATATATGTACAAAGAATAGTCTGTGTTTGCGTTTTGTACTAAGTGCCGTAAGACACACCAGCTCTCATGAAGTCAGAGAGACAGCAATGAGTGCAGCATTACATACTGAAACAACTAATCAATGCTGGAGTTTGCACACGTATTAGACCTTCGTTTCCGCGAAAGGGACTAGCGCATGTTTTTTCATCATTGTAGAAGTCTGAAATGACAGTTTGAAATGTCCTCCATACAGCCATTCTTACACACTGAGAATGTTATGTTTTATTAGTCATATGCCTCTTTTCGTGGAGAAATCGGCTAATTGTATATCACACCACTGACTTGCATTTATAATTTACTTTTAAAACAGTAAAGGTCGGCATACACGAGGCGACTTCCTGCCGACTTGTCTCATGCAACTCAAATGAATATGGACAAATGTTCCGCAAACCATCAGTAAACTAAACAATTACGGAACTTTTACCCATATTCATTCGAGTTGCATGCGACAAGTCGGCAGGAAGTTGCCCCGTGTATGCCGACCTTAAGAGTTTCGCAGGTGTCGTGAAAGATATACGTATATACCGTAATATTTGTCCGGTTAATTAAACATAATTAAATAATTTCAACTGCTTTTGCAATGCATCGCAAAAAGCCGTTCAGTCACAGACAGAAGAAGGAGCAGCTAAAACAAAAACGAGAGAGAAAGAATGAACCGGTAAATGAAATTGAATACCTCGGGAGTTCGTTGCTGTTAAGGTTTAAATTGTACTTCAGAGCCTCAAGTCGTGGCACCATCACAAGCCAGAGTAGACCTGCAACATGCGTATGAGAACGTTCCTGAAAGTAGTTTGGAAACAGAGGACATTCCATTTGTAGACGTCTTGAAAGTAAATGAGCAGCCATTGCCCCAAAGGCTCGGCAGCAGGAACTATAATCCCAACAGGTACGCACGTGAATGGTAGCTTCCTACGTGCCCCTGCTTGCCCCTACGTGCCCCTGCTTGCCCCTACGTGCCCCTGCTTGCCCTTACGTGCCCCTGCTTGCCCCTACGTGCCCCTGCTTGCCCCTACACGTACTCCTGCTAATTCCTCTTTGCCGTAGATACCGACTACATTTTGAGCAGGAGTCGAAGGAGGACGTCGAAGAACGTAAGCAGCAGGCCAGAACTGTACCCATTGAACCTTTACCAGAGGTAACCTTTTGATAATTGGAGAAAGTCCTTTGTATTATGACCCCTCTTAAGTTATAGACAGTACTGGAGGTGGCAGTAGAGGACATCTACAAGCCAGGGTCTGTCCTCGATTTACCCAGGAGGCCTGTGTGGGACTACCACATGACCAAGGCAGAGGTGGAGAAGAATGAAGAGCTGGCTTTCCGTCAGTACCTGAAGGACATATACACCCAACACTCCACTGAAGAACTTAGCTTCTTTGAGCTCAACCTTGAGGTAAGAACTGGAGGATAAGCAGGAGGAGAGGGAGGAGGGAAAGAGGAGGAGGGGAGGAGAGAGGACTAAGGAGAAGGAGGAAGAGAGGGAGGAGAGGGAAGAGGAGGAGAGGGAAGAGGAGGAGAGGGAGGATGGGGAGGAGAGGGAGGAAAAGGAGAGGAGGATAAGCAGGAGGAGAGGGAGGAGGGGAAAGAGGAGAAGGAGGAGGAGAGCGACTGAGGAGGAGGAGGAAGAGAGGGAGGAGAGGGAGGATGGGGAGGGAGGAAAAGGAGAGGAGGATAAGCAGGAGGAGGGGTAAGAGGAGGGTAAGCAGGACGAGGGGGAAAGTCAGAGGAGAGGAGCTTGATTCTTTTTCCCTCTCCTTGTTAGACATGGAGACAGTTGTGGAGGGTGCTAGAAATATCAGATGTGCTGCTGCTGATAACGGATGTACGACATCCGGTAAGCAAACAGTGAATGCACGCGCACCTGGGTTAAGTGCTCTGGTCCCCAGGTGTTACATTTCTCCCCTGCACTGTATAAGTATGTTGCGGAGGAGCTAAAGAAACATGTTGTCCTTGTATTGAATAAGGTATGGCCAGGGGGGGAGGAGGGGGGGGCACATGTACGATGTAACTGTACAGGGGACTAGGAGATCCTATAGTTGATGTAGTATGCCTGCCCATCACCTAGATTGATCTGGTACCACCAGAGGTTGTGGTTGCTTGGAGACATTATTTCCTCAGCAAGTTTCCAGAACTGGACGTGATATGCTTCACATCATATCCAAAGTTGGAGGAGGGGTCTCAGGCCGCTAAAGAAGGTGGAGCATCTGTGCACACATTCAAGCACACATGTGCACACACATACAAACACAACATACAAACACAACATACAAACACAACATACAAACACAACATACAAACACAACATACAAACACATTCACACATAGCACATACATGCATGCACACATGCACACATACACAGCACACACACGTGCACACACATACATACAACACATTGCACACACTGCACATACATACACATGCACACACATACACGCATGCACACACATACATGTACATTCACACATGTACACACATACATACTTACACACACGTACGCACATACACATACACTAGCCACTGTCAATGGTCAAACTTTACTTTCTTTAGTGAGACTAAGATCTCGTGGGCACAAAGGAAAGCGAAGATCGGCTGTAGGACCTGAAGAACTGTTCAAAGTTATTGAATCACTATACAGAGATCGAGGTATGTGTGTCGAGGTGTGTGTGTCGAGGTGTGTGTGTGTGTTATGTCCATGTGTGGTACAGTTTTGCACAAAATGGTTTAATAATATGAGGTGTATTGATGCATTACTGTGGTGTTTGCCAATGGAGGAGGGGTGGGGGGCTTCTGGACATTCAATACTGCAGTCTGGTATGTGTTTTTAGTGGGTTTCCTTGTTTACAAAATTGTAATTTTATACCAGGTATGCTAGAGCTGATTCAAGATGGTTTGCGATTGTAGTCAGTGATTGATAGATTTGGGCTTTGAGGGGCTAGGATTTGTGAGATTGAGGAGTCTTCTGTGCAAAGAGCTGTAAGATTGAGGAGTCTTCTATGCAAAGAGCTGTAAGATTGAGGAGTCTTCTGTGCAAAGAGTTGTAAGATTGAGGAGTCTTCTATGCAAAGAGCTGTAAGATTGAGAAGTAATCTGTGCAATGAGCTATAGTTTTGCTGTCTACCAAATAGCTGGAAACTATAGTTTGGTGGTAGTCTGGCTGGTATTGGGCTGGGAACTGGTCCAGAAGGGTATCTATATAGTGGGGTTGGACATAACACTTGTAAGTAATGCCATAAGGTTTATAAGATTCTTGGATTTTTTCACAGTTGACCTTACTAACTGGAAAAAAAAAGCTTGAATTGAAGAATGTGCAATCCACTCAATCATTGGTCTCTAACAAGGCTTCTGCAGTAGTTGATCAAGAGGAGGAGGTGATGGAAGAGGAAGAGGAGGAGGTGGAGGAGGAGGAGGAAGAGGAAAAGGAGGGGGGAGAACGATAAGAAAGATCTAGATCGTATGTGTGACAAGTGTGGAGTCGAATAAACTTAAAGTCTACTTTGTTCGCCAGCATTACATTTGGCTCAAGAAGTGGAAGAAGTGATTCCTGGAGTCATCACAATAGGAATGGTTGGTAAGGGTGCGGTGGAGTGTTGCCATGTTCAGTTATGATGATATCATTGCTAACAGGTCATCCCAATGTGGGCAAATCTTCCATTATTAATGGAATAATGGGCAAGAAGGTTTGTTTTTCTTATTGAAGCCCACTGTGCGTTTGTAGTCTTACTTGCATGCCTGTGTACTTCTGACATGGAACTGCTTAATTGCTTATCTGTGTTGTACTTTCTGTTGCTGTGTGGATGATGGTGCTCAATTGTTCCACAGTATGTCAGTGTATCACGCACACCTGGGCATACAAAGCACTTTCAGACTATTTTTCTGACGCAAACAGTTCGGCTTTGTGATTGTCCAGGTTTAATCTTCCCATCGTTGATCAACAGGCAACTTCAAGTGAGTGCAGATGATCTGTTGCGCATGGTTGTCTCACTCCTCCCCATTCCCTCCCTCCAGGTGCTGTGTTGCATGTATCCAATAGCCCAGGTCCGAGAGCCTTTCACTATAGTGGGGTACTTGGCCCAGAGAGTGCCTCTTGTGGAGATCCTCAAGCTAAAGCACCCAGCAGAAGAATATGAGTCGAAGGAGCAGTTGGAGGAAGAGGAGGAGGAGGCCCAGATAACTGCTCCATCAACCACACACGTGTGGACTGCATGGGACATTTGTGATGGTATGTTTTGTGTGGTGACGATATGAAGGGTTGTGGGATGTGATGGCACCATCCTCCAATCAGCTTGGGCTAAGCAGTGTGGCTACCTCACAGCTAAGGCAGCTAGACCTGACTCGCACAGAGCAGGTTAGTACCCCTTCACCCTCACCCTCATGACACTGTACTCTGTTTCAATGTGTTCCTCCTCCTTCCCTTCCCAAGCCAACAGCATCCTAAGGCTGGCCACTGATGGGAAGATTAGCATGTATTTTAGACCACCTGGCTTCTCTCATGAGAAAGGTCACTAGCTATTGTCAGGTGACACATGACATAGTCATGTGATTGTGGTTTATTCTCTAGCTATGTGGGCAAGCCATCCAGAGGTGCAAGAAATCATAGAGCTACAAACACTGGGTTTGCCCCCCTCTGCAAAGGAAGAGGCCACAGCAAGAAGGAAACAAGAAGACCCTGCTACATTCATTGCACATGAAAACAAGTTCTCATTACTTATGGATCTGGACTGCTAAATATCAGATAACAGTTGTGTGTAGTTGCTGTTTGTTGATGTATGACGCTAAGGGTTAGGATCTGGCTGGTTCATATGCACCATCTTCAGTTCAGGCAAGGTGCTTGGTGGTTGGATGTAGCTGTAAAGCTCAGCTGATTTGGAGAGGAAGGAATCACCCGAAGGCTGTGGTTCAGAAGTGATGTCATCAGGTACATGAGGGAGCGGTATTGCAGATGGTGGTGTGGCTTGATCAATCTGCTCAGGCACACTGCTCTCATCCATAGCAAGTATAGGAGGTGCTGGGGGTGGGGTCAGTAATGTCTGGTAGTAACTGTCTGACTGCAGGTTCTCCATTTGACTATCAATAGTGGAGTTGTGTGGATTATCTGCACGTGTTGATTGCTGGTACATCTCCGGACCACAGTCTTGTGTCGCATGCTGAGCTTGATCTACATGTTCTAGGTTTGACTGGCTTGTATGGGGTCTTGAGGTTCCTCCATATTTTGGAGGTACAGCTGGACTTGTGTGGGGTCTTGAGGTTCCTCCATATTTTGGAGGTACAGCTGGACTTGTGTGGGGTCTTGAGGCACCTCCATATTTTGGAGGTACAGCTGGCTTTGTGTGGGGTCTTGAGGTTCCTCCATATTTTGGAGGTACAGCTGGACTTGTGTGGGGTCTTGAGGTTCCTCCATATTTAGTAAGGACAACAGGATTTGTGTGGTGGGGTCCTGAGTTTCATTCATGTATTGAATGTCTTGTGGGGGGTGAGTGAGGTTGTGCGTTCATCTCGTATTCCTCCAAAATATCTTGCTGATCTTGTGGAAATGCTCTATTCAGCTGGTATAACCACCTTCTGCAAAACCTTGTGACTGCTGAGCAGTCAGCCCTAGAGGTTGCAATTGATCCACTAGTTGAGATTCACTCTGGTCCATTTCACGTTGCAATTGATCCACTAGCTGAGTGTCACTCTGATCCATTTCATGTTGCATCTCTTGTAATACTTCTGGTTCATTTTCTGTGGTGGGTTGAACTGTGCGCTTCAGCAACATAGTTAAATGGCGATGTCTGTTCACTTTAATGTGACACTGGGGGAGTTCTTGAGCTGCAATACCAGGCAAGCAGTGGTTATCATGAGGATCAGGATCACTGTTCTTACCTAGACTGGTAAACTTCTTCCTAGTATCCCGCTGTTCCTGCATAAAGAGAAGAGTGGAGGAGGGACAAGGAGAGAGGTGGGAGGGATGAAGATGAAGGATAAATATCTCTTGATGCTTGCAAATCAACAGTCTTACATTGTGCAATTGCAGTTCTAGGTCATTTTTCCGTTTCGACACTGTACGCAGCAATGCACATGTGTAGCAGATGCCGATACTACATAAGGTGAAGGTAGCATATAGCCTCCCACTCAACAAAGCCTTAACCCCTGTGTTACCATAGAACAACAATCACTGGCACAAGAACAGCTGAGGTCTGCACAAACTTAAATACAGATTGAGGACCAGATGGAAGCGTAGCAATTGCGTTAGACACAATCTGTAGCATACTGGTTAGACTTCTGCAAGGAGATATCAGAGGTGTGGCTACATGGTATGCTACGACTATTGTTGCCCACCTGAAGGGACCACACCCAGTTGAGGGTCTGAGTGCAGCAATTGTATAGCACATGGGAAGAGTACATAGAAATAAGGTCAGAGCCAGAAGGCCCATGTAGAAGTTCTTGGTAGAGGCAACAGGGAAGAGAGTGTTTGGTGGTCTGTTGAAGAAGTACACTGCAAAAGCTCTGAAGTAGAATAGGATGATCAGCTTAAAGGTATTGATCAATGACAGCAGAGGACAGAACAGTATCCCTAGCCTGCAATAGGGAGAGATCATGGCCAACAAGATGGGAAATGAAATGCCTTACCACACTAGACCCTGTCCATAAATTAGCTGTAGAACATTATTGGCCAGTCCAAATTCTGCTAAGCCGAGCTGTAAACACACAACCTTCACTGCGTTATACAGTGCAAGATGGCTACTTACCCAGCGTGTCAGTAGCTTGCATAGGTTAGCCTTCACTAGCACCCAGCGCACTCCATCAGACGTAACAATGGTAAGAAGCTCCACAGCCAGATGTGTCAGGGTAAGACGATACATGGCTTGACCTACTGTTGTCTCCCAGCAACATGATGCATTGTTCATGTTAACCTATGGAGGATGTGAGGATGTCATGTGTGCAGAGAGGAGGGAGGGACTCAAAGGTTAACTAAGCATGTGAGGATGTCATGTGTGCAGAGAGGAGGGAGGGACTCAAAGGTTAACTAAGCATGTGAGGATGTCATGTGTGCAGAGAGGAGGGAGGGACTCAAAGGTTAACTAACACACTCTCTGTTGACAGTCAGTAGCGAGATGATAACAATGTATAAACTGGATAGGTAGAGCAGGAAAATGCTGGAATGTGGGAACATCAAGAAGTGAAGATTTTGGCTGTTTACTCTACCTACCGGGTGAGTTTTATTTTGAGAGCAGTTCTTGGCTCGTATTTCTCAAAAATCTCTGCTATGATGAATATCCATGGGAAGATGAAGTTGACAGCAGTAACCACAGCTTGTGCCTGTAACGTGACAATATGCAGTGACAGTGTGGTGGTGGTGAGTATGAATCACTCGCTTGGAAGGATTGTAGAAACTTGAGAAACTGTGGCAGGTCTTGTGTGGCACTGGAAAGGGAGACTTCACTAGTGCTTGTATGTTGCACAGCCAGATAGATGCAGTAGCTGGAACCAGCTAGCATCAGCACGATGATGAGGTTTGTGAATATCCGAAGCCAAAACAGAAGGCTGAATTTTGAATATCTGTTATATAAAAATGATGTGAACATCATTGAGCTACCAAACAATGTATCTACCTTTCTGATGTGCTTCTGATTTCGTTGTTTTTGGTCTCTGTCATGGCTTCCTAATGATCCACAGCATACATACACCAGCAGTTATACATGATGGTGTGTGTGTGTGTGTGTGTGTGTGTGTGTGTGTGTGTGTGTGTGTGTGTGTGTGTGCATGTGTGTGTGTGTGCATGTGTGTGTGTGTGCATGTGTGTGTGTGTGCATGTGTGTGTGTGCATGTGTGTGCATGTGTGTGTGTGCATGTGTGTGCATGTGTGTGTGTGCATGTGTGTGCATGTGTGTGTGTGTGCATGTACGTGTGTGTGCATGTGTGTGTGTGTGCATGTGTGTGTGTGCATGTATGTGTGTGTGTGCATGTATGTGTGTGCATGTGTGTGTGTGTGTGTGTGTGTGTGTGTGTGTGTGTGTGCGCACGCATGTGGATGTGTGTACCTTTATGGAGACCACTATCAACCTTTTTGTGCTTAGGGGCGGTGTCCTTGCTGGTGATAGTATAGTCCCAGCTGCATAGGACCCTCTGGAATACGAGGAAGGTCACAGAGGAGCTTGTCCCTACCACCTTGTAGGTCCCAGCCAGCCTGAGGGTAGACATGTGTGGTGGACACTTAACAACAAAAGTTGTCTTATCTAGGCAAGCTCACGTGAATAGTAGGAACAGCAGACTGACTAAGAAAGTTGCAGAAATAGTCAGCAGGTATGCGAGAGATATGTTGTAGCCACTGGAGTAGCTCCTGGGCACAATGGATGAATTTGTTCCATAGTAGAAGCCATAGAAGAGCACAGAGTACTCAAATATGTAGCCCTGACAGTTGCAAGGCAGATTCTTGACAGCATGAAATGGTGTACGGTATTTACATGGTACCTTCCCATCAAAAATAAAGGAATAAGAAGATTGAGTGGCTTTCACAGATGCAGGAGCATAGAGTCCACTACCAATCAGAAGCTAAATTTGGTGGGGGAGGATAAGGGAGGCGAAGGTTGAGTAGCCATGAGCACTGACCTGTGGCACCACTAGAAAGCTGACCACCACAACACCCAGACATATGTTGAGGATACACAGCAACCTCAAGAACACAAAGTAGGAAGCCACACCAGACCCAAAATGGCCTGCATCCAGAAGAACATTACCATGGCAACATATATTAAGTATATTACCTTCAATCTTCCTTATGATGGACCTCCATACTGTTAGAAAGTGCACAGTTGTGTTCCACGCATAAACAAGTTTGTTGAAAAACTAGAGCACATTTCTGTCATTTCTGTCACAGGGATATACCTGCACATCCACACACACACACATACACACACATGCACACACATACACACATATACACATACACACACATACACACACATACACATACACACACACACACACACACACACACACACACCTGGGATGAATTATCTTTTATGGTATCCAGCTTTGTCAACTGATCCACATGTTCTAACAAATTATGCTTGTAGCGTCTGTGTGTGTGAGTGCAGAAATGGAGGGAGAGGATTTGTGGCTTATGCAGTTGTACAATTGCGCTTTGAGAATAACCAACTCTACAGCAGCCAGCTTCATCTGCATAGGCCATGGTTGATCTTTGAAGCTTTCAATTACTTTCCTCTGCTCTTTAATAAACTCATTGACTTCAGTAGCACTGTTTGACTCAAGTAAGGGGGGGTTGGAGGCTATGTCTACTGCTTGATCGTAGTTCTCCAATCTAAAAACAAAAGACACTCCTTTTCCTTTTCTTTTCACTTGTCCCATTGATGATTGTTACATATGAATACACATTAACACTAAAGCCCTATTATTTTTTTTACAGGTACTAAAATTATTGATACAAGATTCAATCATTTTAATTTTAAAAACGGTATATTATTAATAAATTATAATAATTATTCCAACAATTATGGAATCATTACATCTACAGAGAGGCAAAAATGATAAATAAAACACACACAATACTACAGAAGAAGCTGCTCAATTTATTGTGGCAGATATAGAAGCCCATAATGGAATACAAAAAGTACACAACAATACAAACAGTAAACGTAATTATATGCATACATGCACAGTGCAACATAAAACTATTCTAGGATGGTCCTAGAATTTGGCGGTGAAAGCAATGCTGCCTAATTACAACTGCGGCATGGCCATTGAATGGTAACAGGCAGTCTTTGCAAAAGGGTGGTCTTACCTTGTTTGGCGAAGGAGCCGACGTGTGCGTCGGAATCCGTGTTTTCTGCTATAAGGCTCTTTCTGAGGTGATTCTGTACAAATGTATGATAATGATATTCACAACTGCGGTTTGAGAAGGTATGCCAACAATGTCATCTTTCGTGTAGTATACGGAAAGAATACCGTTGTAGTGCCCCGTCTAACAGCTCATCTGAGTGTAGACTTTTGTGTTAGTAGCTTGTGATGCAACATTATTGACAGCTACCAGCGTGCTACTTCTTTTGGAACGTCACAACTGAGTTACAGTCGCGCTAACAAATATGTCGGTGGAAGGCGGGACAGCTACGAAGCTCTCGCTCTCCAAGCTGTCACGAATGCTAAGTATGTAACCAAAATTTGTTTGTGAGAGGGAACCTTAAGTTTTCGATACAGCTTGTCCATATTTCCCGCCCTTTTACCTCTCCGTATACAGGTGGTTGAATGTAGCGAGGGGAAGTGTGTTTGCATGGCGAACTCACCCATTTTCTGCGTTCACGTACTCGCTGGAGCAAAGGGAAAGTACGCCGGGACGCTTGTCGCTAAGCACATTTGCCTAAGGGCAAGCATCATTATTGCGCGCCGCGCATGTGGGGGTGTGGCATGAAGTTCGAGAGAGACGGTGAATGCATGTACCTTCATTATTTGTGCCCAACCGTCGTAGATATTCGCCACAGAGATTACGGCAAGGTGGAAGATATGTTGGACACTCGAGTCCCTCTTCATAACGACGACGCTTTCCAACATGGCATCAAGTTAAAGGCTAAGGTATGCGAGGAACATGTATGGATTGCGGATAAGATGCGACGCGTTTATCTTTACACTAGTTCATTGGGAGCTTAGAGATCACCAAGCCTTCTGGAAAAATGGACATCATAACAGCAATGCGCAAAATCAGGGTAAATGTTTATTTGTTGTGTGTGGGGAGTGGATGGGTGTCATGTATGTCATTTGGTGAACTCTTTTATCAATACTTCAAAGAGCTGTAACTAAGGGGTGGAGTCAATGCATGTTTATGTGTTGCTATGGGAATCTACCACCTTAGTATGAATTCAAGTCCAAGGGCATCAAGAAGGTTAGGGCACAGCTAGATATATCTACATCAGGAGTGAAAGTCAGCAAGAGAAAGAGAATGGTATGTTTGTAGTGGTGGCAAGCTCCACTCTCACTTACCTCCTTTCCCCCCCCCCCCCAGAGGAGAAGGGCATACTCAGAGTCAGAGTTGATGATTATGCAACATCCCATCTACAGGCAAGGCGATTGTTCGATGGCCATTACTGCATCATTGTTATATCTTGGCTTTGTACAGAATCTTCTATGTCTCACATGATTCCCAGGACCTTAAAATATTCAGTTACATAACACGAGAAGTAGCAGACAACACATTTCGATGCAATGTGTTTAAAGCATACAAAAATGTAAGACGCATGTGTGTGTGTGGTGTGTGTGTGTGTGTGTGTGCATGTGTGTGTGTGTGTGTGTGTGGTATAAATGGATCTCATCAACTTGGTGTGACCTTGGTGTGGTGTTGACACAGTGATGTGCCTGCCGACATGGTGTTTGTGTTCCTTGCCTGACTTTTGACCCCATGACTCCATCAGAGCATGGCCCTGCATATAGTACGCAGTCTAGGGCAAGCCTTCGAGGTATGTCACAAGCTCAACCCTCGGCCGATGAAAAAGAAGTCTGAGGAGGAGGAGGCAGCGAAGAGTGAACAGGCGGAGGACAAAGATACCCAGAAAACTGCCACAGAGAGTGTGGAAGCCTTGCAGAGTGGCGCAAGTTCAAATGACATAGGTCTGGACGGGACTGGAAGTGCAGTGCCAACGATACCAATACAGAACGAGAATGGTGCACCTTTAGACTTGACTAAGGAGCTCGTGAGCTTTGACCCATTCAGTCCCCTGTTCCCCAATGATGTAGCCCATGGCAACACTACTGGACCGCACATATCTGGCCTGCCAGGTGTCATCCCAAGTGTTCCTCTACAATCGTACGCCAGCCGACCACGCCCACGCCCAGGTGCACAGCAGGTGAGTGTGAAGGTGTGCATGAGGTGGTGTGGTGGGGTGTGAGGTGGGGTGTGGTGGTGTGGTGAGGTGATGTGGTGAGGTGATGTGGTGAGGTGATGTGGTGGGGTGTGAGGTGTGTGGTGGGATACATGACCATCACCACTTTCATTAGACTGTGATTCAAGAGAATCCATTTACCGAGCTCCCCAAGGAGGGCAGACTCAGTCCCACCATTTCTCTCGGAGAACCGCTGGGAGTAGATGCAGTCAAAACAGTTAACCCGTTTGGTTTAGAGGACACAGATGGGATGGCACCTCCTTCACTGTGGGAGATGGAGAAACAGCAGTTGTGTGCCCAGCTGGCCCTCCTGGGACAACAGCTGCAAACCGAAACAACAGCCAGGATGGAGGCCCAGGTACAGGGGGCGTGGCTGGATTGCCCGGGTAACAACATGGGCAGGGCTGTGAGGTGTGTGTTCAGATGGGGAAGGTGTTAGGACATTTGCGGCTTGGGAGGTGTGGGCTATGATGGGGAGGGGAGGAGGTGGTGCTGTGCTGAAGTACATGCCCTTCATCCCCAGGCACAAGTCCATCATTTGTTGGCACAGAACAAGGAGCTTCTTGCTCACATGCAAAAGCTCATCATTCAGATCCAGCAATTGCAAGCTATGCCCCCCAAACCACAAGTCAAGCCAGTTGCTCCATCTGTTGTTGACCTACTGTTGGATCCCATTGAACCACCCGTTGCCATAGCAGCAACATGAACAGAAAATGAATCTGCTATGTGCCTCAATGAGTTTGAGGTTCAATTTTTATTTTACATAGCTGTTGTGATTTCAAACCATGTATTTGTTTGGCACTGTGTATAGCAATCTCTGTGTGTGTACAGATCCTTATGTTTGACTGCTAGTTTAGTTTAATCTCTTCCTGGTGCAGTACTGAATGTCATCACGAGTTCTCTGTTTCCTGAAATCTGTAGAAAATGATGTGACTCAGTAATCCTCCCTAAACCACACCCACCACCCTTCCTAAACCACCATCCATCAACATACTGGCATTGAGGACAACAGTAGAACACTGTTTGGCCTTCATCAGCAGATCTTGTCTGCTGTGTCGAGTATGTCATCTGCTCGTGACCACATCTTGCACACCTCCTGTCAACCTGGGGGGGGGAGGGCAGACAAAGGTTATATCTAATCCCACAGATTGTTAGACCCTGACTAGAGGGCCTTCTCCTTTCTTCACTGAAGACATTGCGTCTTTTCTGACAGCAAAATTCCTACAGGAATATTCTTCAGACTGTCCAACTAAAAGGGTGGGGCATTGACATGCAGTGTGACCAAAAGTTAGTCGTACCTAAGAACTTCTGCTGATTCCAACAAAGTCTGCATTCTACAAAGTCAACGTTCCCTAGAGGAAGAATTGTTCCGCAAAACGGACAAAATAACGGATCCGTATGAATACTTCTACGTGATGGGACATCTTTTAATTTATTTTTAGAACATACCGTATTCCGATATTCGATAAATAGCATTGCGGTGGGCTCTATATGCCAGGAAATAATAATTATGTCCGAGGAGACGTCAGTTAGAAGGCGAATACAGAAGCCTGTAAGCCATCAAAACCATTTAGTGGCCATTGCTATACGGTCACCTTTAGGACGAAGAGCAATCACCACAGAGGCCCTCAGCTTCAGGCAGTGCCAAACCTTGTGAACAGCTGCAAGACAACAAACCAGCTTCTGAAAGTGAAGTAGTGACATGGTTTCCACGACATAATGGGAAATCATGGATATCATATAAGGTCGAAGTCGATGCATTATGGGTTGCTATGGTAGTGGCGGGGTTCGTCACGAGATTCTGGCGGCTGGACTATCCCTCTCACGTTGTGTGAGTGGTGTGACCCGCGTCTATCATACTCTATGTTCGTTCGTTTGCATCGTTAGGTTCGACGAAGTCCATTTCGGAAAGTTTGCCAGCTATTATCTAAACGGACAGTTTTTCTTTGACGTCCACCCGCCTCTTGGGAAGTTGCTATTCGCTCTTATTGGTAAGAATTTACTCACAGCAGTTTTTGCGTGCTGTTTGAATGCACTGGTTTACAAAACAAAGGTTACCTCTGTGGCTACGATGGTTCTTTTTGTTTCCCAACATTGGAGTGGGTCAGTACCAGCAGCTGGTGTTGGTGTCTTGGCATTATTGTCTTCCATATTAGACTTCCCACCCAATGTCCCGTATGTTATGATGAGGGCACTTTCTGCCCTGGCTGGTAGTCTGTTGGTACCTTGTGTCTATCAGGCAAGTGCAGAGGTGTGTGTGTGTTAATGTGTGAAGACGCGTTTTTCTTCCTCCTCTCAAACTCCCAACAATTCAGATAATGATTGAGATGGGATTCTCTTCGCGTGTTGCCTTTCTTGCAGGAGTATTCACTATTTTGGGTGGGTTCATGAGGAGTTGGTTTAATGCTATGATATACTATCGTCCCCTCCCCTCCCCTCATCCTTCAGATAACTCTCTGGTTATTCAAAGTCGAGTCATCATGCTTGATTCATTTGTTATCTTTCTGACCTATCTTTCCATTCTCTGTTACTTGAAGTTCTATCATTGTCGTAACAAGTAGGTTGTCTGCAAATTTTTAACATAAACTATAGAATATTTGGTTTCCTGTTGTAGAGCTTTTTCTGAAACATGGCACAAGTGGTTGATTCTGACTGGAGTGGCTCTTGGCTGTTTGCTAGGGTAAGAGTTGGCTGCTTAGTTAAGTGATTTTTGAGTAGAGATTGTTGGCATGAATACGTAAACATTTAATAAGTCGTTGCCCTCCGTTGCTAGGGTAAAATACACAGGCCTATTTGGACTTGCCTTCATTGGTATCCTCACCCTCTGTGACCTGTGGCAATTGATGGGTGACATTGAACTTCCACTGGTAAGCACCCTGCCCTCCCTCCCTCCCTCCCTCCCTCCCTCCCTCCCTCCCTCCCTCCCTCCCTCCCTCCCTCCCTCCCTCCCTCCCTCCCTCCCTCCCTCCCTCCCTCCCTCCCTCCCTCCCTCCCTCCCTCCCTCCCTCCCTCCCTCCCTCCCTCCCTCCCTCCCTCCCTCCCTCCCTCCCTCTCTCACTCCCCCTTCACTCCATTCACTCTATTCACTCCTGCCCTCCCCACTAACCCTGCCCCTCCCCACTAACCCTGCCCCTCCCCACTAACCCTGCCCCTCCCCACTAACCCTGCCCCTCCCCACTAACCCTGACCCTCCCCACTAACCCTGACCCTCCCCACTAACCCTGCCCCTCCCCACTAACCCTGACCCTCCCCACTAACCCTGACCCTCCCCACTAACCCCTGACCTGACCCTCTCAAGGTGGATCTCTCTTTGCACATCCTTCTTCGAGGCATCTACCTGCTAGGAATTCCAGTGCTCCTGAATATCAGCCTCTTCTACATCCACCTCCTCCTGCTGACACAGTCTGGTCCAGGGGATGCATTTGTCTCCAAGGCCTTCAGACACTCTCTTCAAAGCACACACACACCACTCCCTCAAATTGAGACTCTTCCAAACTCAACACGTTAGTGATGCTCTTAGCAATTGTCCCTCCCACACCTACCTTCCCTCCCACACCTACCTTCCCTCCGACACCTCACCTTCCCTCTCACACCTACCTTCCCTCCCACACCTACCTTCCCTCCCACACCTACCTTCCCTCTCACACCTACCTTCCCTCTCACACCTACCTTCCCTCTCACACCTACCTTCCCTCCCACACCTACCTTCCCTCTCACACCTACCTTCCCTCCCACACCTCACCTTCCCTCCCACACCTCACCTTCCCTCTCACACCTACCTTCCCTCCCACACCTACCTTCCCTCCCACACCTCACCTTCCCTCCCACACCTCACCTTCCCTCCCACACCTACCTTCCCTCCCACACCTACCTCCCACACCTCCTTTCAGTCCTGCGTTATGGCACGCACTTGACACTTCGCTCCATGGACCTGGCCTGTTGGCTCCACTCCCATCCTCACCTCTACCCCCTCAAATATCCTGATGGGCGTGGCTCCAGCTACCAGCAGCAGGTGACCTGCTACGAGTTCAAAGACACGAACAATGTGTGGGCGGTGAGGAGACCTGGAGAGTAAGTGTGGGGGGCGGGACTTGTTCCATTGTGTGTGTGCACATCCAGTCCTAACAATGCAGCCATTGGTAACGACACTTCACCTGTGAAGAACAACGACACCATAGAGTTGGTCCATGTGGCATCCAATAAGCTGCTCAATAGGTCTGTCCTTTGTCCTAGTGATGGATGATATGATGATGTCATTTCCTTAGTCACGATGTCGCTGCACCACTGACCCCTGTGAACCAGGAGGTGGCAGCTTACATCAACTATTCTGCACAGTTTGTTCCTTACCTTCATTGGAGACTGGTATGCATTCAATGGAGTTTGTTGTGCATTAAATGGAGTATGTTGCCTACTTTGTATCCACCCTACCTTCCAGGATGTTCCTTCGAGTGGGCCTGGGGACCTGATATTTTGGTCTCCAGGGCAACCTCTGAAGCTGAAGTTGATTCATGAGCAATCCAAGCAGGCGTTGGGGGTAAGGGAGCATTAATTTGAATATAGTGTAGGCATTTAGGAATAGCCATGAAGATGTCACTCACAGTCAACAGGCAAACGGCTTCCAGAGTGGGGTGCTCAACAGTATGAGGTAAGCCATAGTAATGCAGCTGCTTTGATGATAATGTGTGTGTATGTGTGTGTGTGTGTGTGTATGTGTGTGTGTTTGTGTGTGTGTGTGTGTGTGTGTGTGTGTGTGTGTGTTTTGTGTATGCAGGTAGCCACAGATAGAGCAGTGGAGGGAGGTCATACCACATGGCAAGTTGACACCATCACTCCTCCTGCCTTGGGTGCTAATTCTACAGAAGAGGAGGAGGAGCTTAAGAAAGGTGGGAGTGGAGCCTGATATTCAGGTGGTGGGGAGGTGGGTCTGTGAGTATGGGGTGGAGCCTGGTGGAGGTGGAGCCTGGTGAGGGTTGGGTCATTTAGGAAATGCTTTGACCTTTGCTTGTAAATCAACTGTTAGGTGGGTGTGGTTCAGATTAATATAGTGGCCTCATAAGGGTGTGGGTGTGAGGGTAAAGTAGCTCCCTATAAGGGCATGGGTGTGAGGGTAAAGTAGCTCCCTATAAGGGTGTGGGTGTGAGGGTAAAGTAGCTCCCTATAAGGGTGTGGGTGTGAGGGTAAAGTAGCTCCCTATAAGGGTGTGGGTATGAGGGTAAAGTAAAAGGGTGTGGGTGTGAGGGTAAAGTAGCTCCCTATAAGGGTGTGGGTGTGAGGGTAAAGTAGCTCCCTATAAGGGTGTGGGTGTGAGGGTAAAGTAGCTCCCTATAAGGGTGTGGGTGTGAGGGTAAAGTAGCTCCCTATAAGGGTGTGGGTGTGAGGGTAAAGTAGCTCCCTATAAGGGTGTGGGTGTGAGGGTAAGTAGCTCCCTATAAGGGCGTGCGTGTGAGGCTCCAGCCGTTGGTTCACTGCAGGAACTGATCAAGTGCATGGTGGTATCTCATACATTACACAACTGGATGCAATTAAGCAAAAGAAAAAATTTCATCTGAACTTGTATTGTGACAGATCGAAAACAGAAATACCTGCTTATTGAACAGAAACTGACAGTGGTTCCTTGTCTTGATTAATCTTCAATTGTGGAGACCTTGATGCTGAATTGTAGTAGAGAGAACTATATAGGGCTTGCAAAGGCACAATATTGAGAGCATGCAGGGTGGGTGGGGTCATCCTTGGTGGGTGTGGCACATTTGCTCCATGTGCTTTGTAATCCATCTCTGTGTGAGACTTCTTTTGACACAGTGATTACATTATGTTATGTTGTGTTACACTATCTGTGTTGCTGTTGTTACATAACTGTTACATAACTGTTATAAATCTGGCAGCATTAATGGAGAAGTACACTTCAGAGGAAGAGAAGGTTGATACAGAGATGCTGTTTTGGGAGAAGCTGATCGAGCTACAGGTACGGAGGCTGTTGGGAAACAGCAGACTGTGGGCGGGCACTTGTACCCCTCCAGTGCTATATAATAATGTGGTCACTTGTATTGCAGTATCACATGGTGACAGCTCATGGTAACCTTGGCAGCCATCAATTTGGGGCTGTCCCTCAATCCTGGCCCCTCATTGGAAAGACTCTTCCATACTGGCTTGACGAAAAGAACAATGTAAGCTCCTCCTCCCCAGACCTAATGCAGCATGCGTCCTTGTCCCCAGGCCCAAGTGACACTCATTGGAAATCCACTTCTGTGGTGGTTTGGATGTGCATCTCTAGGTGTGTTCCCTGCTGTGTCAGTCTTCTATCTTCTTAGAAGAAAGCGAATGGTTTTCGATATACCGCAAGGTGAGATGGCTTGTAGTGAACTTTGCTGTGGTGTTAGCTTCACTTCCCTAGCAGCTGACTTTGTGCAGTGGTGGACAGGAGGGGCTCTGTTGGGTGTGGGATGGCTACTTCACTATGCTCCTTACTTCCTGTTGTCGCGTGTCCTCTTCCTCCACCACTACCTCCCTGCCCTCCCTTTCAAGTTCATGCTGATGGCTGTGGTGTTTGAACACATCCTTACATGGAGCAGACAGGCCGTCAACAGGAGGTGGGTGTGGCTTCATTTGCCTCCTTGTTACTGACCACTCCCTCTCCAGATTTGCCCTCCTACTTTGGTACTCATATTACGTGGTGACCTCAGCTGTTACCTTATGTTGCGTAATCTCTTTCATTGTCTTCTTCCCCTTCACTTATGGGTACCCAGCCCTTACACGGGACCAGATATTGTCTCGGCAGTGGAAAAGCACATGGGACCTTCTTATCAGGGTGTAATGATTAGGACATGTACTCAACAAGACAATTTGTTTAAAAATAGCACATATCATTTTTCACTTTTCATACATGCAAACAAAACACGTAATGTATTGCACTATTATGGATAGCTGTAGCTGTCAGTCAGACTTGAGGTAGGTCGTGGTTATTGAAGGAGATGGGAACAGTTTCATTGAAATGGGAGAAGTCCACAGTCCACTTGTGTGATCTGCTTAGCATAGACTTGAGCTTTTGGTCAAACACAATGTCGTCTTTGGTGTAGGACCAAAGGGCCTGGGCAGTCAGTCCTGTGGCCTCAACAGCTCCCTCCAGCACTACTACAATCTCAAAGTCCATTTCAGCCATGTCACGTGGGCTGAGGTTGTACAGAGGACTGCCTGGAGTGATGTGATGAGTAATGACCACTGGAGTCAGCAGGAACAGTCGGTCCCTCCCGTTGCTGTATCCAACGTCCAGATCAAACTGTTCCAATTGGTACATGTCATCGACCAAGCGGGGGAGGTAGAGCTGGAGTCTCACGTGACATTCCACAACACCGTCATGTCGCAGGTTTCCGACACGAAACTCAAATACCTTTTCTCCATTTTTTTCATACAGTACAGCCTTTTCACTGAAAAGCAACGTTTTTCTTCTATTCCTCGGGCGCACGACCTTCGCGTATACGAGCCCGCCGAATACAGAAGTGATGAGTATGGACAGAAGAGATTGCAAGACGAGGAGTAATATTCCTTCTATGCAATTGCTCTTTATGTATTTATTCCCAAAGCCAATGGTGGCTTGAACCTCGACTGAAAACAGAAATGCCGCCGAGTATGAGTCGACCTCCACCAAGCAAGTGAAGTTTTTGTTCTTATTAGCAGCGTACCAAAGGCCTCCGAAGAAGAACCACGAAACCAGGTAGGCCAGTGTGAACACCACAAGAATCACCCACCACTTGGCGTTGATAACGGTCGTGTAGATATCTCTAAGGAATCCGACGTTCTTTGTATGAAGGCCTGTGTACGTGATCTGAGACCTTCCCGACGACCGTTTGAGCAGCTTTGGAGTGCGTTGCTGCGTTGGTTCACTCATGAACAGCGCAGGGGTGTACTTAGAGTAACGTACCGTCTCTCCCATGGATTGCTTTTGGTCAGTAATAAAGGGCTGAGCTGGTTCTAGTAGCTGTGAATTTTTGATGACGTACATTTGAAGTGACGTCGAAATGGGCTGTAGGGTTGGACGGGCTTTGAGAAGGGGAAGTATGTGGGAGTGGCTTGTTTAGCAGCTATTATATTTCAGAACTGATTAAACCCGCAACCAAAGTACGTGTGAACTTTTATGTAAGCTAGCAGGACTTGTCAAACAAAGGATTATCGTCACTGGGTACATGTACAGTTAATAAAATAAATAACGAAGCCTGTCATTTTCAGACACTTGTAACTGGCGGTATAGCAAACAAATGTGCGCACACTATACAATAATGGCTAAGTTATTGAGCCGTTCGTGTAAATCATACTTCGTTATATTTATGAGCTGCTGCAACTCCACTATTCTACGATGTTGGGTTGAAGTCTTTCAAAGTGGGAAAAGTCAGTTCTCCACACGTTTTCTTTGCCTGTTGTGGTGACAACTGATACAAATGTATGGTCAAACACAACGTCGTCTTTGGTGTAGGACCAAAGGGCCTGGGCAGTCAGTCCTGTGGCCTCAACAGCTCCCTCCAGCACCACTACAATCTCAAAGTCCATTTCAGCCATGTCACGTGGGCTGAGGTTGTACAGAGGACTGCCTGGAGTGATGTGATGAGTAATGACCACTGGAGTCAGCAGGAACAGTCGGTCCCTCCCGTTGCTGTATCCAACGTCCAGATCAAACTGTTCCAATTGGTACATGCCATCGACCAAGCGGGGGAAGTAGAGCTGGAGTCTCACGTGACATTCCACTATGGAATCATGCCTCATATTTCCCACTTGAAATTGAAACACTCTTGCTCCATTTCTCTCACAAACGACAGCTCTGCTACTGAACAATACAGTGTGTCTCCTATTCCGTGGGCTTGCGTACCAAGCATATAGTAAACCATTGAATACAGCTTTGGTTACAGTACCATACAGTGTTTGAATAACAAGTAAAGCGCTCCCGACAATGCAACTGCTGAAGACATGTTTGCCTCCAAACCCGAGTGTCGACTGTGTTTCCACGGAAAAGAGGAACGCGGAACTGAAGTCCGTTACGTTTGCTAGACAGTTGTAATGTGACCGGCGATTTTCCGCATACCACAGACAGCCAAAGATCAGCCATGAAAGGATATAAGAGAGGCTTACAAGAACACTCATCTGCCACCATGTGGCATTCATGATAGTGGTTAGAGCATCCTTCGCAAAGTTTACTTTCAAAATTTTCGTCATCCTATATTTCAATTCCGACTGGCCAGTATTGCGATTTACAATTTTTGTTTGCTCCTTTGCGATCATAGGTGAAAAGAGACGAAGGCCTGAAGCCATACCCACCCTGTCAACCGCACCGTATGATGGAAGGCTTGCCATTGTCGTGGACAGCAGACATTGCAAACGAAGAGGGCTGCATTACAAGGTGTTGAACAACGTTATTGGGCGTATCAGCAAACATCAAGCGCTTGAATTTCATGAATACAGATCATCACTCACTTCAACATGCATATGCAGCGATTTTCGAAAAAGTAGGCGCGTCCTACCGTGATGGAAAAAGACATTCGAAACTAACGGCTGACGAAGTTGCGGAATTAACGCAACTCACACACTGTAAGAGCTGCGTGCGCGAGTTTGTGCTATTAACCCGCGAGTTTGTGCTATTAACCCTTCATCTCTCACACATAGTCAATCCCAAAGAGCTTAACCAATGGTGAGCCCCACCCACTGTACTGCCGAGGTAACGTTGAGTGGCTACACACACGCATACAAAGGTACAGAGGCTTTCTTCAAGACTGTCCTTCAGGCAGCATGATGGAGGAGGTACGCGGAGAGAACCGGTTTCCTTGATCTCCGATTTCACTGCGCACGCCCATATGCAGGAGTTCTGCCGCATATATCGCCAATATTTCCCTTTTGGAAGTTCGGATATATTAGCCTCTCTTATTTTTAAGGCCTTTCCCCCTGAGAAGGATGGAACTGTAGGGTTTAAGCAGTTCGTAGTGAACTTGTCGGTCGTGCTGCGGGGAAGTACGGACGAGACCCTAAAATGTGAGATTTTGTGTCAACAACATCACGTCCACACTATGTGCCTGCCTACAGGGATTTTCAATCTAATGGACCGAGACCGTGATGGATATTTGAGCAAAGACGAAGTGACACGCCTCGTAGATGCGATTTACAAGATGGTGGTAAGACATGCGGTTTTGTGGTCGCTTGGCAACCCTGTGCTATACAACCACAGGGAAACATGGTCGAATTGCCACCTAACTCATTACAAAATAGAGTCAACAACTTGTTCTTGAATGCATCTGAGGTGAGTACAGTCTCCCAGGTCTTGCTAACATGCTCTGCTCTATATAGAGTGAAACCATAAGTGAGGAACAATTCATGATTGAAGCCAAACAAGACAATGTCATCTTACAAGCACTCCATACACACAGCCAACTTTGAAGGTGTCAGAGTTTGTACATAATGGTCAACTGATTACTTTGTGGAAGGGGCGGGGCCAAACATGCCTCCACCCATCTTGCTGGCAGTGCGAGAGGGACCAAAGCCGAGAAGCTTCTGAACATTCTGTAGGAAGCAGAAAATGTGGAAGACGTTGTGTCCGGGCCCCAGACTAACCTCTCGTATTGACATGGTGCACAGGATGTAGAGAAAAAGGAAAGAGCAATCAGTTATGTCCTTTCCCATCAGGTTCCGATGTGACACGCTCTGCACAATGCCAAATGGCTCGAATGGTAGCTTAGCAACCACACGGCCATCAAAACTAGCAGAGACAAAAGCAATATCACACAATAAGTGTGCATGTGTGTGAAGTGAGCAGGGGAGAGGAGAGGGAAGGAGGTAACATCACACAATAAGTGTGCAGGTGTGTGAAGTGTGCAGAGGAGAGGTGAGGGAAGGAGGCAACATCACACAATAAGTGTGCAGGTGTGTGAAGTGAGCAGGGGAGAGGAGTGGGAAGGAGAGGAGAGGGAAGGAGAGGAGAGGGAAGGAGAGAGGGAGAGGATGCAACCAATTAGTTCAGTGTGTCACACATCTCAAAAGTCCCAATACAAACTCACATTGTATTGAACATGCCCAGAAGAGCAGTAAATGTAAACCCAATCACTAGTACGGACTGCATCCTTATCTGTAGTGGCCACATTTGTACCATCACGACCAGTGTTAGCTTTCAATCCATCACCATACCATTGATAGATCCCTGCTCACATTCTTCAGCTGTTCCTCAGCTTTCTCTGGGCAAACAGTAACACACGTACGTGTGGAGAGAAGAGGCTAAATGGCGCACTCACCTATTTTCTTTGCTCCTTTCTGACCAGCTGGTCTATCTCCGATCAACTCTTTTTTCTTTTCCACTTTTATATGACAAAAGACAACGACAACACATCAAAAACGCATACACGTCTGCATACATCCCAATATCTCGCACGCATCAAATATAGATAGAAAGTAACAAGAATTCACACACTCTCTCTCCTCCCCTTCAATTTCTACTAACATTTCTTGCTTTGCTTTTCAACGGCTGTTTTGAGTCTCTTGTAGTTTTCGGTCCGATACACCAGGAAGTAAAGGACGGCTAGACAACCAGTATCATCTAAACGATTATTCCAACGACTGTACGCGCTCACCTTCCGATGCAAGAGCGGTGCAGAGCGAAATGAACACGATCAGAACAGTATCCTGAAACATTGTGGTACTTCTTCAATAATACTGTCGTGAACGGAAAATTAGATCGGGTCGGTAGACCAGAGATAATATAATATGATCGTTATCTCTTATCAATATGCTATGTCGTGTGTGTACATAACAGATGCAGACCAGTTGCTCGCGATGACCTCGTGCATCCGTTTCGAATGCTTGCGTCGTAGTCTATTCATGATACGATGGCCCTCGTTTATGGCATCCACCAAACCGGCCACCTGGGAAAAGACGAACCCTCAAGAGAAAACACACACATCAGTAGCTATATAAATCCAGCATATCTATGCTGGGCAAATACGGAAGAGTATGGCTGATTTCGTTTCTTCCAACCCGTTGATTGAAAGTGTCGATGACGAAGACTTGCAACCTGGCGTGGCGGACCTTAGGAGCCCCCACCTCTCACTCTCATCAGCCGTAGCCAGCGATGTGAACGTTTCACCTAACTCCCCAAAGCGAAGCATGCACCCATCGCTAAGACATCACAGCACTCCGCTGGTCGATTACATTAGACAAGCCTCCCACCACGGAGGGCTGAGCACAGAAGCATCGAAACAGCTGAAAGAGGCCGACGGGTTGCTTAGGAGAGGGAGACACGCGGAGGCGATATCTTGCTTGGAACTGTCACTGTTAACCTCAAACCCCGACTCTTCGCTTCAGTGCCTACTGTGGCGACTTCTAGGGAATGCTCAACTCTCTCTCGGGCAGTACAAGAAGGCGTCTATATGTTTTCTCCACCATCTTGCCTTCTGCAGGGAGCTCAATGACTTCGAGGGAGTCACTAAGGCTGAATGCAATCTCGGGATATCCTACATGAAACTTGGCATGCTTAAGCTGGCTGGTCGCTGCTTCCTGCAATACCTGGAAAATTCCCGTGTGCTTCAGGATAACATGGGCATTGCCAAGGCGCTAAGCAACCTCGGAGTACTGTCCAAAACTTTGGCTGCACGGGCGTACGAGGCTGCGCTGAATGACAGTAATTCATCAAACGAAAACGGAGATGCCAATTTGAAGAGAGCAATCGCATACTTCGAGCAACACCTGGAGATCGTTGAACAACACGGAGACCTGTAAGTTCTAATTGCAGTGTTGTACGGTGCTGCACAAAGGCTTCAATAGCATGTGCATATATGCAGTGAGAAGCAAGCAAGAGTATACGGGAATCTCGGATCGTGTCACGAAATGGCAAGGCAGTACCCACAAGCGATGTTTTGTCACGGCAAGGTAACCAGCGTCACGTACTCGCTCCCATGCGTTTACATGCTTAGCCAACAGAGGTTGGAGATAGTTCGCATGACCAGTGACTGGAGATCTGAATGTTATGCTCTATGCAATTTGGGAAACTGCTGCCGCGCAAACCAGAAGTATGCGGAGGCATTAGAATACTATACCACGGTGGGTTTTTTTAAATTCATTACGTAATGCTAGTTTCGCTCCGCCGATATGGGCGCATGTATAATACTACTACGCATGCGCGTAGTAGTAATTTCCGTTGTCCTACTTCTTTGAGAGGATTGATAAGTTATGGAAGAAAATGAAAAGGCCTGCAATTGTCAAATTAAATAATCCTGTATGGAATGCACATTTTCAGAACTTGGAGCTTTCTCGGAGTATGGACAACACAGCTGGAGAAGTGGCATCTTTATTGAACCTTGGGGCAACCTGTGAATTGCTGGGAAGGACAAAAAGGCTATCGAATGGTACACTTTGGTGAGTATATTTAACTGCTGCCAGAGCTGTGAATTATGTGTACCTCTAAAGTATTTGAGCCTCATGGTACAACTGAAAGACCTATGTGGGCAAGCCAAAGCATTAGCCACATTGGCATCTCTGAGTGAAGACACAGGAGACATGAAGAAAGCTCGTATATATTATACCAAGGTGGGTGCTGTGATATGTGAAATTCATGTGCCTCTGACCATTTTTCCAGCATATATGGTGATCACTTATCTTCTTTTTGGTCAATAGCTAGTTGAGGTCTTTCAACAGATAGGTGATCAGAAAGCAGTAGCCATGGCAACTGGACATCTTCAGTCTATCTGGAAGTATAAAAGTCATAAAAGTTCCAAAGAACATTCTGTCAACCAAAGCCTTGACAACTTTGAGATGGAGGACAGCCCTATGATACGAAGGGGACGTCCCCGTACACATCCTGGACCCCGTAATTGGCACCAGACCATCCCTTCTTTGTCTGGAGGAGCATGGGGATCTCTGGTTTAGCAAACCACAGAGCAATAAGCACATTTGTGAGCCGTGCAGACAACCTGTACAATGACCAAAATATGATGCAAGCTCTGTTTGAACAAGAAGCTGAGAATTCATTGTATAAGCTTGGAGACCTCATAGCCATGCCCCATCCAATACATTCTTCAGTGGTCCCTCTGGTTGCTCCCATTGCTGATCTTCAGGCTCATCCTATGAGACCTGAAGAGCGTCCTTTGCCTGATCTTCCTAATCACCATGACGACCATCAATATCCTGTTTCTGACTATGCGATAATCAATGAAGAGGCTGGGCCATCAGACAGGAAGTCACATGACGTGAGGAGAGAGAGACATATACGGGAATTAAAACGAATGAGTGAAGACTTCAATAAGCCTCTCACTGAATTAGGCATTGAAAACTCAGACCGAGAGTGGAACCAGTGGCTGGAGATTCAAGGCCTTATAGATGATAGGTAGGTACATCAAGGCCTTATAGATGATAGGTAGGTACATGTCTCTGTTCTCACACATTTTGTTTATTCCACATATTTTTAATTAGTACCTTATCTCGTGGAGGATCTAATGTGGAAATGACTACATTCGGAAAGAGAAGTCATGCAGACACCAGAGCAGTCAAGAGCACTCCGCAATCACTTGATGTGCTGTGATCAAGCCACCCAACTGTCCCCTTTGCATCTATCCCTTGGACTTCCCTACATGTGTAAAGTTCATTTTTTAAAATTACAAAGCCAATGTAGTTTGTATTCTATAGCTGTTCACACCAGTTTCTATGATACCTACACATTCACAACAAAATAACATGTAAATGAAACATGATAGAAGTGGTTGGGTTGCCACCAATGCTATGCAGACTGGGTCACTTCTTGGGGCATGGCTGCTTTTTCTGCAGTTGCTACAGATGGCTCTGCCCTAGCAGAAGAATCACTAGTTTTATGGGGTATTTTGGGGGGTGCCCTTTGTGTCCATTTGAGCAAGGTTGGACTTCGATCCATGAGGAGAGTGCTTAGCCTTCGGAATGCTACCCTTTGATTCATCTTGGTGTGCAGTCGAGCCAGATGAAGAGGTAGGATTGGATTGAGGTAGTGGCACCTTGGTAGACTTCTCGCTATGCATGGGTGCAGTGGATTTTGTCCTATTGAGACTTGTGCTTGAGCCTTTTAGGTCCTCTGATGGCATTCCTTGGGAAGTACCTTGTTGGCTGATTGTTTGCGATGGTAGCTTGCGATCACCAGTGGAAATGTCATGTTTAGATGATGATAACAGCTTGCTCCCAGAGCCCTGAAGACTGGTTTTAGAGGCACTGCGATCAGAAGATGCACCAATGGATGGTGTATAATGGACATGACTTGTGCTTTGTGAACCACTTCTTGATGTCTGATCAAAAGATTTATCAACACTTTGCAAACCTGCCTTTGAAGACTTCTGACCTAGTTGTGTTGCATCCAGTGAGCTATTGGTTTTTTGTTCATCTGTGTGGTGAGTTGTTTTCTCATCCTTAGATATTGGGTTTGCATGCGATGGTGTCTCTCCATGATGACCTGCTGTTTTTGATTGATGAGAATGCTTTTCAGTTATGTTGCTTTGGCTCTGGGATGATGGTTCCTTCTCTCTCTTGGATAAATGTGCACCAGCTTTTAAGTTTTCTCTACTGGCAGACAGGGTTTTAGCAGAAGAAGCTGTACTCTTATCACTGTGCTTTGAGAGCTGTGTCTGTGAAGCAGCCTTCAAACTATTGGAAGCTTCTTTACCAAGGCTAGCAGTTGAACTTGATTTTAGACTGTCAGTAACCTTAAGCTGAGATTCAGTGAGTTTGATCTTTGAACCAGAAGCTGATACATCATCCTTGGATGTTGCTTGTCTGTTCTTAAGGTCATCCTTTGGAGGTGGAGCCTTGTCATCCTTTGGAGGAGGGGCCTTATCATCCTTTGGAGGAGGGGCCTTGTCATCCTTTGGAGGAGGGGCCTTGTCATCCTTTGGAGGTGGGGCCTTGTCATCCTTTGGAGGTGGAGCCTTGTCATCCTTTGGAGGAGGGGCCTTGTCATCCTTTGGAGGAGGAGGGGCCTTGTCATCCTTTGGAGGAGGGGCCTTGTCATCCTTTGGAGGTGGGGCCTTGTCATCCTTTGGAGGTGGAGCCTTGTCATCTTTTGAAGGAGGGGCCTTGTCATCCTTTGGAGGTGGAGCCTTGTCATCTATTGGAGGTGGAGCTTTGTCATCTTTTGGAGGAGGGGCCTTGTCATCCTTTGGAAGGGGAGATTTGTCATCCTTTGGAGGTGGAGCCTTGTCATCCTTTGGAGGTGGAGCCTTGTCATCCTTTGGAGGTGGGGCCTTGTCATTCTTATGAGCACCAGATGTTAAACTTTCTCTACTGACAGACAGTGTTTTAGCAGAAGGAGCTGTACTCTTATCACTGCGCTTTGAGAGCTGTGTCTGTGAAGCAGCCTTCAAACTATTGGAAGCTTCTTTACCAAGACTAGCAGTTGAACTTGATTTTAAACTGTCATTAGCCTTAGGCCGAGATTCAGTGAGTTTGATCTTTGAGCCAGAAGAAGATACATCATCTTTGGATGTTGCTCGTCTGTTCTTAAGGTCATCCTTTGGAGGTGGAGCCTTGTCATCCTTTGGAGGAGGAGCCTTGTCATCCTTTGGAGGAGGGGCCTTGTCATCCTTTGGAGGAGGTGCCTTGTCATCCTTTGGAGGAGGGGCCTTGTCATCCTTTGGAGGAGGGGCCTTGTCATCCTTTGGAGGAGGGGCCTTGTCATCCTTTGGAGGTGGAGCCTTGTCATCCTTTGGAGGTGGAGCCTTGTCATCCTTTGGAGGTGGGGCCTTGTCATCCTTTGGAGGTGGAGATTTGTCATCCTTTGGAGGGGGAGCCTTGTCATCCTTTGGAGGAGGGGCCTTTTCATCCTTTGGAGGAGGGGCCTTGTCATCCTTTGGAGGTGCCTTGTCATCCTTTGGAGGTGGAGATTTGTCATCCTTTGGAGGGGGAGCCTTGTCATCCTTTGGAGGAGGGGCCTTCTCATCCTTTGGGGGAGGGGCCTTGTCATCCTTTGGAGGTGGAGATTTGTCATCCTTTGGAGGTGGAGCCTTGTCATCCTTTGGAGAAGGGGCCTTTTCATCCTTTGGAGGAGGGGCCTTGTCATCCTTTGGAGGTGCCTTGTCATCCTTTGGAGGTGGAGATTTGTCATCCTTTGAAGGAGGGGCCTTGTCATCCTTTGGAGGAGGGCCGTTGTCATCCTTTGGAGGTGGAGACTTGTCATCCTTTGGAGGAGGGGCCTTGTCATCCTTTGGAGGAGGGGCCGTGTCATCCTTTGGAGGAGGAGCCTTGTCATCCTTTGGAGGTGGAGCCTTGTCATCGTTTGGAGGAGGGGCCTTGTCATCCTTTGGTGGAGGGGCCTTGTCATCCTTTGGAGGTGGAGCCTTGTCATCCTTTGGAGGTGGAGCCTTGTCATCCTTTGGAGGAGGGGCCTTGTCATCCTTTGGAGGTGGAGCCTTGTCATCGTTTGGAGGAGGGGCCTTGTCATCCTTTGGAGGTGGGGCCTTGTCATCCTTTGGTGGAGGAGCCTTGTCATCCTTTGGAGGTGGGGCCTTGTCATCCTTTGGAGGAGGGGCCTTGTCATCTTTTGGATATGGAGCCTTGTCATCCTTTGGAGGAGGGGCCTTGTCATCCTTTGGAGGTGGAGATTTGTCATCCTTTGGAGGTGGGGCCTTGTCATCCTTTGGAGGAGGGGCTTTGTCATCCTTTGGAGGAGGGGCCTTGTCATCCTTTGGAGGAGGAGCCTTGTCATCCTTTGGAGGTGGAGATTTGTCATCCTTTGGAAGTGGGGCCTTGTCATCCTTTGGAGGAGGGGCCTTGTCATCCTTTGGAGGAGGAGCCTTGTCATCCTTTGGAGGAGGTGCCTTGTCATCCTTTGGAGGTGGAGCCTTGTCATCCTTTGGAGGAGGGGCCTTGTCATCCTTTGGAGGTGGAGATTTGTCATCCTTTGGAGGTGGAGCCTTGTCATCCTTTGGAGGAGGGGCCTTGTCATCCTTTGGAGGTGGAGATTTGTCATCCTTTGGAGGCGAAGCCTTGTCATCCTTTGGAGGAGGGGCCTTGTCATCCTTTGGAGGAGGAGCCTTGTCATCCTTTGGAGGAGGTGCCTTGTCATCCTTTGGAGGTGGAGCCTTGTCATCCTTTGGAGGAGGGGCCTTGTCATCCTTTGGAGGAGGGGTCTTGTCATCCTTTGGAGGTGGAGATTTGTCATCCTTTGGAGGAGGGGCCTTGTCATCCTTTGGAGGTGGAGATTTGTCATCCTTTGAAGGTGGAGCCTTGTCATCCTTTGGAGGAGGGCCCTTGTCATCCTTTGGAGGTGGAGATTTGTCATCCTTTGGAGGTGGAGCCTTGACGTCCTTTGGAGGTGGGGCCTTGTCATCCTTTGGAGGAGGGGCCTTGTCATCCTTTGGAGGAGGGGCCTTGTCATCCTTTGGAAGTGGAGCCTTGTCATCCTTTGGAGAAGGGGCCTTGTCATCCTTTGGAGGAGGGTCCTTATCCTTTGGAGGAGGTGCCTCGTCATCCTTTGGAGGTGGAGCCTTGTCATCCTTTGGAGGAGGTGCCTTGTCATCCTTTGGAGGTGGGGCCTTGTCATCCTTTGGAGGTGGAGCCTTGTCATCCTTTGGAGGAGGGGCCTTGTCATCCTTTGGAGGTGGAGCCTTGTCATCTTTTGGAGGTGGAGCTTTGTCATCTTTTGGAGGAGGGGCCTTGTCATCCTTTGGAAGGGGAGATTTGTCATCCTTTGGAGATGGAGCCTTGTCATCCTTTGGAGGAGGGGCCTTGTCATCCTTTGGAGGTGGAGTCTTGTCATTCTTATGAGCACCAGATGTTAAACTTTCTCTACTGACCGACAGTGTTTTAGCAGAAGGAGCTGTACTCTTATCACTGCGCTTTGAGAGCTGTGTCTGTGAAGCAGCCTTCAAACTATTGGAAGCTTCTTTACCAAGGCTAGCAGTTGAACTTGATTTTAAACTGTCATTAGCCTTAGGCCGAGATTCAGTGAGTTTGATCTTTGAGCCAGAAGCTGATACATCATCTTTGGATGTTGCTCGTCTGTTCTTAAGGTCATCCTTTGGAGGTGGAGCCTTGTCATCCTTTGGAGGAGGGGCCTTGTCATCCTTTGGAGGAGGGGCCTTATCATCCTTTGGAGGAGGGGCCTTGTCATCCTTTGGAGGAGGAACCTTGTCATCCTTTGGAGGAGGGGCTTTGTCATCCTTTGGAGGAGGGGCCTTGTCATCCTTTGGAGGAGGAGCCTTGTCATCCTTTGGAGGAGGGGCCTTGTCGTCCTTTGGAGGAGGGGCCTTGTCATCCTTTGGAGGAGGGGCCTTATCCTTTGGAGGAGGAGGGGCCTTGTCATCCTTTGGAGGAGGTGCCTTGTCATCCTTTGGAGGAGGTGCCTTGTCATCCTTTGGAGGTGGGGCCTTGTCATTCTTATGAGCACCAGATGTTAAACTTTCTCTACTGACAGACAGTGTTTTAGCAGAAGGAGCTGTACTCTTATCACTGCGCTTTGAGAGCTGTGTCTGTGAAGCAGCCTTCAAACTATTGGAAGCTTCTTTACCAAGACTAGCAGTTGAACTTGATTTTAAACTGTCATTAGCCTTAGGCCGAGATTCAGTGAGTTTGATCTTTGAGCCAGAAGAAGATACATCATCTTTGGATGTTGCTCGTCTGTTCTTAAGGTCATCCTTTGGAGGTGGAGCCTTGTCATCCTTTGGAGGAGGAGCCTTGTCATCCTTTGGAGGAGGGGCCTTGTCATCCTTTGGAGGAGGTGCCTTGTCATCCTTTGGAGGTGGAGATTTGTCATCCTTTGGAAGTGGGGCCTTGTCATCCTTTGGAGGTGGAGCCTTGTCATCCTTTGGAGGTGGAGCCTTGTCATCCTTTGGAGGTGGAGCCTTGTCATCCTTTGGAGGAGGTGCCTTGTCATCCTTTGGAGGTGGAGATTTGTCATCCTTTGGAGGTGGAGATTTGTCATCCTTTGGAGGTGGAGCCTTGTCATCCTTTGGAGGTGGAGATTGATTATCCTTTGGAGGTGGAGCCTTGTCATCCTTTGGAGGAGGGGCCTTGTCATCCTTTGGAGGAGGGGCCTTGTCATCCTTTGGAGGAGGTGCCTTGTCATCCTTTGGAGGTGGTGATTTGTCATCTTTTGGAGGTGGAGCCTTGTCATCCTTTGGAGAAGGAACCTTTTCATCCTTTGGAGGAGGGGCCTTGTCATCCTTTGGAGGTGGAGCCTTGTCATCCTTTGGAGGAGGTGCTTTGTCATCCTTTGGAGGAGGGGCCTTGTCATCCTTTGGAGGTGGAGCCTTGTCATCCTTTGGAGGAGGTGCCTTGTCATCCTTTGGAGGAGGTGCCTTGTCATCCTTTGGAGGAGGGGCCTTGTCATCCTTTGGAGGAGAGGCCTTGTCATCCTTTGGAGGTGGAGCCTTGTCATCCTTTGGAGGAGGTGCCTTGTCATCCTTTGGAGGAGGTGCCTTGTCATCCTTTGGAGGAGGGGCCTTGTCATCCTTTGGAGGCGAAGCCTTGTCATCCTTTGGAGGTGGAGATTTGTCATCCTTTGGAGGAGGGGCCTTGTCATCCTTTGGAGGAGGGCACTTGTCATCCTTTGGAGGTGGAGCCTTGTCATCCTTTGGTGGAGGGGCCTTGTCATCCTTTGGAGGAGGGGCCTTGTCATCCTTTGGAGGAGGGGCCTTGTCATCCTTTGGAGGAGGAGCCTTGTCATCCTTTGGAGGTGGAGATTTGTCATCCTTTGGAGGAGGGGCCTTGTCATCTTTTGGAGGTGGAGCCTTGTCATCCTTTGGAGGAGGGGCCTTGTCATCCTTTGGAGGAGGAGCCTTGTCATCCTTTGGAGGTGGAGATTTGTCATCCTTTGGAGGAGGGGCCTTGTCATCTTTTGGAGGTGGAGCCTTGTCATCCTTTGGAGGTGGGGCCTTGTCATCTTTTGGAGGTGGGGCCTTGTCATCCTTTGGAGGAGGGGCCTTGTCATCCTTTGGAGGTGGAGCCTTGTCATCCTTTGGAGGTGGAGATTTGTCATCCTTTGGAGGTGGAGCCTTGTCATCTTTTGGAGGTGGAGCCTTGTCATCCTTTGGAGGTGGAGCCTTGCCATCCTTTGGAGGAGGGGCCTTGTCATCCTTTGGAGGTGGAGCCTTGTCATCCTTTGGAGGTGGAGATTTGTCATCCTTTGGAGGTGGAGCCTTGTCATCCTTTGGAGGAGGGGCCTTGTCATCCTTTGGAGGAGGAGCCTTGTCATCCTTTGGAGGTGGAGATTTGTCATCCTTTGGAGGAGGGGCCTCGTCATCCTTTGGAGGTGGAGCCTTGTCATCCTTTGGAGGAGGTGCCTTGTCATCCTTTGGAGGAGGAGCCTTGTCATCCTTTGGAGGTGGAGATTTGTCATTCTTTGGAGGCGAAGCCTTGTCATCCTTTGGAGGAGGGGCCTTGTCATCCTTTGGAGGTGGAGCCTTGTCATCCTTTGGAAGCGGAGCCTTGTCATCCTTTGGAGGAGGGGCCTTGTCATCCTTTGGAGGTGGAGCCTTGTCATCCTTTGGAGGAGGTGCCTTGTCATCCTTTGGAGAAGGGGCCTTGTCATCCTTTGGAGGAGGGGCCTTGTCATCCTTTGGAGGAGGGCCCTTGTCATCCTTTGGAGGCGGAGCCTTGTCATCCTTTGGAGGAGGGGCCTTGTCATCCTTTGGAGGAGGGGCCTTGTCATCCTTTGGAGGTGATTTGTCATCTGTTGGAGGAGGGGCCTTGTCATCCTTTGGAGGTGGAATCTTGTCATCCTTTGGAGGAGGGGCCTTGTCATTCACTAGAGGTGGAGCCTTGTCATCCTTTGGAGGTGGAGCCTTGTCATCCTTTGGAGGAGGGGCCTTGTCATCCGTTGGAGGTGGAGCCTTGTCATCCTTTGGAGGAGGGGCTTTGTCATCCTTTGGAGGTGGAGTTTTGTCATCCTTTGGAGTAGGAGCTTTGTCGTCCTTTGGAGGTGGAGCCTTGTCGTCCTTTGGAGGAAGAGCCTTGTCATCCTTTGGAGGCAGAGCCTTGTCATCCTTTGGAGGAGGGGCCTTGTTATCCTTTGGAGGAGGAGCCTTGTCATCCTTTGGAGGAAGAGCCTTGTCATCCTTTGGAGGAGGGGCCTTGTCATCCTTTGGAGGTGGAGCCTTGTCATCCTTTGGAGGAGGTGCCTTGTCATCCTTTGGAGAAGGGGCCTTGTCATCCTTTGGAGGAGGGGCCTTGTCATCCTTTGGAGGAGGGCCCTTGTCATCCTTTGGAGGTGGAGGCTTGTCATCCTTTGGAGGAGGGCCCTTGTCATCCTTTGGAGGAGGGGCCTTGTCATCCTTTGGAGGTGATTTGTCATCTGTTGGAGGAGGGGCCTTGTCATCCTTTGGAGGTGGAATCTTGTCATCCTTTGGAGGAGGGGCCTTGTCATTCACTAGAGGTGGAGCCTTGTCATCCTTTGGAGGTGGAGCCTTGTCATCCTTTGGAGGAGAGGCCTTGTCATCCGTTGGAGGTGGAGCCTTGTCATCCTTTGGAGGAGGGGCTTTGTCATCCTTTGGAGGTGGAGTTTTGTCATCCTTTGGAGTAGGAGCTTTGTCGTCCTTTGGAGGTGGAGCCTTGTCGTCCTTTGGAGGAAGAGCCTTGTCATCCTTTGGAGGTGGAGCCTTGTCATCCTTTGGAGGTGGAGCCTTGTCATCCTTTGGAGGAGGGGCCTTTTTATCATTCATATCAGGAACATTGCACAATGATTTGGTCACCGAACCATCCGTCTCGTCTTCCACCACCTTATGTGTATCTGCCTTAGTTTCTGTCGGCTCGAATCCCTCTGCATTGTCAGATTGTCTGGTATTGCCTATTTTTCCTAGTTCGTCATTGGAAAGCGCGTGTTGCTAAGATGCAAGGCATTGGGCTTAGCGGACGCATGCGCAGCTATGTCATTAACTTACTGGTGCAGCTTGAGCTGTACCCGTAGCTCCCTGCTGTAATTCGCGCGTTGGTAAATGGAGCTCTGTATATGCAAGCAAATGTGCAGTGAGTAAATTTAATTAGGCAGGCCTGCATAGGCAGTTGGTATGTAGGTCGCTTTCAGTAATGTATTCTACCACATGCGATCGAAAACTTACGCCGAGAGATTCGCGAAGCTCCACACCCCATTACTGTGTTTGGAGGCGTTGCATTGGTTACTGTGGAAACGCTTTCAGCCACGTGATAATACACAGCATTAATTGTAATTATTTATCATGTTTACGGCTTTGTGAGGTGCACATTAACAGACGCTAAAGCATTGACCGCCCATGGCTCGTAGTTTCCCTCAGGATACTGCATATCCATAAATTCTTGAATGAACTGTGGGAACCTTTGTTCTATGATACTTTTACGCAATTCCTTCATCAGAGTCAGCTGTTGTTAAGCATGTGGATTATATATAATAACAAAGCAGTTGACTCACCTGATAATGGATATTATGAACCGTCATGAGATTGCAGGCAACAGGTTCCCCCTGCACCAGGAGCACATGGAGGGCAGCCCTAGAGTGTAGCACACAGGTGCTGCAGTGACAATTGGGATCAATGGGGTTAAAGTCAACGGCAAACTCCTTGGCTTTGAGGTTCAGTTGTCCCCATGGTACAAGAGCTGAACCAAAACGCTACAGAACCAAAGTGTGTACTTAATGCATGCCTGTATGTATGCACACACTCACAGCAGTTCTGGTAGGAAAGACACAATCGTACATGTCCACACCTAAAGCACTGCATACCACAAGGTCCACAGCGAATCTGGCAAAATGGCCGAATAGGAGATGAGACCATAAGACTGGACAGCAGCTAGACCATACCCCACTCCCATCAGATAACGTGGCTTGTCTGTTGGCAACATATCTGTGCAGATGCTGACCATTCTCCAGAATACATCTTTCTCTTCACCTCCACTAAGCCCTCCAATTGCATAGCCAGGCATATCACGCTGAATCAAGGCTACAGTAGAAAGGAGCATCAGCTGGGTTTTTATTCTGACCAGAAAACATCTTACCCTCTACACACTTTTTTCTAAGCTCAACCTGTAGGCCACCTTGAACAATTGCAAATAGACTTTGACTATGCTTGTGTTTATGTGCGGCTATGCACCTGACAAAGTACAAGATGTTCCTCTATTACACACCAGCTGTCCTGCCAACACAATCAGGGAATGATGAGTACCTGTCAAGCCATCTCACAGTGCGCCACATTGCTTCCTCCACCCTTGCTCCTGTCACTGTGCTGTGCACGACATCATCCAATTGCATGATTATATCGGCTCCGATTGTGTTTTGAATGGCTATGGAGTGCTCCGGTGTTAGTAACATCTCACTGCCATCGTGGGGTGACTGGAACTTAACGCCTTCCTGCAGCAAATGATGTGTCCGCTGTGTCACGTGGCGCATTCTGTGATATATATGTATTCACCTCGGTTATTTCCGCTAGCTTCAACAGCGACACCATTTGGAAACCACCACTATCCTATAGACAGAGGTAAAAGTGAGCTACCGAATGCACAGCGTTACCGTAAGCAGGCCTCTATTCCACGCCATGAATTTATGCAGTCCACCCGCTTTTTCAAGTATTGTACACCCCTGAAGGTTAGAGAGGACGCGTGTTAAGAGGAGTGGGGGGGGGGGGGGGGGGGGGGGGGGGAGGGGGGGAGAGAGAGAGCTGGAGAATAGTCTCGTACCGGTCTATTACCCAAATGGTAAGCATTCCCAAGCATAATTTGACAGTCCATGTCTTCCAATTGCTTTGGGGTCATTCCTTTGAGGGTGCCTTGGGTACCCACTGGCATGAAAACCGGTGTATCCACGGCGTGATGCGAGAGCACCATCCTAGCGACGCGTGCTTTAGTGACAGGACATTTTGCTATGACTGTGAATTTCAGTGGTACCTCTCCCATAGCCATTCCAACCTCCAACCTTCAAAATTACGCACACGTGCCTAAACCTGTAATAATTATGGCCAGCCCATGGGGTTTTGGGGGCGGATGGCTTTAGCATTTAAACTGCGCGCCGTGAATCACTTTCCACTTCTGTCTCAAATGGTTTATCTGCGTTTCATGACGCTGAATCCACCAGCCAACACGACGAGTTGTTTAACAACTAACCACGCCCACTCGAGATTGACTGTCTCTATGATTGCGATCATTGTATTTATGGAAGGAGGTTTCTACGGTGGTTTCTAGGGAGACATTGGAAATGGCTGAGGCCAGCACCGATGAAACTATCTCGCAGGCGTTTGCGTCGCTTACTATTCCTGACCCTCAAACCTATGTAGCTCCCGTAGTGCCTGATTACTACAGTTCTCTCAAAAGCTTTCAAGTGGAAAAGAAAATTGGACAAGGCCAGTTTAGCGTCGTGTTTCGAGCCAGATGCCTTGTGGACGGGAGAGTAGTGGCTCTCAAGAAAATCCAGGTGTGTTAGTGCTTTCAACATTTGAAAACAAATGTTCATTTGGTCTCGACTCTCCTAAGATATTCGAAATGACCGACGCCAAAGCAAGGCAAGACTGCATCCGAGAGATAGACCTACTCAAGGTAAGGCACGCTAGGGTACGACGGGTTTTTGAACTTCTACAACTGCAGCAACTGAACCATCCCAATGTAATCACTTACCTCGCCTCATTTGTGGAAAATAATGAGGTAGGTCTGCCTTCATGCAGCTATCACTGTTGTGTACTCACATCACGTGATTCAGTTAAATATTGTGCTGGAACTGGCTGATGCTGGAGACCTGTCAAAGATGATCCGAGTAAGTAGTGAAGCCATTAGGTGCTACACTTATGCTGTTTTTCTGTTGAAAAGCATTTCAAGAAACTCAATAAACTTATTCCAGAACGGACAATTTGGTATGCACACTACTATCTGTGCTTCTATATTTTATTAATTCCTATCTGCTCAGGAGGTACTTTGTACAACTATGCAGTGCCCTTGAGCACATGCATTCCCGAAGAGTCATGCACAGAGGTGAGCTCCAGATAGGAAAGCCACAACAGCTATCATAATGCAAAATGTTGTTTAGATATCAAACCAGCAAATGTATTTGTGACGGCATCAGGAGTTGTAAAGCTTGGAGACCTTGGTCTGGGTAGGTTCTTCAGTTCCAAGACAACAGCTGCCCACTCTCTCGGTTAGTTAGCACATGGCTGGGTACAAGACTGGTCATACCTAGTCCCTTTGGCAGTGGGCACACCCTACTATATGTCTCCTGAAAGGGTTCACGAGCATAGCTACGATTTCAAATCTGATATATGGTCTTTAGGCTGCCTGTTGTATGAGGTAAGTACTTCTCTGGTGTTAGCTAGCTTCTAGTCACTATCTGCACACACAGATGGCAGCTCTGCAATCACCCTTCTATGGAGACAAGATGAATTTGTACTCCCTATGCAAAAAGATTGACAAATGTGACTATCCTCCATTACCTGCTGATATCTATTCACAAGAGGTGAGAGTCATGTGATCAAGGGGTGAGGATCATGTGACCATAGATGTGTCACAAAACCATGTTATTGAACTAATATTGCATCATTATCAGCTTCGGGATCTAGTTGATGGCTGCATCAAAACCAATCCTGCAGACCGGCCTGACATACAGACAGTCTATGGAGTTGCCAAGGAAATGTATGAGCACACAAGAGGGCAATCCTAGAACTGAGAAGTGCGTTGTTCATTTATTATAGAGGACTTGGTGGTGTGTCAAGCACTTACATCATTCATTTAGTGTAGTTATTTGAATGTTATTATTTGCTTGTCAATGCCTAAGTTGGATCGCTGGCTAATGCCCTCGTCCTATTGCTCTATGGGTGTCTGCCGCATGACAGTACCAAGATGCAGCTAGTTTGCTGCTTGTCATTTCTTTACTTATACAACAGTACCGATGTATCTAGAGAAAATCATGGTGCGTATTATTTGAACAACATCTCAAAAACAAGCATCATTGTATTGGTTTCTGATCTCTGTCTGGCTGTTTGAGGAGAATGATGCCATGGTCTTGAGATCTAGAATTGTGTCAGTGAATTCATAAGTTATTCTCAATGGGGTAAAGCTTCTGTTGCATAGAATAATCACTTTGAGAAGGCAGACATTACAAACAGTTTGCATGTCAATGTAGTGCTGTGCTGTGTATGTAGTTCTACAAGGAGAGGCACAGTAGAAATTCAGTCGAATGTGTGGCTGAGTTGAATTGCTGCATAAATGACCAACTGACTGCTTTGTCACCAGTGAGCTGATATCACACTCTGTTTCTATTCAAAGTGTTCTCTCCAAGGGGAGCAGTTTCAGTGCAGGTAAATGAAGTGGTCTAAGCTCATCCATGATCCTCTTAAACTCTTCTGTAGCCTGTGGTGAAGACATTTCAACTTGCATGACAAGTTAATGGCACCTTTGGTACTTACTGCCTTCTTACAGTAGAACAGCTCCATATGAAAGTCCCTCTCTTGGTGAGGGGAATGAGTACTTGGATGATGGGGATTTGGATTTTTGGAAGGGCTCAAACACCCCAGGCTTGAAGGAGTGTTTGTCATCGTACCTAGAGAGAGAGAGAACAGGGCCCTGTCTTTTCATGTTCAACCAATGAGGTCAACTTGGAAACATTGATATTCTCCTTGAAAGATCATTTGAGAAACTTACACGTGTTCAAATGTGATGCCATGTCCAGATCACACACAGCCGCAGGAATGTTGTAGTTCTTCAAAATATCTTCCTTCGTCTTCCCAGGACATACCCTTGCCATAACAGAAAAACAGTTCTCACTGGTGGGCTCTAAATAAAGAGCACGAGCCAGGTCATGCTCTGCATCTGGAATATTCTGTAATGCAGAATGTGCATAAGTGTGACTGTGCACATGTACAATATCACCTTTAATGCTTGAAGAACTGTAGCTCTGTACACATAAAAACTGCTAACATAAGGGTTGTAATTGATTGCTTCAGAAAGGTAATCTTTGGCCTTAATCATATTCTGTTCATGGAAATGATGCACACCGATTTCACAACAGACAACTGCGATTCGTGATGCAATGCTCCAATCATTTTGATCCAACTCAAGTGCTTGCTTGTAGTCCGCCAGTGCAAAGAGAAGGTTCCTCATGTGATAGAAGCAGTCTAAAATATGCAGTAGGATGGGCACATGGAGTCATATTCTTGTGCACATACCTCCTCTGTTAACATACAGTCCCTTCTCCTTCTTCTCAGACTTGATTGCCTTGTTGAGCAATGTCACAGCTTCATCATAATGTTGTTGGCTGCAGACGATAGTGGTTAGCATTGCATGAAATGTGTTTGTATTCACATCGGTGTGAGGGGTTCTAAGGAAGTGGTGACTGGTTATGCATACCTGAAGCATTCAATAGCAAAGTCGTTGTAAGTCAGTATCAGCTGCCGCGATGCCATATTGTATACTGAGCACTCCAACTTGTGTTCACAAATATCCATAGCTAAAAGTAAGTCATCCACAGCTTTGTCATACTGGCCTGTCTTCCGGTACAGTGACCCTCTAGGTCAGTTGTAGGTTTATAAAGGAGACAACATACTTGGAACTACCTAAAAATATGGTAGTCCATTCCTTGGGGGTTACTTTCGATTGCACTGGTAATACTTTTAATGGCTTCTGCCCTCTCACCAACCAGTGCATGTGCAATGGCCTGTAAGTCACGCATCATTCGACATAAATATTTCCACACATTGAGTGAGTGAGGGCAGCATCATGCTCTGAACATTTTATGCACATGTACAAAGACTGACCTGGCTTTTAAAGGATTCAGCTTTTGCTTCCAATTCATCTTTAAGGTGACTGGCCTCAAAGTTGGAAGGATCTAGCTCAAGAGCTCTGCATGCATCATAGAATGCTTGTGTGTTCTGCAAATATATAGTAGCGGCATAGAGCATGACATGATGAAGGTGTTGTCTATCCCTAATAAATCAAATCTTACATTCCCAAACATCATGTGCAGCACGGATCTTGATGTATACAGCCCTGAACTCGTTCCCTCCTCTTCAAGCTGTTTTTTAATCATCTCAATGCATTCGTCGTACCTCTTCAATACAGACAAACACGTGATTCTAATGAAAAAATAAATTATTTCGCAAGTTGCTGCTAAAGAGACGCATATTCGGAATACCTCTTCAAGGCATACTCTCTATTATGTGGTTGGTATTCAAGTGCCATTTTGAACATCTCCAGTGCCTGTAAGTGCTGTTTTCCTTCACATAAACGCTCACCATAAGCACAGTACACTTCGGCCAATCTGAAGGTAAGTGCTTCTTTATTTAGCGGACCGAGAAGTAACGCTTTCCTAAAATTTAAAATCGCTGGATGGTAATCAAACAGCGCCTCATAAGCTTCTGCCCGCTGCCTGAAGAGTTCTGCGTTTTTCGGCTGCAGAGCAATTGCTCTTGTCAGTTTAATAACAGCACCTCGAGGATTGCTTTTCACTAGTTCGGCGACTTCCTGCAGCCTGAGAATAATATGTGGACTTGCAGTGATTTAAGAAACCATACTCACATTGATCCGATTTTCTTTTCCATTATTTCAGTAAATGTCGGCAGTGCAATTTCTGACATTTTACATGTATATCGACTTTTGTAGTTATGACAACGGAAAACTAGATCACGTGATGCAAACTATTAGTTGCTACGGCAGCGAGGCCACGAAATGAGTAGGAAGGAATTAAAAGCACTTGGATCACAAAGAGAGTCGCTCTCTACAAACCCTCTATTGATTAGGGTATGTTGTAAATTGTCGGTATATGATATTAGTCAATTCGTGGATTTTAGGCTCAGACCGGTAAAATAAAAACGCGATGCTTCACTCTTCCGCCGATGGATTTTACGTACGGCATGCAGAACGAACGGCTTGACAGGGGTGTTGCAGAAGGTAAATTCACTGTCTTCTTATGAAAGTTATAATTGAAATTACTTGATCCTTCTAGTTATGGTTTGGAATATTCGTCAGCCATCAAGTAAAGCTGCCGCGAGCGAAGCAGCGAAAGACTTCTTGGCCTTAAACAAGCGTTCTGTGCAGTCAGGGCTAACCACGGCTTGTGAGCAAACACAGTTCAGAAGAACACACGACATTCGACGACATGAGAAGCCGCCTAGAGAAAAGAAAGTACCTCCAGCTCCACCTGACATTACATTTGGTATCTCCACACGTCCTTCTACACCGGTGTTTGAACTTCTGGCACACCGCTACCAGGAAGAGTGGTTAGCTGAAACAAGGAAACAAGAGAAAAGGCAGAAAGACGAACTCAAGGGCAAGGTATGCATCGCATGCCAACCTGTGAGGTACATGTATGCTTGCTGTCGTCTTGCTCTACCCAGAAGCTGAATGGAAAGGTTTATGAAACCAGAGCGTCTCTCCTAAGACGCTATTCAGAACCGGTGGAGTGTGCCCCTCTTTGGAAGATGTCGAAATTCACAAAGGTGCGCCCATACAATAAATCATGGCGATCGGTTGCTAATATATCTCCGTCCCCCTAACGAGAAAAGGTCCCAGCTAGCCTGCAGACGTTTCGCACTGAACAGGACCGTACAGCTGCTTTTGTAAATCATGCTTCAGATGCTACTTCTAGGACAGGAATGTTTGGACATGGTGTGTATCAGCCAGCTCTTAGTTAGTGCAGGTGCAGCTTAATCGTATCAGAAAGATCGATTATGAACATTATGCAGATTAAATTTTGAATTATAATAAACTAAAATCGTTTCCTTTTTCTCTACCACGTAAAGTACATAACACTTGCCATCAATGGACGAAGACTTGCAGTAAATGATTTTTACTAAATTCTGAAGTGATGCGGAATGATCAATTAATACAATATACACAACAATGGGAAAAATTTTGATTCAGTACAGACATATAGAGGCACACACATCACTTGGTCTGCCCAGCCATACTTGTGCGTCCAGACATATCTTTGGCAATTCCATACACTGTATGTATGTCAGGTCGGTCAGCAGGATTGGCATTGATACAAGCACCAACTAGATTTCGAAGCTGGTGTAATATTGGAAAATTGAATAATATTACTCTGTGGCTCTTATCTCCTGGTCACATGATCCTCACACATGACTCTCACCTCTTGTGAATAGATATCAGCAGGTAATGGAGGATAGTCACATTTGTCAATCTTTTTGCATAGGGAGTACAAATTCATCTTGTCTCCATAGAAAGGTGATTGCAGAGCTGCCATCTGTGTGTGCAGATAGTGACTAGAAGCTAGCTAACACCAGAGAAGTACTTACCTCATACAACAGGCAGCCTAAAGACCATATATCAGATTTGAAATCGTAGCTATGCTCGTGAACCCTTTCAGGAGACATATAGTAGGGTGTGCCCACTGCCAAAGGGACTAGGTATGACCAGTCTTGTACCCAGCCATGTGCTAACTAACCGAGAGAGTGGGCAGCTGTTGTCTTGGAACTGAAGAACCTACCCAGACCAAGGTCTCCAAGCTTTAAGACTCCTGATGCCGTCATGAACACATTTGCTGGTTTGATATCTAAACAACATTTTGCATGATGCTATGCTGTTGTGGCTTTCCTATCTGGAGCTCACCTCTGTGCATGACTCTTCGGGAATGCATGTGCTCAAGGGCACTGCATAGTTGTACAAAGTACCTCCTGAGCAGATAGGAATTAATGAAATATAGAAGCACAGATAGTAGTGTGCATACCAAATTGTCCGTTCCGGGATTAACTGCTTAATCTTTTTGAAATGCTTTTCAACAGAAAAGAAAGCATAAGTGTAGCACCTAATGGCTTCACTACTTACTCGGATCATCTTTGACAGGTCTCCAGCATCAGCCAGTTCCAGCACAATATTTAACTGAATCCCGTGATGTGAGTACACAACAGTGATAGCTGCATGAAGGCAGACCTACCTCATTATTTTCCACAAATGAGGCGAGGTAAGTGATTACATTGGGATGGTTCAGTTGCTGCACAGACAAAAACATGAGACAGATCACACAGACTTCTCTACAGTTGCATTAGCAATGGCATTTCCACATCTAAATTAAACTTGACGTACGTTTTGAATAGGGAAATCCTAACACAATCTATGAATGCACATAACCAGTGTGGAAATAATGGCAGTTATATATTTTCCGCTGTAGTGGCGATTAATATATAATATTAGACTGTATTATTTTTTATGGCAATGGCCACTACTAAGATATTATCGCGAAGAATCGTGATTTCCTACATGGAAAGATGTTTTCGATTTTCAGTAGCTTATCAGTAGCTCATCAGTAGCCTAAGACATATTAATTATATGGTAATGAGCTGATACGTTTATTCCCATAAATGGTCCACATGTTATCCTTGTATGCGAAACTTTCTTTTGATTTTAAATGTATCACTATGCATCAAACCAATAACACCACAACCCATAGAGCAAGACTTTATCAAATACCATATGTAAAACTATACAATTAAATGAGATAACGGGATTCGTACATCTTATTTTTTATCTGATCTTTTTGTAACCGATCTAAAGTCACTCTTATTTATCGCTCCACAGTAATGAACTATTGTTTGAATGACTGGGTTGTTTATGGAGGCCGCTCATATATGTCTTCCTTGCACTGTCGTCTGAAGGCGTTTAACTATGGGACAAGGATACCGAAACGCTGCCCCACAGGCGAGACGTTCCCGTTACCTTAAGTAGGTCTATTTCTTTGATGCAGTCTTGTCGAGCTTTGGCATCCATCATGTCGAAAATCTATATACGTAGGTCCATATCAACCAGTGAACCTAACAATGCCATTAAGTTACCTGAATCTTCTTGAGCGCCACTATCCTGTCGTCCACCACACACCTTGCACGAAATACAACGCTGAACTGGCCTTGCCCGATCTTCTTTTCAACTTGGAAGTTCTTGAGCGAGCCGTAGTAGTCTGGCACAGCAGGGGCCACGTAATGCGGATCAGGGATTGGTAGCGATGCGAACGCCTGGATGGTTTCTTCCGTCATACTGCTGTCGGCCATGTTTGAATCTACCACCACGACCAGGATGTGCGACGGATGGTGAACGGGCGAACCTACATTCCACGCATACTGAGGGTCGAGGACCATGCGGATAATTAAATTAGTAAACAATCCATCGCCCACGCAGTTATGGCGGGCTTTGTGTACGAAACGCTAGGTTCATGTGAGATCGCCGGAGTGCCTTTACTCAAGCTGAAGAGTCGTAGGACCGGCATAATTGTTTATCTTGCACAAGTCGAAGGCCCTCTCGTCAACGGATATTTCTGCCTAGGTAGAGCAGCCTCGCATTAGCACGTGTGCCTTATGTGTAAATTCTGTAGCCACTGAAGCTCACGACCACGATGGCCTACCTCATACTCTCGAGCACTTGATTTTTATGGGAAGTGAGGACTATCCTTACAAGGTACTGTTTCTGATGCAATGCTTCGTTTAACACACGTCGTTTCGTGTTTCACTCGAAGGGAGTTCTCGACCAACTAGCTAACCGTTGTCTGGCACGTGGTACTAACGCGTGGACCGACGTGGACCACACGGTGTACACAATGAAGAACGCAGGGAGTGAAGGCTTTCTCTCTTTGATGCCTGTCTATTTAGAGCACATCCTGTACCCAACGCTCACTGTATGTAAGCCAGTAATTGAAGGGGCGGAGTGATTGCACTGGTGCGCTCTAGGATGCTGGCTTTACAACGGAAGTTCATCATGTCAATGGAGACGGGGAAGATGCGGGTGTAGTCTACTGCGAGATGCAGGCACGTGAGAACACGGCAGAGGAACTCACACTTTTCCGGCTTCTGCAAGCCATGTACCCAGGGGACTGTGGATACAAGGTAGGGGATCCGCCCTCAATGCCTCCAGTAAGACTGATTTTGCCTTTCCAGTCAGACACAGGAGGGCGTCTACACAACCTTCGTACCAGCTGTTCCAATGAGCGAGTTAGTTGACTAATGTTTCACCTCAAGCACTTGATTGGCTCATATAACTTAGGGCCAGCTAATCTGTACATTAACCTACAGGTTAAGGCCTACCATAACACACTAACCCTACAGGTTAAGGCCTACCATAACACACTAACCCTACAGGTTAAGGCCTACCATAACACACTAACCTACAGGTTAAGGCCTACCATAACACACTAACCTACAGGTTAAGGCCTACCATAACACACTAACCCTACAGAGCCTACCATAACACACTAACCTACAGGTTAAGGCCTACCATAACACACTAACCCTACAGAGCCTACCATAGCACACTAACCTACAGGTTAAGGCCTACCATAACACACTAACCCTACAGAGCCTACCATAACACACTAACCTACAGGTTAAGGCCTACCACAAACACTACTATCGACCAGACAATCTTGCTCTCATCATAACGGGTCAGCTTGAACCAGATGATGTGTTTACTGCATTGGCACCATTTGAAGAGAAGGTTATGAGCAAGGTATGTGCCAGTGTCCACCCTGCTACCTGCTCACTGATGGTTGTCCCAGGGGCCCCTCCCCTCCATGGAGCGCCCATGGCAGTCACCAGTACCTCCACTGTTGTCTAGTGTGTGTGAGGTAGTGGCCTTCCCTAGTGATGACGAGAAGGATGGAATGGCAGTCATGGCTTGGAGGGGACCGAAGGCAGGGGATCGATACTTCTATTCAGCCATTGTTGCTCTAGTGGAGTACCTCCACAGTACCTCTGTAGCGCCGCTGCAGATTGGGTTGGTGCACGTTGATGAGCCATACTGTTCTGAGGTAGGTGTGGCCAAGAGTCCTCCTTGCACACATCACTGCGTAAAGGTGCTCTGTAGATGGAATTGTTACTGCAAGAGAATGCAGAGGTGTGTATAGGTCTTGAGTTTCATGGCGTGCCTACACAGAAGCTTCCTCAGATCAAGGACAAGTAAGCATGTGTATCCATCTGTGTGTGGTTCTGAGCTGTGTGTCCACATCTGTCCACACCAAAGAGTGTTAGAAATTCTTTCTTCAATTGCCGATGGTAAGATTCCTTTTGACATGGATAGAATGCAGTCTATTCTAGTCATGCAGATTAGAAGGTTTCTGAATAAGGCACGTGGCAGTCCCCTCCTCCTCCTCCTCCTCCTGCATTTGCTTGTCATATTTTATTCAAAAATGTGCTGATTATAACCACTTGTCTACTTGTCTTGGTGTTCAGATGGAGGAAGATCCTCACACCTTTATAGCATTTCAGGCTATAGGTGACTTTCTGTTTGGACAAAAAGCTGAAGATGTGAGTGTTGTGGAGATGTGAGTGTTGTGGAGATGTGAGTGTTGTGGAGATGTGAGTGTTGTGGAGATGTGAGTGTTGTGGAGATGTGAGTGTTGGGGAGATGTGAGTGTTGTGGAGATGTGAGTGTTTGGAGATGTGAGTGTTGTGATGTGAGTGTTGTGGAGATGTGAGTGTTGTGGAGATGTGAGTGTTGTGGAGATGTGAGTGTTGTGGAGATGTGAGTGTTGTGGAGATGTGAGTGTTGTGGATGTGAGTGTTGTGGAGATGTGAGTGTTGTGGAGATGTGAGTGTTGTGGAGATGTGAGTGTTGTGGATATGTGAGTGTTGTTGGCATAGTTGTCATGTTCCTAAGTATTGCTCCTTCTAATCTGCTATTAGCTTGTGACGTACATTGATCAAACTACTCACTTTCGCAAACTGATGGAAGAACGTGAACCCTTCTGGCTGGGCTTACTCAAACACTATTTCATTGCTGGCCCATATGTAGCTGTAAGTTGTGAGGTGGCCATCACTTTGCCTCTTCACTTACCTTCTGCTCAAGATGCTGGGCACTCCAAGTACTAGTCTGGCAGAGACAATGTCTCAAGAGGAGAAGGATCGCATAGCCAAGCAAAAGGAGCTTCTGGGAGAGGCGGGGTTGTCACAGAAAAGACAGGAACTGGAAGAAGCTATCAGACAAAATGAGGTAAGTAGCAAGCCATAGCGTAGCAACACCTAAATGTTTCCCTCTAAAGATACCTCCGTCATGTTCCCTCCTCCATCATGTTCTCTTCCTC
>JABACO010000016.1:8149827-8498862 GCA_013339895.1 Ephydatia muelleri | reverse complement strand
TCTCTGCACTCATGGCCACCTTTCTCTGCACTCATGGTCACCTTCTCTGCACTCATGATCACCTTCTTTGCACTCATGGTCACCTTTCTCTGCACTCATGATCACCTTCTTTGCACTCATGGTCACCTTTCTCTGCACTCATGGTCACCTTCTCTGCACTCATGGTCACCCTTCTCTGCACTCATGGTCACCTTCTCTGCACTCATGGTCACCTTCTCTGCACTCATGGTCACCTTTCTCTGCACTCATGGTCACCTCTGCACTCATGGTCACCCTTCTCTGCACTCATGGTCACCCTTCTCTGCCCTCATGGTCACCTCTACACCCTTGTCCGCACTCATGGTCACCTTCTCTGCACTCATGGTCACCCTTCTCTGCACTCATGGCCACCTTTCTCTGCACTCATGGTCACCTTCTCTGCACTCATGGTCACCTTCTCTGCACTCATGGTCACCCTTCTCTGCACTCATGGTCACCCTTCTCTGCACTCATGGTCACCCTTCTCTGCACTCATGGTCACCCTTCTCAGCACTCATGATCACCTTCTCTGCACTCACGGTCACCCTTCTCTGCACTCATGGCCACCTTTCTCTGCACTCATGGTCACCTCTTCTACACTCATGGTCACCTCTGCACTCATGGTCACCTTCTCTGCGCTCATGGTCACCTTCTCTGCACTCATGGTCACCCTTCTCTGCACTCATGGTCACCCTTCTCTGCACTCATGGCCACCTTCTCTGCACTCATAGTCACCTTCTCTGCACTCATGATCACCTTCTCTGCACTCATGTTCACCCTTCTCTGCACTCATGGTCACCTTCTCTGCACTCATGGCCACCTTCTCTGCACTCATGATCACCTTCTCTGCCCTCATGGTCACCTCTACACCCTTCTCTGCACTCATGGTCACCTTCTCTGCACTCATGGTCACCCTTCTCTGCACTCATGGCCACCTTTCTCTGCACTCATGGTCACCTTCTCTGCACTCATGGTCACCCTTCTCTGCACTCATGGTCACCCTTCTCTGCACTCATGGTCACCCTTCTCTGCACTCATGGTCACCCTTCTCAGCACTCATGATCACCTTCTCTGCACTCACGGTCACCTTCTCTGCACTCATGGCCACCTTTCTCTGCACTCATGGTCACCTCTTCTCACACTCATGGTCACCTCTGCACTCATGGTCACCTTCTCTGCGCTCATGGTCACCCTTCTCTGCACTCATGGTCACCCTTCTCTGCACTCATGGCCACCTTCTCTGCACTCATAGTCACCTTCTCTGCACTCATGATCACCTTCTCTGCACTCATGTTCACCCTTCTCTGCACTCATGGTCACCTTCTCTGCACTCATGGCCACCTTCTCTGCACTCATGATCACCTTCTCTGCCCTCATGGTCACCTCTACACCCTTCTCTGCACTCATGGTCACCTTCTCTGCACTCATGGTCACCCTTCTCTGCACTCATGGCCACCTTTCTCTGCACTCATGGTCACCTTCTCTGCACTCATGATCACCTTCTTGCACTCATGGTCACCTTTCTCTGCACTCATGGTCACCTTCTCTGCACTCATGGTCACCCTTCTCTGCACTCATGGTCACCTTCTCTGCACTCATGGTCACCTTCTCTGCACTCATGGTCACCTTTCTCTGCACTCATGGTCACCTTCTCTGCACTCATGGTCACCCTTCTCTGCACTCATGGTCACCCTTCTCTGCCCTCATGGTCACCTCTACACCCTTGTCCGCACTCATGGTCACCTTCTCTGCACTCATGGTCACCCTTCTCTGCACTCATGGCCACCTTTCTCTGCACTCATGGTCACCTTCTCTGCACTCATGGTCACCCTTCTCTGCACTCATGGTCACCCTTCTCTGCACTCATGGCCACCTTTCTCTGCACTCATGGTCACCTTCTCTGCACTCATGGTCACCCTTCTCTGCACTCATGGTCACCCTTCTCTGCACTCATGGTCACCCTTCTCTGCACTCATGGTCACCCTTCTCAGCACTCATGATCACCTTCTCTGCACTCACGGTCACCCTTCTCTGCACTCATGGCCACCTTTCTCTGCACTCATGGTCACCTCTTCTACACTCATGGTCACCTCTGCACTCATGGTCACCTTCTCTGCACTCATGGTCACCTTCTCTGCACTCATGGCCACCTTCTCTGCACTCATGATCACCTTCTCTGCACTCATGATCACCTTCTCTGCACTTATGGTCACCCTTCTCTGCACTCACGGTCACCTTCTCTGCACTCATGATCACCCTTCTCTGCACTCATGTTCACCCTTCTCTGCACTCATGGTCACCTTCTCTGCACTCATGGCCACCTATCTCTGCACTCATGGTCACCTTCTCTGCACTCATGATCACCTTCTTTGCACTCATGGTCACCCTTCTCTGCACTCATGGTCACCCTTCTCTGCACTCATGGCCGCCCTTCTCTGCACTCATGGTCACCTTCTCTGCACTCATGGTCACCTTTCTCTGCACTCATGGTCACCTTCTCTGCACTCATGGTCACCCTTCTCTGCACTCATGGTCACCCTTCTCTGCCCTCATGGTCACCTCTACACCTGTGTCCGCACTCATGGTCACCTTCTCTGCACTCATGGTCACCCTTCTCCTCATGGTCACCTTCTCTGCACTCATGGTCACCCTTCTTTGCACTCATGGTCACCCTTCTCTAAACTTATGGTCACCCTTCTCTGCACTCATGGTCACCCTTCTCAGCACTCATGATCACCTTCTCTGCACTCATGGTCACCCTTCTCTGCACTCATGGCCACCTTTCTCTGCACTCATGGTCACCTCTGCACTCATGGTCACCTTCTCTGCACTAACGGTCACCTTCTCTGCACTCATGGCCAACTTTCTCCTTTCTCTGCACTCATGATCACCTTCTCTGCACTCATGGCCACCTTTCTCTGCACTCATGGTCACCCTTCTCTGCGCTCATGTTCACCCTTCTCTGCACTCGTGGTCACCCTCTTGAGTCATACAATTGACAATATAAGGCAGATGAGTGTTAATACATTTATTGATGGGGATTAATTTTAAGGTGGGGAGCGGGACTAAAGTCCTTTTGGTTTTTTGTGCATGTTGCAGTGCATATTAAATAACCTAACCTTTTCCTTTTCGCACAGTTGGATTGAGCACTTATTTCGTGCTTCATCACTTAGCATTGAAACGTTTTCAAAGGTGAGATGGGCTCATGCTAGAACTTTGATAGTGGGTTTGCTTCAGGTATGCAATTTGCATTGAAGTGGGGAAAGAGTAATAGGGAACTGGGATAGTCCTGCCTGTTGTAGGGGGAATGATTGCCACCCCCGCATCAAACGTGATGGCCGAAGCCTACCAAATGTTGTATCTCAGGGCACAACATGGATAGTATAATTGGTGGGATTTCAATACTAAGTCACTGTCTGTGGGTGTGTATTTGACATTCACAACCTCCTAGTCTCTTGATTAGTTTTACCTAGGTATTTATGTTGTAGTGCATTGTGTGTTTGGTCTCTTTTAGTTGTTTGGGTCTGTGTCTGTACCAGTCCCAGTGACATCTTGACCATCTGTGTCATTAGCCCTTAATCCCCAGAGAGAGTTTGTATAGGGTTCTGTGGTTAGCCACAAAGAATTCTTGTGTGCATAATAGTATGTTATACCAGTTTAGTGTAGGAATAAGAAATAATGGATGTTTATCTATTTGTCCACTTTGTTGAATTGCATGGCATCATCTACTACTCGTATATACCGTACAGTACCACGAATAAAGCTCCCCCCCCCTCCCCCCTCTGCCCCAACAATAAAAAAAATGCTCATGTTAAAATGTCCCTATCTACATAATCGCGAATGCTTCTGTGTAACATTTTTCATAATCATGTACAAGGTACCATTTTGTTTCTGAAATGCTGAATACGTTTGAGACTTTCGAGGTTAAGGAGATGCGCACGTTTAAACATGAGCCATTTTTTATTGTTGGGGGTGGTGGGGGGGGGAGCCTTATTCGTGGTAATTTACGGTATTAATGAACGTAAATGGTACTAGTGTGCTTACCTTTCAACTTTTAATTGACAATTAAAATTTGAGCAGATTTACCTCGTATTCTAATATTTTTGAGTGTATGCTGAATTAGGCATCAAAATAAGCGATTTCCCCAGAACCATCTACAGCGTCTAGGAATGTATAGAAATGTGGTAGTCCAGTGAAGCAGCTATATCAAGGTCCGTGCATCGATGATAGTATTTTTTTTATCTGCGATATTGGGATTAGTATTTATATGATTTTATCGCTATGTAGAACTTGAATTTTCCAAGATGTAAGACCATTAATTCTTGTAATTCCATATTTTGGACTCATTTCGGTACCCAGCATTGATTTATTTTCTCTATAGTCAGGTTTCTATGGGGCTTGCGGTACTAACAGCAATTTTTTCGCACCTTTAAACTGTGTTCCACTCTTTAACTACACCTTTCTGAAGTTGTTACCACCTACTTTCATTTTTTTTTACGTGGCTTGTATCAATCTGCTGTTGCTAAAGCATTCACAACACAATGACGAGGCATAAGCTTTGGGTTCCTGATCGTCCACAACTAGCCACATCCGCTGCTTAGCAGATGTAACACATTGCGAGACCCGTTCGTTCCTTGAGCGCTTCTCTCGCACAAGGGTACGCACAGCAAGGAGAAACGTCATTCGACTTGGGTATGCGCTGTTGTTTAGGAAGACGATTGGCGGGTGGCATGGCTACTTAAATCTCCAGCTGATGATGCCAATCACGATACACCAGCCCGACTTTATTTGCCGAATAACCGAGTAATGCAGCTACCCGCTGTTGGTAGTGTCCCTTTGGCTTCTGTTCGGGGTCTTCCAACAGTTCCTTGGAATCTCCGGCTTGCAGCGAGTGGTATGCGACGAGAATATCTTGCTTTTGTTCCAATGTAAGGGCGCGAGGCCTTTTGCTCTTCAATACTGCTATCGTAGTCTCCAGGGATCTCAACTGTAAAGAGCTCGCGTTCTCACTACAAACAGCCATATTTAATTGATTACGTGCATGTAGCAAAACATCTGGGCCTAAAGTGTTGAGGTATTAATGGTTGCTTTAGCAACCGCAGATTGATACAAGCCACGTAAAAAAAAAAGGTGAAAGTAGGGTAACAATTTCAGCAAGGTGTAGTTAAAGAGCGGAACACAATTAAAATTGCTGTTTGTACATCAAGCCCCATAGAAACCGACTGTAGCAACAACAAAAAAATCAACGCGGTACCGAAATGAGTCCAAAATTAAAAGACTTTTTATCTTGACTAGGATGAAAATTGAGTCTCATTTGTAAATATTTTCTGGTGATTTATTTGTTTACTCTCTCGGTGTACCAGTTGTACGGATCCTGCAAATTCATTTGTTTGCGCCTTGAGCTACTGGTTCATTTGTTCCTATCCAAAGACTATTTATTATTACTGAGTCTAGTGCTGGTTGACTGCAGGTCCTCTCTGTAGCTATCAAATTACAAGTGATACAAAAGTAATGTGGTTCTCAATAACAAGAACTATAATATTGTTGTGTGTTTTGTGAGTCTCAATAATGTATAATTTGCCTGTCCTGTTGCTATAATAGACCACGGGTTTCTCTGTTCAGTCTAAAGGTTGCTGGTCTTGTGTTTCTGTATTGTGACTACTGGTTTCCTGGTTCAGTCTGAAGGTTGCTGGTTCCTCGTTCGACTGCTGTTTTGTCTGAATCTCTACTGGCCTCTAAGAGGTTAAAACCATGTAAAACAGACCTGTGATGATGTCTAGAGAGGCTGGGGTATGTCTAGGAGGGGAATGAGACTGATGTATAGTGGTAAAAAGTACTAGGCTTTGTGTATAGGTACACGTGCAAATGTCTGTTTGGGGAAAGGCCTGAGAAGGTTAGGGTATGTTATGCTGTTTGTATATGGGATGTGTGTTAAATTATACGCTATCCTCTCCTGATTCTCACAGACTCCCGCTGGTTGGTGTTTGTGTATTCTTGTAATACGATTGGTTGCTACTGGTTTACTGATTTAGTCCTTGGTCCTCACTAATACTACAAGGTGAGTTTATAAATCTCTATAAGTTTGTAGTGATGGTTGCTAGGTGGGTTGTTATACATGTCATTCATGCTTAATTGTACCACCAGCTAATCTCAAATAGATCTACATCATGTACCCTCCCCCTTGGTAACACACAAAATCAAGAGCCGCACACTCAATATACAAACTATGTGTTTGAGTTAAACTGTATACCATGATTTGGTATTGAAGGATTTTTGGTGTGTACATTTGTACATTGATTTAGTCAAATAATAATGGTGAGAGTAAATATTTGCACTCAACCATTTGCAAGTATCTCACTGCATGACTTGTACAGCTGCTACACAAGCAAAAGGTTTGTCATAGAAGTGCTACTCATTGAGGTATGATATTTGCTGAATTCTTGGTGTTAAGGCAGTGTCTTCATATGGACCTTGCAACTTTTGGTTGCATATTGAACAACGATAACAAGTTATAGTGGAAAGCAATAGCACTTGCTTCCCACATGTCTACACTATGTGCATAAGTGTACACATGTCTACACTATGTGCATTAGTCTACACATGTCTACACTATGTGCATTAGTCTACACATGTCTACACTATGTACATTAGCCTACACATGTCTACACTATGTGCATTAGTCTACACATGTCTACACTATATACATTAGTCTACACATGTCTACACTATATACATTAGTCTACACATGTCTACACTATATACATTAGTCTACACATGTCTACACTATGTGCATTAATCTACACATGTCTACACTATGTACATTAGCCTACACATGTCTACACTATGTACATTAGTCTACACATGTCTACACTATGTGCATTAGTCTACACATGTCTACACTATATACATTAGTCTACACATGTCTACACTATGTGCATTAGTCTACACATGTCTACACTATGTGCATTAGTCTACACATGTCTACACTATGTACATTAGCCTACACTATTGTACTGGTCAACATGACAATTATACTATACATTTGTTGGCCCCGAAACATAATGAAGTATCCACATTAGTTTGATGTCCAACACACATTGTTTTGTATCGCGTATAAACACACCAGTGATGTCAAACAATGCAAACCTGAATAACAACATGGTGCCCTAAAAGAGGGTAGAACCTTTGCATTATCTTGATTTTGGTAGCAGCTTTTTAAATTAAAATTGTAATTTGCCTACATTTTAATGTCTAATGTCCTGGGTGTGTACCGCGGAGCACGTTTGTACATCGTGGGGTACGCAAAAGAAAGTTTTTTTGCGGTCCGCCGGTTCAGTATTGTAGCGATGTTTAATTGTTTTGCCACGTTGTATAAGTCCTTATCTGTTTGGGCCGAAGCTTTGAGGCCTAAGACCATCCGCTGCTCTTACAGCAGCGCGTCATGGCAGGTACCCAAAGCCTTATAGGCTAAAGGTGTAAGAACATAGAACCCCAAGTGGCGCGTTGAAGTCAAATAACCACTTGGAGTTCAAAGTACCTCTAGCCAAACTAATATTGGCTAGAGGTAAGGAGTTTTGAACTCCAAGTGGTTATGTGACTTCAACGCGCCACTTGGGGTTCTATGTTCTTACCTTTAGCCTATAAGGCTGCTGGCAGTTTTAATTATTACAAGTAAATAAAAACATTCTCTAACGAGAAAGTTGTTGGTATATAGGATTGACCAATGGTGGTGTAAAAAGCACGGAAACAAGAGTGACAGAAATTTGACTGGAAGATTGAAATAGGCCTATATTTAGCCCAATATTCAGGCATGTACTGTTATAACATTAGTGTGCTAAATATAGGCCTACTTCAATGGAAACGATGGATTGCAGCAATCGGTTCGTCAGGACATCACCACATAGCCGTATTTGCAATAAATATTCTTTTGTCGTCCAATAGATAAAGTCACAGTATGGTTTCTTCCAAATGGCCATCTGCCCTTGTACTTGATAGTAGTAGTCTTGTTTTTTGTCCAGTGTGACTTCACTGCCAACTTTGTGGAGGTAGAAGGATTCATCCTCTATACTATACTGGCTGGTTGACTATTCCGATACTTGAAAGGGCATTTGATCTCCAGCAGACCTTCACCACAACAGCTGCAAGAAATGACACCATCTGGGGTTGCAGCCAGAAATGGTTGCCTAATGCACACTCGAAGTCCAGCTGGATTGACCTTGAAAGTTGCATGCTTAACTGTCATAATGCTGGTTAGCATACGCCTCACATGCTTCTTGCTTCTTGCTCGTGTTCAATACCCCATTTAATGGCTGGAACATCCCTATTAGAGCCTGAGTACTGCATGATTGTTAACTAAAGAGCTAGGAAATGTTTTCTCACGACATTTGGCAACACATCCGAATACAGATGCAGTAATTCTTCCTACTCTATGTTCAAACCATAATGGTGTGCTAGCCTGACCCCTAGTTGACCTCTCTAAATAGCATGTCTCTTCCTCATTTACAGTGAGTGTGTTATGTTGAACAAGGTCAGAAAGTTGTTCCTTTGGAAGAAGACAATTCTGACCATTGTACAAATATGATAGAGGTTGAGGAAGTCTGGTTTCCATAGCACTGCATGCTGATATACGTGCCTCTGTATACTGACACTGGGGAGAACAGTAAAAATAGCAGCAGAAGGATTAGCTCTATGCAATGACTTTAGAATGGATTGCATGTCCACAACCTTGAAAACCTTCTGTCTAGTTGTAACTGATCATTGTAGTTGTAATGGAGCCTTTGTTGAGTTGTTGGTTTCAATCGCTTAGGACTGTTAAAGTCAATGTCCACTACCAGAGCTGGATTAATCTACAATATATAGTATGCTAAATGAAGATCATACACTGTACATGTAGGTGAAGAAAACGAATGTACATACCTTTGTTGAAAATGTCTGATTCCATGTGCATGGAAGTGACGTGCAGGTTACAGATTCCTTTCCAACTCTTACACAGGCTTCGACCTTAAAGAGTACTGCGCCAATGTGTGAGCACAATTCTCCCAATCTATTAACATGAAATGATTGTCCTTAAGCAGTATACAAAAACCAAAACATACCCAGCCATACAAGTACAGTGAGCTGTAACAACAGTTCCACATTGTTTCTCAACAGCTACCCATGGTTGGTGGGGCTTTTCAGACAGGCGCTGCGATGTGTTTACAAGTGCTTTCAGAAAGCAGTGTTTATTTTCATGCCCAAGGTCATGATAAAGTACAGCACGCACCCAACCACTAGATAAGTAAGAAGAGGAATTCAGTAAACATTCTGTAACAGAACTGGAAATTCCAACCCCTAAGTAGAGGTGGAAATCATTTGAGTGACAATTAACCTTTGATAGTAATTGTAAGCTTCGAGATTCTTAAACGCTTTCAGCCTTTCTCTTGTGTAACCTCCGGGTGTTTCAATAAAGTAGGTGTAATTATAAATACTGGGGTAGTCAACTGGAGGCCACTTAGAAACATCATCTACCCAATGCTGGTCAGGTATGCCAAACGGATCACAGTATGTTCCAAGTCCATACAGACATTGTAGCTTTTTGTCGTATCTCTCTTTGTCGCTAGGAAACAGCTCGTTGCTTGCGCTGTTCATAATGTACTGTGGCGTGCGCGTCACACCTTTTAATAAATGATGACATAAAAATAGTTAGGACACCAAAAAACATGGCGGCGAGTGTTGTGAACCTTCCCGGGATGACACTGCAACTCCTCTATATAGAACCTGTTACCGCATGAGGTACTTCTCTTTCTAGGTATCTATATGACCTTAAAGGATAACGTGCAGGTGAATTCCGAAGATATTGGTGCTATTGCCATTCTTCAGAACCGTTTGTAGCTCGTGTTATACCTTCCTAAGGAAGAAGAAGAAGAAGACGACAACCAAGAATTATTTTGGGACTAGGCACGAGAAAAAGGAATTCATTTGTTTCTCTAAAAGCACATTGTTTTATGACACGGAACAAACGTAGAACTGTACATCTTTGAGTTCTTGTTCCATTGCGACAAAGAGATAAGCGATCCGTTTCTCTGTTGTCCCCCCAGACGCGAGTGAAGTTTTTTAATGATATTCATCAATCCTCAATCAATCTTATATTGAACCTGCTGCCGCAGGTTCAGATTTTTTTATATAATCTATTGTTGTACTTGTGTAGTGTGGGGACAGAGAGTACCTAACATGTGAACCAAGGCACAAAATAAATTGAACACTGTAAAGAGGTGAAAGAGGCTTGCTCTTCTGTATGCAGCTTTGATCCCTAATGTGACATCATTCACAAGTCTCCTAATTATGTGGTAGCCTTACACATTGTAGGTCAGCACTATATTACAACTAACTCTTCTTTCATGCTTTTCATAATTATCATAATTACCAGTACATGTATGTTTTTATGATGATGTTGTTATGTATTTCTTATAATTATCAAATGCACTGCAGGTTAATGGTTAATCCCAATCAGTAAGATAATGCTATCATTGGTGTGGTCACCCCCCTTCATATCTCCCTCACCTACCTCCCCTCTCCCTCACCTATCTGTCCCTCACCTATCTGTACCTTGATCTCCTCTTCTGGGATGATGGTCCTGGGATGTCTGTACACAGTGAACCTGTGTGTTTGTTCTTAGGCTTCAAAATGCCACCGAAAAAATTCCGATCGAAACCAAACCAAAAAAGGAGGTGAGTGTATTTTTTCTTGTTGGGTATTTAGTGTCAGTGCTAAAATATAAGATCATCAAGGTTGAAGGAAAATGCTGATAAGGTGGACCCTGGCAATGTGAGTTATTTAGATAATTGTATAGCTGTTCCCACTACTAATTGTACCGCATTTCTTGGGTTCTGTGTTGTCACTTGTGATAGAAATTGTGTGGGTTGTTTTCATGTTCTTTTGTAGTGTACTTACACTATTATTTTACATGATGTGACAAAAAGAGGAATCGGGAAGACAATAAGACAGGAGTGAAAGATGATGTGGAAGTTACTGAAAATCAATTAGGTGAGGCTTAATGAGAAAGAGAAGCTGGAAATGGATATCAATTCATGCAAATGATTTGTGTGGCTGGCATGTGTCGTTTACATGGTTAGCGGTTTATCATTAATAGTCCTATTGTGTTCTTTCGTGGTATATCCGTATTATAAACAAAGAACAAACCAAAATCTGATTGTACTGTAGAAATGGTTATTAATTGGTACTTCCTGGCAATTCTTCAAAGATTGTCAAATACAGTCAATACTGCATCGCTAAAAGATAAATCGCAAAGCAACTTAAAGTACCACAAAGTAATGTTGGGAAGATCAGAGCAACATGTTAAAAGAAGGGGGTAGTAAGACAGGTCTTTTGCACGATTTGGAATTTGCTAGCTCCACAAGCTTATGAATGATAGGTATTTGTCAGACACATGTTGCTGGAATAGCCAAGTGAATGGACAAAATCTTGAAAACATACAGTGTGTTTTCGGTAAAAAGGGCAAAACCAATTAGAGTAAAAACACTGCCATAGAATGTATAAAGTAGCACACACAAAAAAACATTCAAAAAAGTTATCATTGTCGTACTTTTTTCTGTGACAATTAAATTCTTTACATAATGCATTTTTAAGAACCGTATTGCATTGTGTAACCAAGGGTGTGATTTAAAAAATAGATTGATAAATTTAGCATGATAGTCATAGACAGACACATCAAATAACAGTAGAGAAATGGATGCCAAAAAATTGCATTTCTATTCATAATGAATTTTCAAATAATGGTCCTTTTTCAAATAATGGTCCTACGCGTAGGAGGGAATGAAGGTTAACACCATTCATAAGGGACGTATGGGAAATTGTATAGTGTGGTTGTAAACTTGATTGTTATGTGGCATCATTTATAAGGGGGGGAGGTGCAAAAAAAGAACTTATTATTGATAAGCAGCTCAACTTTCACGTGTTATCACATGTAAAAGTGATTAAGCGGACCGTATCTGGATAGCTGGACCTTGGACAATTAATGGGACACGTGACCCATCAAAGGGTTGTGCAATTCTGGGGCTCAGGAGGTTAATGTGCAAATTCATTGTAGTTCGTAGGTAGGGCTACTACAGTTACATCATTAACCAGTGCGCTTGCATAACTGAAGTCAAATAGTTATTGAAGCGTATTATTAGTTTAGGAGGTAAGCTCAATTTTTAAAGGTTGTGTTGATTAATAACTTTAATGTTAACACATTGACCTAACCTCAGGATGTAAGTTTCAAAATATTTCATAATCCCATCAAAAGTTATTCCTGTTCAAAAGCATTGCGTTCTTACGTGGACATTAAGAAACACAATCATTACTCAGACGAGTTAACAACTCTTCAAGGAAATCACTGTTGCAATTAATAAGCACACCTACTAGAGTGATATGCTGATCACGTCAGGTCACTAAAAAAAGCACACTCTCAAATTGATCTCTTTTTTCTATCAGTTATTAGCCTAACATATGTATGAATCTCATTTATCATGTCGCCAGGCCAATACACTGCGTTTGACATTATTTTGTAATAGCATACATGTAACAGTATGTACTCATGAGACAAACTTCTACATGGTTACACATGAGTGAGACTTATGTTAAAAAATTTAATTTGCTTGGTACCAGCAACAATCCAACATGTTATTCTTTCTACAATTATGAGCTACATGTACATGTATTTTTACCCAGTTTCTACTTCTGCTGCTAAGAGACATAAGTCTAATAAAGGTAGGCATTTGAGCTATGTCTGTATTTGATATCAATGCATGCAAATGATTTGTGTGGCTCAGGCATTGCAAACTAAGGTTTTCGTCTAGTGGTTTGTTTTGTAGGCATTGAGATTTAATTCCAATCTCTCTCAAATCCAGAAAGTGTTATCCTGATGCCATTAGTCTACTATTCTTACCCTATTAGATTTTTAGTATTAGATACTCAATATTCAAATACAAGTGTTTGTATCTAATTTTTTTCACAGCCTGAGTCTGGAATTCATTTTTAGAGAACCAATGCTTATAGTGGGACATATATAATTCATACCATACTTGAGCACTTGATTGGGAGCGATTGCTGTGCATGCCATTATGGGTTCAAGTGCCAAAATTCTATTGCTTTGGTGCAGCAACATCTGAGCAGAAGGCTGAACAGAAGGTGACGGATGCTCAGCAGGAGGTAGAGAAGGCTCAGCAGGAGGTCAAGAAGACTCAGCAGAAGGTAGAGAAGACTGAACAGAAGGTGACGACGGATGCTCAGCAGGAGGTGAAGGATGCTCAGCAGGAGGTAGAGAAGGCTCAGCAGAAGGATTTAAATAATGAGCAGAATAAAACGCTTCTAGACATTGCCATTCTGAATTTGAAAACTGTGTCTACACTATGTGCATTAGTCTATACATCTACACTATGTGCATTAGCCTACACATGTCTACACTGTGTGCATTAGTCTACACATGTCTACACTATGTACATTAGCCTACACATGTCTACACTATATACATTAGTCTACACATGTCTACACTATATACATTAGTCTACACATGTCTACACTATGTGCATTAGTCTACACATGTCTACACTATGTGCATTAGTCTACACATGTCTACACTATGTGCATTAGTCTACACATGTCTACACTATGTGCATTAGTCTACACATGTCTACACTATGTGCATTAGTCTACACATGTCTACACTATGTGCATTAGCCTACACATGTCTACACTATGTGCATTAGTCTACACATGTCTACACTATGTGCATTAGCTTACACATGTCTACACTATGTGCATTAGTCTAACATTCATTTTATTAGTTATCGCACTCTACACATGTAAAATCTACACGTAGAGGATTAATACACTGCTTTGCTACTTTCACTGCCTTGTTGTCATCGTATGGATTGTCTGCAGCACCAAACGTACCTATAACAGTGCTTAATTAATTTCTAATCCGAAGGTTGCATTATAATGCTAGAGTGTGATAAATAATGAAATGAATGTTAGACATGAAAATCCAGTGATTAGGAAGCAATTAAAATAAAAGGAAAATGAACTATGCCATGTAGTGGACTTTATTTTGAATCATACTGTACATGTGTGTATTTGATATTTTATCGCAGATTTCTTCTGAAATGGCAAATTCTAATGTGAAAGTGTCAGTAATGATCAATAAAAGGGAGGAATCTACAAAGAAAGTGGTTTTTGCTGGCAGAACAAAGAAGGAATTAATGAAAGCTATTGAATCGAAATTTGAAGGCATTGATGCGGAAATGTGGAAGTCAAGCGTTTTACAAATCAGGGATGATATGTTGGGATATGTGTTGTTCGAAGATGAGGAGCCTATATCAAATGGGCAAAACTTCAATGTAATTTTTCCTGATGGTAAGCCATCCATCCATCCATCCATCCATCCATCCATCCATCCATCCAATCTGGCTTTCTCCCTCATCCACTCACCCCTTACTCCCTCCTTCACTTCCTCCTGTGCTCTCTCATCCTCTGATCTATCTCTGATCTGATTCTGATAGAAAATTTTCAGCCTGTACTGTTTGCATGTGTTAATGTTTGCCTTTCCACTTTTCTACACACATGATTTTGTCTGTATTGGGTATTGCAGAATCGACAGCTTCTAAAAAGCGAAGAATTGATGAAGGTAAGTACCAAACTTATATTGCTGAAACAGTAGTAGCATTCACACCCAAAATGGTTATTTCATACCTAATATCTAACGGGAGGTGGGTGGGCAGGGGATAGAAAACTGCTTGGTTGTAAAACTTGAAATAGCATACAAGAAGCTTCGGATTGATTTCTTTCATCGTAAGGGTCTGAAGGCACTGGAAATTGGAAACACCTATTTGAAGAAGGGATGATGGCTTCGAGGCAAGGAGTTCACTAGTTTATAAAGCGCTACGAATAGCAATCTCAACGTGTTTGAACGTTCGCAACCGCGATCGATATGGCACGCACAGAAAACGTGCTCAGCAACGATATTAATTGAAAGTGAAGGAGTGCCCCAATAGATATTGAATTTCAGTACTTCGATTCGTGTGTAGTACAATGATCGTATCTTTTGGATTTGTAAACGTCCACCGTTAAAAGCAGGTTTAGAAAGTTTTGAGAAAACCATTTTCATATGCCCCGCCTGAACACGAGGCTAACAGCTGTGAAAGTGAACGGCTTTAACTCTTTGGATGCCATGCTCGTTCATATATAGGGTACAATCACATCAGGTCACTGCAAGACCCTCTCAAATTTAGTTTCTTTTTCCACCAGTTATTAACCTACTATATATATGTTTATATGCAAATTATCGAGTCCCCAGGCCAATATACTTTTGAACTGCATTCGTTTGAAACGTTGACCTTTTGTAACAACAATGCGTAAAGCGGGGGGCGTTCCTGCCAATAACTACCGTGAAATTGTAACAAATGGTAATAATTGAAGTACCATGGATAGAGCTGCGTTTGCTGTTCACGTATATATCTGAAACTTGAGCGCTTGTTCCTTAACAACAAAGTTATGGTGGAAATAAGTTCCGTAACTTTGACCTAAAATTACTAAAAAGTATATTTATCATTTTTTCCCCAAAGCGCACGAAATGTAGCTTCGGTCCTTATTCAACGTGATTGGAAGTAATCGAGTTTGGATCTCTGGTACTTCCGTAGATATTAACTGGAATAGAGAGTAAACACGGATTGTTTCGTTTCTATTTGTTAAGGGCACGCCACCTTCTACCGCAATAATATATTCATATGCTTGGTTTACACAGCTATACTTGGGTATGATAACACACATAAACGTTTAATTGTTCTGTTATCATACCCAAGTATAGCTGTGTAAACCAAGCATATTGAATATATTATTGTGGTGGCGTGCCCTTAACAAATAGAAACGAAACAATCCGTGTTTACTCTCTATTCCAGTTAATATCTACGGAAGTACCAGAGATCCAAACTCGATTACTTCCAATCACGTTGAATAAGGACCGAAGCTACATTTCGTGCGCTTTGGGGAAAAAATGATAAATATACTTTTTAGTAATTTTAGGTCACAGTTACGGAACTTATTTCCACCATAACTTTGTTGTTAAGGAACAAGCGCTCAAGTTTCAGATATATACGTGAACAGCAAACGCAGCTCTATCCATGGTACTTCAATTATTACCATTTGTTACAATTTCACGGTAGTTATTGGCAGGAACGCCCCCCGCTTTACGCATTGTTGTTACAAAAGGTCAACGTTTCAAACGAATGCAGTTCAAAAGTATATTGGCCTGGGGACTCGATAATTTGCATATAAACATATATATAGTAGGTTAATAACTGGTGGAAAAAGAAACTAAATTTGAGAGGGTCTTGCATAATTTTGAGTGACCTGATGTGATTGTACCCTATATGCATGCATGCATATGCACACAACCGTTATGAATTATACATGACAGCGTAGGTGAGAAATGTGTGGATCGCAACTTCACGATGACTGCATACATGCAAATATTTGCTGCACTTGTGCCCTTATAAGTACATGACATGTTTGGACCTTACTTAACAACTGCAATAATTATGTTTCTTCTGAAGAACATTTTGTCCAGATGACTTTACTAATGCTATTTACTCCCAGAACTATCCCACATTAGTGTAGTACAAATACCGGTTCACTCCATCTCCATCTGCAGTTCATTATAAGTATGGTTTGTATGTGCGAGGTAATGATGGACACACAAGATGTGCGTACATCCCAGTGCCCCCTCCTGGGTTTGTCTTCAGCATCTACCTGGCTGGTTTACATGCTTATCACTGAATTGCATGTATGTAAATGTACAACATGGTATTCAAAGCAATTCTTCGTAATAAACACAACACTGACATCCATCGGCATTTATTGATAGGTGTGGTCATTAGATTCATCATGTAGTGTTGTCATCAGGCTCATCATCTAGGTCATCAGGTTCACCATCTAGTGTGGTCATCAGATTCATCGTGTAGTGTGGTCATCAGATTCATCGTGTAGTGTGGTCATCGTTTCATCATCTAGTGTGGTCATCAGGTTCATCATCTAGTGTGGTCATCAGATTCATCATCTAGTGTGGTCATCATTTCATCATCTAGTGTGGTCATCAGATTCATCATCTAGTGTGGTCATCAGATTCATCGTGTAGTGTGGTCATCAGGTTCATCATCTAGTGTGGTCATCAGGTTCATCATCTAGTGTGGTCATCAGATTCATCATCTAGTGTGGTCATCAGGTTCATCATCTAGTGTGGTCATCATGTAGTGTGGTCATCAGATTCATCGTGTTGTGTAGTCATCAGATTCATCGTGTAGTGTGGTCATCAGATTCATTGTGTAGTGTGGTCATCAGATTCATCGTGTAGTGTGGTCATCAGATTCATCATCTAGTGTGGTCATCAGGTTCATCATCTAGTGTGGTCATCAGGTTCATCATCTAGTGTGGTCATCAGATTCATCGTGTAGTGTGGTCATCAGGTTCATCATCTAGTGTGGTCATCATCTAGTGTGGTCATCAGATTCATCGTGTAGTGTGGTCATCAGATTCATCATCTAGTGTGGTCATCATCTAGTGTGGTCATCAGATTCATCGTGTAGTGTGGTCATCAGATTCATTGTGTAGTGTGGTCATCAGATTCATCATCTAGTGTGGTCATTAGATTCATCATCTAGTGTGGTTATCAGGTTCATCATCTAGTGTGGTCATCAGGTTCATCATCTAGTGTGGTCATCAGGTTCATCATCTAGTGTGGTCATCAGGTTCATCATCTAGTGTGGTCATCAGATTCATCATCTAGTGTGGTCATCAGATTCATCATCTAGTGTGGTCATCATTTCATCATCTAGTGTGGTCATCAGATTCATCATCTAGTGTGGTCATCAGGTTCATCATCTAGTGTGGTCATCAGATTCATCATCTAGTGTGGTCATCAGGTTCATCATCTAGTGTGGTCATTAGATTCATCATCTAGTGTGGTCATCAGGTTCATCATCTAGTGTGGTCATCAGATTCATTATCTAGTGTGGTCATCAGGTTCATCATCTAGTGTGGTCATCAGGTTCATCATCTAGTGTGGTCATCAGGTTCATCATCTTGTGTGGTCATCAGGTTCATCATCTAGTGTGGTCATCAGGTTCATCATCTAGTGTGGTCATCAGGTTCATCATCTAGTGTGGTCATCAGATTCATCATCTAGTGTGGTCATCGGGTTCATCATGTAGTGTGGTCATCAGGTTCATCATCTAGTATGGTCATCAGATTCATCATGTAGAGTGGTCATCAGGTTCATCATCTAGTGTGGTCATCGGGTTCATCATCTGGTGTGGTCATCGGGTCTGAATGTGCGAGGTAATGATGGACACACAAGATGTGTGTACATCCCAATGCCCCTCCTGGGTTTGCACTCTGCATACATGTAGTTGTTTATTTTGAACTGTAGTGATGCAATATAAGCCTGGGGCACATCAGCCAGTGGACAAGAGGTGTTCTTGCTGCATCAATGGATGCGCGTAATGCTTTTTGCACTTCAGCACATCTCTGATGTTGGTAGGGCGTGGTGGTGTTGAGCATTTGTGAAGGGATTTTGGAAGAAGGGACAGGCAAGAGAAGGGACTTCATTGTCTTCCTCAGCCACAAATGGCTCTTCCATGGGTGCTGCAACCAATTGAATGCTTTTTCAGTTTCAGATCTGGCAGCAGCATGCGCCCCTAGGCCTTGATGCTTTATGTGTGATGAGTGCTTGTGATAACTGGTGCTCCCATTAACCCTCCTACTGCGGAAGGCATATATATATGCCAAATAATTGCACTTGCGTATTGCGACGGGCATATATATATGCCCAGCAGGATGATTGTACGTAACGCCAGTTTGCGCGCGAAGCAAGGCGTTAATTACAGCTGTATTGTATAATATAACTCGTACCCGACACCTGCATGCCATTCACAGTGTAGTTTTAACGATCGTAACGCGAGATGGCCTCACGCCGTCATCTTCCCTCTGACCCGGAGTTCCTACTCGAATACATGGAAAACATAGAAAGCGACATAAGCGATGACGAGTTCGACGGCTATATTGACGAGGAGGAAGGTGTGTGCGGTGGCGGGATTAGTAATAACGACAGGGAAGGCGTGTGCAGTGACGTATTTGAGGAGGAGCTTGGTAGTGGTAACGACACGGAAGGCGTGTGCAGTGACGTATTTGAGGAGCTTGGCTGTGGTAACGAAACGGAAGGCGTGTGCAGTGATGTGTTTGGGGAGGAGCTTGGCTGTGGTAATGACACGGAAAGCGTGTGCAGTGATGTGTTTGAAGAGGAGCTTGGCTGTGAGGAGCCAATGGAAGTAGAACTGCCACAGAGCACCACTGCTTTGACATTCCAAAGCAGTATTCCACCATTTACACCAATCCCTGGAGTTACTGAAAAAATGGACCACCTGCAGCCAGTGGACATTTTTTGCAAGCTTTTCAACGATCAGACGATGGTATCTGTGGTGGAAGAGACAAACAGGTATGGAAATCAATATCTCCAAAGCCACTCTGATTACTTGAAGAAGCACTGCAAGGCCCGTGCAAACCAGCTGAAAGGCAAGCCCATAACAATGGAGGAGATGAAGAAGTTCATGGGCCTGATTATCACCATGGGCATCGTGAACATGCCCAGTATACAGCACTACTGATGTACCAGCTGGCCATTCTCCTCATCAAACTTCTCAACTGTGATGAGCAGGGACAGGTTCCTGCACCTTGCAGACAACAGCAAGGCAGTACCTAAAGGAGAAAGGGGTTATGACATACTCTTCAAGATCCGTCCCTTGATTACATCACTGGTTACCTCGTATCAGAGAAGTTATACAATGAACCGAGAAGTAAGTGTTGACGAGAGCATAATCTCGTACAAAGGTCGTCTCTCGTTCCTTCAGTATATGCCAAAAAAGCCCAACAAGTGGGGCATGAAGGCATGGGTGTTGGCTGAATCAGACACAGGGTACACATGGAACTTCATTCTCAACACTGGGAAGCAGGAGAAACGGCCAGCTGGTGTTCCACTGGGCACCCACGTAGTGACAGAATTACTGAAGAAGCTGCATGGAAAAGGATACCATGTATATTTTGATAATTTTTACACCAGTCCCTACCTATGCAAGCTGTTGCTCTCCACTGGGTTTGGCAGCTGTGGTACATTGCGGCTTGACAGGAAGGATGTCCCGAAATCATTCCAGAAAGCCGATGTTGCGCTGGGTGAAGTTGTTCACTACAAGGATGGAGAACTCATGGGCCTGAAATGGAGAGACAAGAGGGTTGTAGCACTACTAACTACCATCCATAAGGAGGGCACTGTCACAAAACAGAGGAGGAGAAAGGGTGCCACTGGTGGACATCAGACGGTACAAAAACCACTGGGTATTGATCAATACAATGCATACATGGGTGGGGTGGATAAGTCTGATCAGTTAGTAACATACTATGGCTACAACAACTTTTCAAGAAAATGGTGGAAAAGGGTTTATTTTCACCTGTTAGATGTGACACTTGTGAATGCATATGTCCTTTACTACAAAACCTGCGAGGGCAAAGTTTTGTCTCACATGGATTTCAGAATAGAAGTGGCGAAGGGCCTCATAGGAGCTGAATGCTTCACTTCACTACAATTGGCACCAGTGGTAGACAGTCCAGCAAGACTGATTGGACACAATCATTTTCCAGAGCCATCAGGTCAACATGACTGTGAGGTGTGCAGCAACAGGAAATCAGGAAAACGAAAAACAACAACATACATATGTTGCAGCTGTAAAGTCCCCCTTTGTGTTTATCCATGTTTTAAAACCTACCATACTGTAATGCATTATTGACTAGTACTTCATGGCTATATGTGTATACAGCTGTATGTATATGTATTGTGTCTTCAACAGTCTTATCAAGTGGTCCACAAAGTTCTGTTTAGAGCCCATATAACAGAATCTCTTTCACACAAGGAGCGCAAAATAACGCTGCCCTTGCTTTCTTGTGCACAACACAACTGTCTATAGATCACACACAATATTCACAACCACCTCACAGTGTACAATTGCATCACATACTCCTCCATCCCAGCACACACACACAACATCCCCTCCTCCACAGCACACATAATTCCCATTCTGGCTATCGCCCCACCCCACACAATACTCCCAACATGTCCATACCTCACATACAGAACTGCTAACCCACCAAACGACTCTCTAACACATCACTACCATGTACAACCAATGGCACAACTGTCTATCACATATACATGTGCATGTACCTGACACAACCTAAATAAGTTACTCACAACCTCTTGCAACTGCATCCCAACTCATGCCTTCCACATGTACAACAGCCTTCCCCAACCACACCTGTTACTACACACAATACTCCAATATGCATGAAACTCACACAACGGTCTCCCACATACACAACCCTTCAAGTCACATCACACACACCTTGCAACATGAACGTTACCTGTCAGTTTTTAAAATAACAATTCCAATTGTAGCCCAAGACAGGTGCTCGCGTCGAAGTGTCCTAAAAAGCCACAAAAGAGGAGAGATTTGTTATATAACATTAAAAACTGTTCTAGTAACACTTACATGACATGTAGGCGCTTTGAAAGCTAGTTCTCAGAGTGATAGAGCCATGCCCCGTGTAAGCGTACGATACGATTCACAAACAACGTTCTCGCGGCGCAAAGAACGCACGGTTAGTGTTAAAAAGACACAATCGGAGTAGCTGGGGTACTTACCAACGTACGTTGAAGAAACAGGCTTTACAGAGCATAGCGTTCTAACAAAAACCTTCTAAACGCGTATAGCATATAAAACCAATCACACGCTAAAATTTCATTCCGCACTGGGTTACGTTATGAATAATTAATGAGCAGCAGTAGGAGGGTTAATAAACAAATTGGCCTGATGTACTGTCTTGTGAAATGCATACGATACATAACATCTTGCCATCCTCAAACTACAACCATAGCCACTGGTCATGGAATTGGTGACCCCTCACTGGCAGCAATACATGTAGCATCAGCAGCATCTTTCATCACAACAATGTAGTATATTGCTATTGCAAACGTTCTTTTGAAGTAAGAAAAGAGCTGTTGCGTTTATAGGCATAAGAATAAAAGTGCTTATTAAAGTCCGCGACACCATCGAGGAAGTAAACGTTAATGGCTTCTTAATGAATAACATTACATTCATGCCCACAATACCGCAATGTGTAGAAATCTACCAGCTATGTTGGCTATAAAAAGGTACCTTGTGCAGCTTAACAATTAGTCAAAATTTCAAGTTAACAGGGAATATTTATTCAATTCGACCATAATTTTGTACCGCATCCAAAATAAAGAATCATATTTTGATTCTACGCGTATTGATACCTTTAAATATAAAATATCTCGTCTTCTGCTTTTACACTCTGTTTGATTTTCAAGAATACATTCTTTAGCTTTTAGCCTCATTACTGGTGCCATCTTTAGACTGTGTAAACAAACACTTCTTGCTAAAATAACTGTTCTGAACCATAGTTTGCTTAGTGTTAGATAAGGGCCGCTCCTTGTACCTTATTTGTTCTTGCGCCCAGAGGCCCTTTGTATATGACTGTTGCGCTTTTGTGATACCATTTGCCTTTGTTCTTGCGCCCAGAGGCCATTTGTACGCTATTATTTGTTTGAGTTATGTAAACGTTTCGAAGTGTTTCTTGTGAATTTCATTACGCGCTACTTGTTAATTATCATGAATAATAGTCTCGCTCATTAGTATTCAACTCACTAAATTTTTAATAATACGAGATGATCTACGGAAAATAATATGTCTAACCTCTTTTTAGACCCCACAGACACCTTTTATTTTAAAAAAAGAGTGCATAATTTTTACTTCCTCGATGATGTCGCGTACTTTAGTGCACCATTGCTCATAATTGCACAATTGAACAAGAGCACTACCCTAGATGCTACGATCCATGGCTGTACTGTGGTACACACGTATTTACGATAATTTCATTAGCGCTTTTGCATCATCACTTTCATGAATATCCACGATCACTCTATCAACAAATTGTACAATATCCAGACCAAGCTGTTCCGGTGTGGATTGCTAGACTGTCAGACTTAATGAGTCCAGTTTATGTTGCTAACGTGGATTTCGTGTGTTGTCTGGCTGCAAGTATTACTAGCACAGAAGTTGGCAAACAGACAATAACAACTGATGACCATCAGGGTAGTATAATTAACAGTCCAATTCAAAATGTAACATTTATTCCTCTTGTTTTTCCTTTGTTACTGCATAAATTAATTACCAAGAATCAACATGATGGAAATAGGACAAAGAAGAATATCGGTTAGGTGTTTTATTACATTCTATTTACAATACTTTGTTCACTGTTATTGAACATAAGTTTTGAGAAACTGTTTACTTCATTGTACCTTCTGATTATGCTTGTGGGCTCATATTGCATCTAATCACTCCACTGCTACCCCGAGATGTCCACTGGCACCCCTGAGGTGTCCTCCACTGCCATCACCAAGGCATCGTCCACTGCCACTGCCGAGATGTCCTCCACTGCCACCCCAGAGAAATGTACCTACAATGGCAATGCATATCCATGCTGCGGTGGTTAGTGAAGCACCTGATGATATCAGCAATCACACATCTGACCTCTTACCACCTCAAACAAACCTGTACTACAATGCAGTAACATTGTACATGTGATCCGATGTCCAGTGCCCGATTAACAGTTGTGGAGGCCCAGGGGCAAAGTTGGTGTGGAGGCCCTACAGTATGCATGACCTAACATAACACATTAGTAACAGAACTCAAAAATGAAATTTTGCTTAAAAAATGTTAATATAAACACACATCACTTACAAAACCTAAATCAAAACTTTTCTAGCTTTACGTTTAGAAAAATCAGCCACAATGTGTTCAAAGTCTATCTCCCTCATGACATCATATTCTATGTTCATGATGGTAAGTTGGTTTAATGTCTCTTGTCCAAGGGATGTTCACAGCCTGTAATTTCAATTTACTGAAAGAACGTTCTCCACTGCAATTACTGATCATTAGAACCAGATATATTCTCAGTAACACGTCCACATTACGAAAAGTGCAGCAAACTTCTTTTTCCCATAATAATTTATAAAATTGTTGCACTTTCGACACAGTGCTCTCTAAGGCAGCATTGTAAGTTCCATGGATAGGCAGGTCTCCAAATCACCAGGATATACCTGCAATAGCTTCTTTGTAGCCTCCTCAGTTCCAGCTGAGTCTGCTGTGTCAAGCCTATGCAAGAAACCAAAGAACATAGAAATTCCATAACTAGAGGGCGTGTAATGATCAAACTGCTCATGGACCTGCAGACTATGATGGTGCATTGTGTTGTAAATTTGAAGCCTTACCTTCATTGCGTTCATGAGTTATAAACAAAAAATGTTATGTGGTCCTGAAACAAAAATACATCACGTGACACAACACAGGATGATACAAAAATACATAGTAATTCCAAAAATGTAATTGTTTTTTCCACATCGTGTTTGGTTACAGAGTTATGGTTAAAAAACTAGACATTTCCCTAAATATTTCAGGCACATTATACCCCACAAAGCAATGAAAAACTGCTGGGATTTCACAGGTTTGTGTTTCGTAGTTTCATGATGTGCATCCACATACCACAGTGTATTGACATAAGCTGTTCTTCACTACTGACTTCTGAGCTCAAGTTATTTTGATCTAGCAAGTCATTTCTAAGCTTATCTTTTACGTTCTTAACATTATCTATACGTGATGGTAGAGTCTGCATTGCTAACTTCTTCTGGCTATCGATCATTATTTCAAAAGCATTTATAGATAAACACGCTGTGGACGGAATACTTATAGCATTAGTGGCATTTTGCGTCTTGACTACATACTTTATGTATGATCCAAACAGGGTGGTTACCTGAACCAGATTCAAATTTGCATCAGCTTCATCCAAAGACTGTTTATCTTTTCCCACAAACACAGCCTCCACAGCAAACAGATCGCTTTCTGCGATTGACGGTAGAAGATGGTAAACAAAGAATTGGTGTTGGGATCTTCCATGCTCGTAATTCGCCACGGAATGATGGTTCTTTATTTTAGTCCACAGTAGACGGACACGTTTTATAAAAGGCATTGCCTATTCGTTCGGAAAAAAATTTCCTATGTGTTCATGTAATTAGAATAATGGCCAGAAATTGCAACTTGCCAAAAGGCAAGCGGGCGGCTGACCAGAAACTATGAATCAACGAATTGGGGCCTTACTACACTCCTTCCCTTGATTACCCAAAATTGCGATCTGAGTTCAGCAAGTGTTTCCCTTACAAAGTCAAGCGCTTAGCGTGACTCCACAGCTAGCTAGAAAAGGAGTAGTTGAAGTGCAAACTTGACATTCAATACTTTTTAGCTATATAAAAGTAGTTTTTCGCAAAATTTCCCCAGCTCTGTGATGGCTCCTTTACCTTCAGATAGTGACAATGATTAATTGTATCTAGATCAAGCACTCAACTTACACACCTGTTCTAAAAACATACATGTATATACATGCATACATATTAGAATGTCCGATCAAATCTGACAATGTTAGCCCAAAGTTAATATTGGCCTACCAAATGAAAATTTGGTCCTTATTTTGAGCAAGGGTACTACCCCTGGTAAGAAAGTGCAATCACGGCGATATCAGCTGAGAGATTGATGCAGAAAGCAAGCTCGTTTTGCGAAATGTACTCTAAGAAACTCGCTTTGCTTTGTAGCTGGAACCGTCCGTCGTCATGTCATGAAGAGGGAGGAGACCTCTGGACTAGTTTGTACATGTAGTGATTGAAATTTATCATACCATTGGTTAATTGTTGCTGCCCCTGATCTCGATTGTCCCCATGTATATAAATAGTCACAAACTTATGCTACGTTTCAATATAGAACTATAATTATTATCAAACGCGCATTCGGATATCGATATAAATAGGTATTCAAAATTGTCAATGCGGACGACGAATACATAAGTACCTTAGAAAGGAGATACACAAACCATTTATTTCAAATAGAGCAAATCATATAATCGATTTTTTTCCAAGTAATGCCAAATTACTATTCAAAAGGATAGGTTTTTGCATTTATCTGAATAATCCAAATAACCTGATAGCCGGTTACACACTGTAGACCATTTATAGGTAATTGCTCACACAGGTTGATAAGGACTCAAATGGTGTAACAGGCCATGTGTCCTTTTAAATCTTGGGCACCAGAGCAGCATCACAACCTCACATGGTGCTAGATACTAGTAGTAGAACTGGCGTGCTTGAATACATCTAGCATTTTGCCACCATTGCATTTGTACCCTCACTTGAACGATTTGTAAGTGCCTTTTGCGTAGCACTAAGTAAAACGTATGCAGTAAATATCAATTGCCTAGTGTGGGCGTACAGATAGATCCCAATCAACTTTATTTGCGGTTGCAAGAGTAGAATAGCCTAACCTAACCCTAATGGTGCATTTGACTTCATTCCATCATTGATATCTATGCAGGTTGGGTGAAATCTGAAGGAGAATTTGATGTATTACAGTGTAGTGACCCCGATTTCTGGAGTATTGGGTCTGACTATCTTATGGATACTAATTTGAATATTAATGGCCCTTTGTATTGTCGACAAGGAGTGAAGAAACTATTCTTATTTATAGAAGAAAAAGTGATAAAAAAGTCAGTAAGAGGCTGGATTCTTGGGCCTCCAGGTACTGGCAAGTCAATTTCATCATTTGCATTTGCTCTGAAACTCCCACGAAGTGAGTGGATCATTTCGTGGCTAAGTGTTGGTGATGTTAGCAGCAGTCCTTCATTTGTTCGATTTTGTGAAAAAGATAAATTAGTTAGACAATTTCCAGGATCTGTTTGGCTAGCAGATCTGGAAGATACACTGAATGCAGATGATTTAGAAGGTAAAAAGCACATCTTGTTTGTTGATGGTATAAAAAATTATTACGACCATTCACAAATAGTACGTGCTTGTATGACCTGGGCTAAAAAAGGTCCCAGTACAAATCGACTAGTGTTTATCACTTCAATGTCGGCTCGTTTTAAAGCTAAATATGAAGAAGATGTGAGGAATAATGTGGAAGAACACAGGGTTTATTCCTGGACACTTAAAGAATACCTCTCTGCTGTTAGTAATGAAACTTTTTTTAACAGTGTAAAAGACATATTGGACTCGACTATTCACATACAGGAGTTCGACTCTACTGTTATTGAAAAGGAGAAGATTGCATCAAGAAATGATTTAGTAACATCGAAACATTATTTTGCAGGTGGCTCATGTCGTTTTATGTTTCAGTATTCCACTGAAGTTGTTATAAAGGAATTACATGAATGTACATGTTCAGCAAACGATTTACGTGCCTATGTAGAGAGCAAGATCGGTATTTCTTCATCTGATGTTATAAATCGTCTGTTTGGCTGTTACGAACAATATGAATATTCTGTTATCAGTGATTTTGCGGTTAGATTAATTGCTTGTGCCCTTGGTCCATTATTAGTCGACAGAATGATCAATCTTTTCAAAGCTAAACGCAATCCAGCTCTACGTGGTGCACTGCTCGAATTGTGGTTCTTTTCATCCTTTGAGGCTGATGGGTTAGAACTGTATGACAGGAAAGAAGGCAGTACAGAGACTTGGCCCAAGTGTGACTGTATGGAGTTCAACCCCAATACTGTATCTGGTTTACCTAGTTATCCTATTTGGTTGAAGCCGTTAAGATGGAATGAAGGTGGGTATGATGCTGTTTATGTGAACACGAACGAAAATCTTACTAGATTTGTTCAAGTCACAAGAGCGGATGAACATCCTTTCAAGATTTGGTATTTCAGTAACTTGTTAACAAAATTTTCTTCTATCTTTGAAACCAAAACATTGGAGATATGTTTTGTTGTTCCTATTGACAAGGTTTTTAACTTCAAGATTTCTCCTGTAACTGGGCAAGGACTTTTGGCAGCATTCGGCGATAAATGGAGTTGGGGAAAGGAAGCAGAAAGTGCTAGGATTCTTGGTACAACAAAATTTAGTACCAACTAAAGTACTGTCAGTAATGTTTGTTTATAAGTGTTCTATATTTACAATGCTGCAAAGGCATGCTAATTACTAATTTTGTCTTGTATTTGATACATGGATTGGAAACCCAGCAATGAATGTCATTATTTACGTGCAGTACGCGTTTCGCCGGAAGTGGTCGTTGGCTAAGTTGCGATTTTTTTATTTTAATTACAAGCTCATAGTAGAACAAGCAGAAATATAAACGTCCTCCCCCCACGACGTGTAAACCGGGCTCCACTTTAATTCACAGGCTTGCATGTAAAAACTGTGTAATACAGTACCACCATAGATTATTTAGACAGGGATTGGAAACGGGTCACGTGAGCCATACATTTTACGGTAGAAGGCTATGCGCCGTCAATATTATAATGGATAGCCCCTTTTGAGTTTGGCGGGAAAATGTCTTATAGCTGGTTTTGGTGAAATCCGTATCATGTAGAGTCTCGAATGTATTCCATCCAATTCATGAAAGGTAAGGTTTCTCTAGAAACGTGTTTAAAGCTCTAGTGAACGAATCTTCGGGTTTTTAAAAATAAAAACTGAGAAATGAAGCTATGCGAATCCTTTCTGGGCGTGCAAAAACTGTTCTGTACGTTTTTTGACCTTGATTTTTTTTGTAAATAAGCTCTTCTTAGCAATCTGAATAGAACTGGATAGGTTTGGCCCTTTTCCCTAGCTTTGAAAACATAAAGTGGCACGAAACAGCATTTTAGACATACAGTCAGTTCTGGGCGTATAACTCCTTTTGTAAATAGTGTAAACGCAGTTTGAAGGTTTCATCCTCTAGTGCACTCATTTTGCGATAGAACTGGGCTGGACTAAGCCAGGGAGTGTTGGTATGAAGTTATAAAACGTTCGCTTTACATCGACTATCGCGTCAATCATTAGGGACATGGCACGAATAGACTAGGCCGTACTGGCAGTTCTGGGCGTATAGCTACTTTTGTCTATAGTATTAGTGGAGTTTGAAGGTTTTATCCTCTAGTGCACTCATTTTGCGATAGAACTGAGCTATGCACTAAGCCAGGGAGTGTTGGTATGAGGTTATAAAGAGTTGGCTTTACATCGACTCTCGCGTCAATCATTATAGGGATATGGCCCGAATAGAATACTGTCAGTTCTGGGCGTATAACTTCTTTTAAAAATAGTATTAACGGGGATTGAAAGTTTCATCCTCTAGTGCACTCATTTTGCGACAGAACTGGGCTATGCACTAAGACAGGGAGTGTTGGTATGAGGTTATAAAAAGTTGGCTTTACATCATCATTTGGGACACGGCACGAATAGAGTGAGACTGCTGTCATTTCTGGGCCTGTGGCTACTTTTGTAAATAGCATTAACAGGGTTTGAAGGTTTCATTCTTTACTGCTACTCATTTTGCAGATGAATAGCTATGGACACAGAAAACTGAGACTGCTTCCAGACTTAATAACTACTACAATAACCTATAACACAGATGGAGCTGTTAATTGGCGTGCACGTGATCCATTTCCAATCCCTGTCTAAATAATATATGGTACCACAAACAACAGGAGGAAGGAGGAATGGATGTAGGAGAGGAATGGAGGGAGGGTGGAGGAGAGAGGGAGATGGGGATGCGCGAGAGGAGGAGGAATGGACGTAGGAGAGAGGGAGGAGTAGAGGGAAGGAGGAGGGAGTAAAGCATTGGAGTGAGAGAGGAGGGGAATCGAGGAAGAGAGTGGAAAGGAGGGGAAAGGAATAGAGAGTAAGGAGAGGGAGAGGAGGAAGAAGAGATAGAGAGGGATGAGAGGGAGGTTAAAAGGAGGAGGGGGATTTGGTAGAAAGGAGGAGTGAGAGAAGGAAGCAAAGGCAGTGCAGTGTAGTGGAGCAGACAGATGGAGGGAAAGGAGAGACCGAGTGAAGTAGGAAAAGGGACAAGTGTGATGTACTAATTCTGTGGTTTGGTAAGTATGGGTCTTCTGGTGTGAATTGTACCACTTGCTGTTTAAACTCTGCGACTGGTCACAATTTTCTACACAGCACTTACTGTGTGCCCAGTACAGTGCTTGGGACAGTGCATGTGAGCACTGGAGGTCATGTGTACACACACAATACACACACATATTCCTCTGCAGCTGAGTGCAGACAACTACCAGTTGAGGGAGGAGCTTAGGCAGGAAGTCCACCACCATGAGCTCATCAAGAAGAGCATTGAGGGAGAGGAGAGGCAGCTGGAGCTGAAGATGTCCTGTGCCAGTGTATGTATGAGAGCCGTGCAGAGAGCAGTGGAAGACATGGGCAAGATGGACCAAAAAAGTCTTAAGACCATTCCATGTAAGACTTTATTTACTTGCTCTGCATGGATATGTATTGTTTCCAGCACTTTATTGCGATCAGTAATATGAAATTATTCATTAATTTCATACATCGTAGAATAAATACGATTTGTTTAGTTTATTTACAATTTCAGCAAATCGATAAGTAAGTTTTTACACAAAGTTTACTAGAGTGAAATCTCTCTAAAGTGGATTCCATCGGGACCAACCTTGAGTGTCCCTCATTTCAGGGTCAGGTTGCTAATTGAAACATGTGAATCATATAATGCTTAGATTCACTCAAAACATGTGACAAAACATATGCCAGTAATGGTGCCATGTCTTGAAGTGTGTCCCTACACTATGTAAAGGATGATGGAATAAATCCTGTATAGCCCGTGTCTTCCAAATCCCATCAGAGATACACTGTAGATGTTTTGTATATAGCACAAATAATAAAGACAGCAATATTATGAGCCAAATTTAACACATGCAACATATGCCCGTGGTAAGTATTGTAAGACTTCACCATCCTCCTGCTCAGTAGAGATCATGTCTTTTGTTCAAGGTACTCATGCATAAAAAACTACTTGGGAGTGTAGGAATTAAGAAATTAAGAAACTGAACAATGTTTGAGTCAAGTTAGCAGTAGCTGTACTGAATGACGACCAAGCTAGCGACCAGACACATCCTTAAAAGACTAACATGCGTATTAAAGGTGTCGTCAAGATCACGAGGAGAAAGGAGAACTGTGGGGACAGTTACATATGGTCAAGAAATGCCTAACATTTATTATCTCTCTGGCCTGGATACTTAACTTAGCAAGCTACAGTACTTCGTGATGGAGTGTTATTCATGTTCATTCACATGTACAACTCGTATAAATGTATAATGCATAGGCATTATTTTGCAATCAGTAATTATTTAACATGGATTCCACTTATCACAATTGGAATTGAATAAGCTGAAAACCTTACCCTAGCACTTGGATTTTGACTATATAGAGTAGCTTTGGTCTAAAAATGTGTGATAGAGTTCTATCCCTGCATGCCATGCTATAATTCAAGCTCCATATATGTGGTACTGCAAATGCATAGTTCTGAGGACATTAAGTTCATGAATCTGTCCTTCTCATTAGTTACATTGGATCTCAATTGAAGCAGGCTGTTGAATTTAAGTCACTTGTACAAGTTATTGTCAGTGGATGGCCTTTGGGCAAATCTCACATTTTGAATAATCTATTCTTCAATGAGGATATAAAAACACAAGTCATGAATGAAGAGGGTCTCTCGGTAAGGGAAACTATTCTTACTTCAGATGGTCACAGCTGGAAGTGGATGCAAGTGTCCAAGACTGAAACCAGTGCTCTGGCAGTGGGTGCTGGCATATCTCAGGCGTATGCCAAGGAGGGCCTCACCTGTCTTTGTTATCCCTGATGATTCAAGTCAGGATACCATTCAAAGGATTGAAAGCTAGTCAATTGAACAATTTCACTGACATCAAAGGGCTTTCATTAATAAGCCTGTGGGACATTGAAGCAAACAGTATCCTCTTTGATCTCCTGCCATTGCTTTTGCCATGTTCCAAACACCTGGTTGTGCTAAGTGTGGTGAGTCTGGAATCTGATGCTGGAGATATGCACAGCCACATGCATGAAAGGAAACATAGCCAAGAGGTGCTGAGGGAACTGTATAGCAATCTGGACTACCTCATGGCACCACCATCCATTGTACGCTGTAGTACTGTGGTTGTGGGCACACATACTGGCAAGCTACCACGTGACAGGCTAAGAGCTAGACAACGGACAGTGGAGAGGCTGGTAAGAGCCAATGCAGAGGAGATGGAAATCGGGATAACTCTGTACCCTAGGCACTGCATGACATAGTATCGTATGCAGTAATATGCAGAGTTTGCCCACGCCATGGTATGCAGATACATATTCAGACTTGCACGTGTGCGGACCAATATACATACTCGTACCTAGATATGTCAATGTCCAGTGCAGTGTGCAGATGGGTATTGTTGGGGCTAAGTATCGGGTGCGTATCGCACCCATATCGCGAGCAGTAGTTTAGCCCGTAAATTACGATAGTGCGCAATAAATAGGAATATAGGCCGTTTTAACCACACCCATGAAAACGCATTCATATGAGTGTGGCTACATCATTACCTCGACCGATCGAGTCGCGTACTCACAGGTAAGTTATTGGATCCCTATAATCATTGTAAACTTCTGATACCTACATCTGTGACTATTTCTAGCGGGTGTAGCCGTAGGCCTATTTGAGTAATTAATTTTGATATCATTATCTGCGCATGCTCGGTTTTAAGCTTTGCACGTTTGGTCATTAGTGGAGGTGACGACGCACGATCGAGCAAAGGAAACAAAAATAGGCAACTTGGTTGAGTTCCCAACGAAATAGGAGGAAAGGAAAGTTGGACTACTGGGCTATCTGTGGAGACAGTACTAATGGGCCGTTCCCAATGTAAGAGAAATTGGATTGTTGATTTTGATCACTATATAGCTGACGAATCAGTGAGGTGCAACTGTGCAAGATAAAGAGTTTCGGACAACGCGGGTGACAGGCAAAGGTTATAAAGGCATACCAAACGGACTTAAGCAGTCTAGGCCTGGTAAGTTGTGCGTGTTTACACTGTAGGTGTTGCTTATGTCAAACCAGGACAAGTGTGTGATTCAGTAGAGGCAGTTAGGCGGCGTTTCAAGTTGTCACAAAGGTTTACATGCTTACGTCATGTTTGTTCTCTTCAGCACAGTGCCGACCAATAGAACGCCATTACGCGAAGAGCATAGTACGTTGTATATGTGCATGTGGATTATGTGCGCGTGTCAATAACTTCAGGGTCAGGAGGTGTTTAAGCGAGTACATCGAGACTGAAATGGTGGAATTGACCAACCCCGGCAAAAGAAGAAATGCAGGTACAGAGTAGGCATGCTATGACTTTCCTTTCTGACCACAGCTCTTGAGCCGACGCCAGGGTGTACTACGGCCAGATGAAAACGTTTCGCTGCATGGCCAACCAAGGGGATGACGACGATAGCATTGTAAAGCATAAGCTAGCCTACCACCGCGGTCAGAGAGTAAGTAAATGCTGAGTTCTTGGTGCATAACCTCTGTAATATTTTAGCGTGTGCTTGTAAGGAAACCGTGGACGAGTGCAGCGAGAGTAGTAGAGGCTCGTGCTCGCCTTCCAAGAGGCCTCTGCTAGGCGGAGAGTGCCCTTCTAACTACATCAGCAGGATGTGATGGAGACTTTGATCGCCAGCTTGGAACTATACCTGTTTATTTTTTGACCAAGTTGTGTATTTCAGCTGTAATTTGATTAAAGTTTGCCGTTAAATTCTGAATTATTGCTGGCGTGGTTCAGGGTTCTAGCCTTCAAGTATGCAGAACAGAAAATGGATTTGAAACGATTCGAATACATGACGTGTACAGAGTCTGCACGCGCGTTCATCTGAAGTATGCAGACAGGTGATGACGAATATACCGAATCCATATGCAGACCACGATATCATACGTATAAGCGAAGTGTTCGTTCTGAGACGTATACATGGCGCCGCATTCGTGACGTATGAAAAACTGCCCACGTGTCAAGTGCAGACAAGTATCGATTAGTATGGGTGCAATATACAAGGCTGCATACGGTACACTGTTGCGCCGTGAGGTGCATTGCTGTAGACACCTCAAACGAAGGTGACATCGTGAAGATAAGAATTGCTTTGGAAAAAGTGGCTGTTAACAATCATGCACTGCGTAAAAAAATGTATTTGCGCATACGGTAAACACGATTTAAACATGATGTAAAGGTCACGTTTACTTACATTTACTTACATTTACGATGAAGCAAATCTGATGTTTACATGACGGTGTAAATATGGTAAAGGCTCAGTTTACTCATGTTTGCGCATTAGGGTTAGGGTTAGGGTTAGGGTGAAACTTTTGCGTCTATTCCGTGTTAATAATTACGGCTGGCGCGCTGCCATGGAGCAACTTGCAAACCTTATATAAGGCCGCGTGATGCCACACGCATTTTGGCGTTTCGAGAAGCGATAGCTGTCACCGGTCCCTGAATGCAGCAATCCACAGATAATCCTTCAGTTGGAGATGCGGCTGAACCGCAAGCTGTGACAATAATAACTGAAGTCGCGCCTCAAGCGGCAGAAAGCCGACTGCTGCAGCCGGCGAATTCAGCCACTCCTGCTGCAACATGCATGAGTCGGAAAAGAGAAGTCCTCCTTTTCGACGCGAGCCTGTTTCCATCTTTAACAGCCCAGTTATCAGCGATGAAAAAATATTTCGAGGAACCTCTATCCACAACGCGCAGAGGCGAGCATTTGGCCGAGAGTACTGTCGCTACACCGAGCGCCGTATTTTGAGTACGTGCACGCATAGATAATATGCATGCAGAAATTTGTAATCAGCTTTCTCATGCAGCGTTTCTCGGATTTGCAAAACTGCACGCCGGTGCTTCTAATCCTGAGCTCAGATTAGTGTCCGACCTTGAGTTGGTTAAGAGATTTTTCCACTACCTGGAGGTACGTTGTATAATAATACATATACATATTTGCACGCATATATATATATATATATGCTTTGCACATGCTGAATGAACGCCAATCTTCTTCAGGAAATCAGTTTGCGTACTGCCTTTCGTTCTTGAGGGCAATGAGATATCTCAAATCGGACTCTGATACGATTAAAACAGTCCAGCAGTGGTGTCGCACATACCAGAAGGCCTATGAATGCAAAGATCGATCTTGGCAGCGGTTAGAAGCTGAGGGCAAATGGCTAGCGTGGGACGCAGTGTTGGAAGTTTTGAAACAGCAGCGCGAACTGTACGAGTCAAGCGGACCTTGTGAACTGACCAGGGCGCAGGAGAGCCAGAAATACACTGTGCTCCTCCTGGTACTGTTCGATACCTCCCGCCAGGTCCAAAGAGTACCGCGAACTAAGGGTAACGTTTAGTCGCCAAAATCTTGCAACATGGGATCCGGTTGCAAATGCAGCCTCCAATTGGTTGGTCGTTCAAAACGACCATTTGAGGGCGCTCTTGTATCTCGGTGCGCACAAAACATCACGAAAGACTGGTCCCAACAGGATACAGCTCAATTCCACCGACTCTACCAAAGTTGTACTGGATCAACTGGTGGATTTTGTATGTCGGGACAGAGACGTCTTACTGAGAGGCAACGCCCGTCCAGACACAACCGACTGGCTGTTTCTGGTAACCTGAACCTGCATGCATGCATGCATGCATGCATGCTGTACATATAAATAATAACAATAATGATGCATGAGTCTCTTCATGCAGAACAGTCGTGGAGAGCCGTTTGGAACGTCTGATTCGTGGACAAAGTACATCCAATCCATTTTTAAGCAGCTGGCCAATGTTGCGATATCCAGCAACGCTCTGCGTTCCTCATTTGTGACGGACCTTTTAACATCTCGCAATCGTCCGTCGGATGACTTGCTAGCCGAAGTGGCATTTGCAATGAGGCACTCTTCCCGTGAGCAAAGTAGGACATACGACCGTCGCAGTTCAGCCGACAAGGTCACACGTGCAGTGGCACTCACATCTGAGCGTGTGGCCACTGCCTTGGACGTGACCACCGCTGCTGCTCCTGCTCCTGTTGCTACGACGACCTCCTCGAAGAGGTGCCGTCGAGCAGACGACGACGACGACGACAATGTAGCCCCAGAAGTGGGAGACATTGTCGGGGCTGTGGACGATTCGTCCACTTTGAGGAAGCCTTTCGTCCACTTTGGTAAGGTACTCAGAGTGCATCCAGATAAGCGGGAAGTACTGCTGGGCCACCTCGTACAACAGTCATCGTCTAGCACAGCCGGTCGTTCAAAGACCTACAGGTTAAGGATTGGTGGTGGCACGTGGATAGAGCCATTCGATTCACTGGTGTACCCGGTTGACATGACATACAACACTTCAAGTTGCGTGTACACGCTCCGTACTCCTCTGCATGACATCCACGTGGACGTTTTAGGTCAACCACGATCTCCATCGGATGAAGCTGAGGAGCTGCTAGGTGGATGATGATGATGATATTAATTAATGTATGCATGGCACATTTGTACGTGTGTTATGTTATTTGTATATACATTATCAATATATGCGCTCACTGATGCACCTCAACTCCCATCTGTCTTCATCCTGCACAAAGAATCCTGAAAATTATGTGCACGCACGCACATGCACACACACACACACACACACACACACACACACACACACACACACACGCATATAGTCACAGTAATTTCATAAACACACAATTAATTGCATGCACAGTTATTAAGAGGCTTATACCACACACACACATGCACACATACATATATACACGCAAATGTTTACCTCACATATCCAATATACTATAACAAGATATGTACATGTATCAAATTGTGTAAAACGTAAGCAAACAAGGGATTCTGGAATTAATTTATGCAATTACGAATTTATAATTATTAGATATCTACATTTAAGCATACACGGAATAAGATGGGGTTTTATGCTAAATGTAGGTATGTGTAATGATTATAAATTCGTAATTGCATAAATTAATTCCAGAATCCTTTGTTTGCTTACTTTTGATACATGTACTTAAGAAATCCTACATCTGCAATTTATTTATATATATCTTGATCATTTTGTCTGCCTTAAAACGTTATATAATGTACTTTTGTCGATTATATAAATTCTTTTTTTTTTCGTGAACCCTTCCTTTTTTTCTGCCGCTGTGTTTTCAAAGCTCAGGACTATTGTAATTGTAGAAATGAGCCTCCGAGCATTTAAGAGACTTGTTACTTTCTGGATCGTTTGCGTATAAGTGGTTGTGTGCGCCTGTTTTGTTTCATAAAATATATCGCGCTCCATGCGGTACATGTCTCGTGCATGCTTGTTTGAATGTCTAATGTGTCATAAAGTCATATATAGGCTTGGGATAGTCCTGGCATTTGTGTTATTTCTGCTTTAAAACATAATGGATATAAACATGCTGAGCGATGAGATAATTAAGCTGGAATAGAGATGGCCTGCGCCTTCGTCCGCGTCCTTCATTCGAGCTAATTATAGCCCCCGCGGGTACTCGTCGTAGCCTTTTCATTCCTTCTCCTTGTCGGCGATACGCAGCTCCAGCCTTAACAAAATATAAAAAAAGTATTAATGTCGATATTAACATTAAGCAGCATCACGTGACCGTCCAGAAAGAAGGGAGGCGGGGTGAGAAAGTAGATACGTGGGCAAGAGAGGCGTGGAGACACAAAGGACCGGCGCAAACCGTCTGGCAGGCGACATTACACGCAGGTGGGACCTCAATTAAGGTTCCAGCTGCTGCCTTAGGGCCAATCCTGGCAAACGCCATACTTGCGACCATACTGTAAAAGCGGTCACATCTGCCTTCCCGAACACGGGACGACCCTGGGTTTTTCGATTCCTTCAACTTCCAACCTCTCCTAATCGTATCCGTTGACTCTGGTGTCCTGTACGTTCTAGCTCCGAGGACCCGAGATCACCAAAGTGAGCCATCCGACCTCTCGGGGTACGGACCTATGTATGGGGAGGTGTGGTGACCTAGTATCTCAAATACTACGAAACCACTCCCCCCATAGAAGCTACCTGAGCTAATGAGATTCACGGCACCCTGTGTACCCCTGTTTCGCAGGCTCCCCGAGGGGCCAGGGAGACGAGTCTCCGAAGTTGAGGTGGCACGGGGGAGCTCTAACGGGAACTGGTGTCCTGGAGCCGGTTGGACCTTCCGAACGGGAGATGTGAGGGGGGTCAAGATGTATGGAGAGGTATATGGGGGGAGTCGCCCATTACGTCACAAAATAGCCGACCTGCTTCTTCTAAACTATAGCAATTGCACCCTGTACTATACTTTTGGCTCTCATCTTTCTTACCTCACCATGCATGCACCCTCCCCAACCAAGCTCCCCCTGTCTTTAAACCACCTCCCGGCTGTCTGATTAACTAGGGAACGAGGAGACAAATACGGCCAAATATCCGGGAAGCAGCGCAGCACTGCACGTGTGTCATTCATTAGCTAATATTTCAAGTAAGTACTTGTTTTAGATACGGAATAGAGCATCCAAAAATTAAATATTGCGCTAGCTCTCAGAGTGGCCATGGTGGATCTTGAAACGGCAGCTCGTTGGTTCAAGGATGCGCTCGATGCACCGGGCGCTGTCGAGTCCGCTACGCAGCTCAGGACACTCCTCGCTTCCATCAAAGCGGACCTTCAAAGGCTGCTGAGAAGGATACACCCCCCAGGTCCACCGACGGTACCGCGGGCCCCACGAGTAGTGGTGGCACATGCAGTCTTATCTAGTGCCATGCCTACTTGTGAACCCAGCAAGAGGTTGGATTCTTACCTCCAACAGATATAATTTATTGATGATTTCTCCACTTATTTTATTTTTTTATTTTTCTGGGGGGTTTGAATGATATAGGTGGAGGAGGGTCCCGGCTCTTTTTAGAGCCACAACAGATTGGAGAGATTGCACTATTGCCTGCCATTGCTGTCAATTTTCTTTTGCCGAGTTCTCAACACACAAACCACTAGTGATACACAACAAAGTGAGACAATTACTCTCATTTTGTATTACAAAATCATAAACAACAAATTACTAAAACAACAACACAACTGCTGCACATGTTTTAATGTTCTACTATCCGCCTGTTTACTGCTTTATCTGAGGGAAGGCAACCACAATTGAAAAAATTTTCACACGCAAACCAACTACTTACATGTAACTCTGGTAGCCGGAAAAGCCATCACGGCCATAAAGAATTTTTCTGCATACAAAATAAGACGTCAAAATTTACTGAACCGTGTCCAGAATACCAGACCACATGCATTGCACTAATATCCCAGACAAACTTTCAAAGCAAAAAGAAATATTTCACTCTTGGTGAAGAGGCCATGTCAGTAGACAGGTCTCATGTGAACTGAACTGTGCACACTTATGTTTTATTATGAACTCAGGAGAGGGGAATGAATCACACCCACACCCACACCCACACACACACACATACATGCTTCCACGCCTGTCGTCTGCATCCGATTGCTCCTCGCCAGCTCCCTCTGGGGCCACCTTCTCCTCCGTCGCCGTTCCACTCACTCGCCGGCAAGATCTGCAGTCCTCCTCCTCTTATTCTTCCGCCAGTGCAGTCGTCGTCCCACACTGGAACAGGAATTGCGGCACCATTTCGCTTCCGATTGAGTCTGCTGTCGCTGGAGCATCCTGCACTGCCACCATCGCCAACTGCGAGCCAGACGTTCTTGCTTCTGTCTCATGGATGGATTCTTATACCGTGTTCTCCAATATCCATAGACTGAACTTCAGTGCTAGAAATTTCGGACGCTCATGACGTATTCCTGACGCGTCATTGCAAACGTCCGTTAATTTTCCGCGCACGAGTCCATTGAAATGTATGGAACAAAGTGCATTTCTGTTCAACCTAAATCAGGAAAGGATAGAAATGACAAAAAACGTTGAAAAATATAGTGAAGCAAATCATAAGCTATGCTTTATTGATGAAACAAAACATTTCATAGTCTATCTGTGGGTTCCATGGCCCTAAAACAACACGTCCATAGACACCTGTAGAAATTTGATACAATTAGGGTTTTTTTCAAGACGTTTGTACATTTTTCTCAGGATCTGTGATAGTTGTGGTAATAGACGTTTATTATTATGTTAACCAGATCATCGAGGCAGGTCGATGTTACCATACAACACTCTTTTGCCTACTTCTCTAGGTTCCTGAGTCCATTATTAATTCTTCACAATGATTGCATGACGTAATGGACGTTTTTAACGGGCGTGAGTATCTCTGCTGCAATGCTTCCCTGAATCAGACTCACTCAGGTACATGTTATAACTGAGGTGCTTAGGTGCTGTACATGTGCGTAACAACCATAGCTTGACCCGCATACCTAGTATATAGGGCCTAAGTAAACCGTAGATCAGGTAGATGTTCTCTCCGATCGACGTTTGCGGTGCGCTACAGTTAATCCTATACATGGCAGTCACTGTTCTTGTAGTGGCCGATCGAGGGAGATTCTCATGGGCATTGATTAATAGGACTGCTGTAAAAAAAAAAGGGGGGGGGGGGGGGGGGGGGGGGGGGAAGTACCTTTCTGGCCCGATCGATACGAAACGCCGGGGGTGCTGTACATTTCCACTTTCGGGCTCGATACAAAGAGCGGGCCTCAGCGGGAAAGTGGACGCCCGCGATACCAGCAGTCAACTTCGGGCCTGCGTATGATCCCCTATGGGCATGGCTGTGTGGGCCTGGGTGCATATATGGCTTGCGATTTCTTACATATTTACCAGACTACAACCAAACAAAGAATTAGAAATAGCTCATACAACGTACCAGCCTGCGACAGGCCCGTAGGCTGGTCGGGAGAGGGGGGGGGGGGGGGGGGGTTCGGGAAACAATGAGGGTGGAACTAACTAGCGGGGGAGGGGCCTTCCCTGCATGGGGTATGGGGGGAGCGCTGTAAGCTCCCCCATCGGGGTCTGGGGCGGAGCCTCAGCAGCTTTGCAACTTTTACAATGTTGAAGTCACAAATTAAAACATCGCATAATTGCGTAGAAACGCCAAAACAGATAGTAAATATGACAAGAATTACTTTTTTGCTTCCAGAGTCTAGCTCGCAAGTGCGAGACTACAGAAATCGTATCTGGCTTGCGAGTTAACGAGACTTAGTCTAACTTTCCTATCTACGGATAGATCAGGAAAGTTAACTCGAAAGCCAGACCTACTTCGTATTCGAACGGCACAACGCCATTGTACTGAAATTAATCTGTTGGCCGTTGTGCAGTTCAATATCGAAGTAGGTCTGGGCGTCATGAATCATGTACTTGAAGTGCCCCGGATCCGCCACTCCGACTGCAGTTTGTTACGGGCCATGGGCGCCCCATTTATCAGTATAGTACCTCACGCTCGCTAATTTTCACGTCATGCATGTAAAATAATTAATTAATTCATTGGCAAAGAATAATCCATGGTAAGCGGAAAGAAGCGGAAAGAAGCGGAAAGAAGCGGAACCAGCTACGGCAAGCGGGACCAAGCTGGGCAGGCGGAACCAGCTTGGGCAAGCGGAACTAGCTTGGACGGGCGGGGGGGGGGGGGGGGGGGGGGGGGGGGGGTTCGACCGAACCCACCGACCCCCCCCCCCCCCTCCAGCCTACGGGCCTGAACTGTATAGGCCTAACTGTGTGATACATGTAGTAAACATGCCTCGTTGTGTATTCGTTTTTGGACTTCACGGTACTATAGTTTTCAAGTGCTTGCAATGAATGCACATGTGCCAATAGAAATGAACTGGACTCATATTACTGGACAGAGCTTAAGAGGGCGTTTGTGTGTGTATTTGCTAGTCTCATACCCAGACCCACGCCACAGCAGCGGATGGATTACATCACCGCTACGGGAATCGTGGCCAGTGGAATGTAATAATTAACGTTAAGTCATGGTGATTAGGCAATTAAGATGGATTCATTGTGCGTTATGTGTGGTGCAGAACCAGAGGCACAGCACCTCTACAGTTCACGTATAACCCTTGCTGAGGCGAGCACGATGAAATGGACGTCGATATCGCTGCACTAGTCACGTACCCAGACCCATATCGCAGCTGCGGATGGATTACATCACCGCTACGCGTCTTGTGTCCTCCTGTACAAATTTCTGTCCAGTTGCGCCGGAATGTTGGAGCGACCAATCAGATTTGAGGTATGCATACTCTATTATCGATCGAAGTTATCTGATATCAGTTATGGCGGTAAGGCTAGAGATGGATGATGTACAGGTAAAACGTGCGATTCAGTCGGCGGTGAACGTATGGGGCATGCCAAAGTTAAGGACGATCAGTTCCGAGTCATCGAAGACGTGGTCCGTGGTCGGGACACGTTCGTAAGCGTACCAACATGGGTATGGGAAGTCTCTTTGTTACGGCGTTCTGCCATGGGTATCTGACGAACTACCGGTATCGAGGAATAACGCAAAGCGAAGCATCGTTAATAGTCTTATCTCCCCTTATCAGTTTAACGGCTATCCAAGTCACGTTCGTTGCTAAGCGTACTGGTGATTGCTTCTTTGATACTGTACTGAGAAGGGAGCGTCTTTAACCACCACACAGCTTGCAATTACACATTTCTAATTAATCGATTAATAACTAATTGCGTTCTTGCTGAATATAATATTATTCATACATACGTAATTGCATTCCTCCCGACGTTGGAATGTAAGTATTATGCAATAACTGGACAGAGGAGGACTTCACGTAGCGGTGATGTAATCCATCCGCTGCTGTGGCATGGGTCTGGGTACGAGACTATGTATTTACATGTACCGGTATCTGTTTGCATGTGGGTAATTCTATACCCCTTCAACTCATTTATTGACACTAATGTTTCATAGTCCATAAAATCTTATGGAACTTGTTTACTTCATTATTGTGTACACTTATATTAATAAGTAGCCCTCAAGGTTAATTCCGTTTATTGGCTACAAGGTGTGAATAATTTAACCACAAATGTATACTTTGCAATCCCTCTTTGGAGCCATTAGAGCTGCACTGATGATTCTTAATGCAAACATACATCCCTGTAAGGGCCGTATTATGATGCCATGATCTTGACTAGTGCATGCTCGGTGATTGAAAAACATGCAAATGTAGCATTGTTATGCCTCTCATATAGAAATGGCCACTTTTTAAGTTTTTATTCTTTGAAAATAGGAAAGAGCAGGTTGTATTCTACTGTTGTATCTAGCTTCTACAACAGGACGAAACTGGGTTCCGTTGAAACGCCATATTGAAAAGAGTGAGTCTCCTAGGATGTTTGTTCTGTTTGATTGAATCTTTGGTGAGCCTATCATAACTTTGCTAGTATACCGTAGTTGGGCGTTGCCCGACCTTCGCGTTTAGAAGTTCGGGGTATCAAGCCTTTACCTGGATTTGTATCGCGTGTGAGGCTATATGATTGCCCACATATGTGATTGTTACAAATCACAAATCCAGGCACTATCAGAGGGAGGGCGCAATGTGTGTGAAATGTTTATATATATTCAAGTGCGTGGTATCATACACTGAATGTTAACATTTTGATCCATCTAATACTTAATTTCAACTATTGTAAGCAGCATGAAACATGCTGCTACCATCCCAGTAGAAGTACACACGGCCAGCGCAATATTAGATATCAACTTATGCAACTGAATAAGCACGGAGTACACACAAAGTCTGCATAGCCTAGCGGCCGCTGGGCTATGCAGACTTTGTGTGTACTCCGTGCTTATTTGCAAAGTTGATATCTACTATTGTGCTGGCCGTGTGTACTTCTGCTGGACTGGTAGCAAAGGTCGGGCTACGCCCAACTACGGTATACTAGCAAAGTTATGATAGGCTCACCAAAGTGTTGATAAGCACATTCATGGCTCATGAATTCAATCAAACAGAACAAACATCCTACTCAACGGCATTAAGGCTAGGTTCCATTATTTTGACGCGCGCACGCTTTATACGCGGCGCGCGCGCACGTAATTATTACGTCACACAAATTCAAATTGTTAAACGCGATTGCTAAGTATCCAGCTAGCTCGACACTTCAGGTATGTAAGTCCCTTTCTCCACGTCTTGTCTACAATTTTTTGGTATTCCAACTATACGCTAGTGTATTTTGTATTTTGTATCAGTGTGCACGCGTTACCGTAAGCATGCAGAGAAATTGCGTAGCGTGGTAAGTAGTTAAGCTAGTGCGCACCAACTGGAATCTACAAATGGAGCATTCGTCGCATGCCGTCAGTCTCAATCAGCAGTACTCAAAACAAAGAATGCGCTCCTCATGTACGATTTATCCAATAAATAGGCGATCATGACCCCAATCGCGTGCTGGATGTTCTAACGCTCACAATGCGACTTATTGTTATGGTTTATAGCTATATCGGTGCCTTCTATTGGAGTAGCCACTGTGACCATGCCCACGGAGTGTGTAAATGTGAGAGTCATACGACTTGAGGTTTGCTTAGTATCTATGGTGTCTGGTGTTTTGTTGTTAATATCACCTGGATGTAGGTGTGGCTTCGGACTGCCCTTCTGTTGGAGCAATGACTGTGACCAAACCCACTCTGTGTGCAAATGTGAGAGTATTCCGACTTGAGGTTTGCTTAGTATCTATGGTGTCTGGTGTTTTGTTGTTAATATCACCTGGATGTAGGTGTGGCTTCGGACTGCCCTTCTGTTGGAGCAATGACTGTGACCAAACCCACTCTGTGTGCAAATGTGAGAGTATTCCGACTTGAGGTTTGCTTAGTATCTATGGTGTCTGGTGTTTTGTTGTTAATATCACCTGGATGTAGGTGTGGCTTCTGACTGCCCTTCTGTTGTAGCAATGACTGTGACCAAGCCCACTCTGTGTGCAAATGTGAGAGTCATATGACTTGAGGTTTGCTTAGTATCTATGGTGTCTGGTGTATTGTTGTGAATATCTGTGTGTGAATGTGAGCATCATTGGACATGCATGGATCAGGTTTGCCTTGTTGTATGTGTGTGGGTGTGTGGGTGTGTTGTGGGTGTGTACGTGTGTGGGTGTGGGTATGATATTTATTTATGCTATCTTTTTTTCAAGTTTAACGTACCCAAATGCCTCCAGGTATTCTAGGAGCAGAATCAGATGTCTCAGACAAGTTCCTCAAATCAAGATCCTGGTTGTCAGTTAAACTGCTATCGTACTCTGTACCAATTGTGTGTGTACATGTGTGTGTTGTGGATGTGTGGGTGTGTTGTGTGTGTACGTGTGTGGGTGTGGGTGTGAATTTATGCTATCTTTTTTTCAAGTTTAACGTACCCAAATGCCTCCAGGTATTCTAGGAGCAGAATCAGATGTCTCAGACAAGTTCCTCAAATCAAGATCCTGGTTGTCAGATAAACTGCTATCGTACTCTGTACCAATCGTGTGTGTGTGTGTGTGTGTGTGTGTGTGTGTGTGTGTGTGTGTGTGTGTGTGTGTGTGTGTGTGTGTGTGTGTGTGTGTGTGTGTGTGTACATGTGTGTGTGTGTGTGTGTGTACATGTGAGTGTGGGTGTGTTATGTGTGTACATGTGTGTGTGTGTGGGTGTGATGTATGTCAGTGTTTATTTATGCTATCTTTTTTTCAAGTTTAACGTACCCAAATGCCTCTTCAGGTATTCTAGGAGCAGAATCAGATGTCTCAGACAAGTTCCTCAAATCAAGATCCTGGTTGTCAGTTAAACTGCTATCGTACTCTGTACCAATGTATCAACTATTAATAATAAAGCTCACTTGACCACACAGCTTGATGCCGCAGTAGAGTGCAGACCCTGTTAATTTACATGCAAGTGTTATTTACATGTATAACACTTACTGTGTACTGCTGTACTTACTTGTAGGAAAAGAATCTGATATCTCAGATTGCACAATCACTTCAAAGTTTCTCAGATCCTCTGGATACAGTAATAATAACTGAGGTTGTGGTTGTTTATGTAGGCATGTATGTACACTACACGTATATGCGTGTCACTTGTATATGAAATCATTTCTTGCATGTGTACTACATACACTGTATACATGCCAAATGCCTTATCTAACCTTTCGCTTCGCGTGAATATCTCTCCAAAACGTGAGCACGTCAAAATTCTAGAACTATGGCTCCAGCAGGCAATTCCCGCGCCTTACCGCCAACATATACCAGCCGGCCGTATGTATGGTTATTCAAACCATCATTATTAATAACCCTAAATGGCCGCATAGAACACACATCATTTCTTTTGTTGAAGAGGCGGAACTGAAGAAGTAGCTCTCCAGGAGTATTTTCAACAGAAACATAAACACGAATGAATACTGTATCAGATTTGCATTCCCGATAGTACGATAAGACAACCGTGCAGCTGCAAACATGAACGAAACCTATTAAGTAGGCAAATTTGAATGGGCAATAAACAGTTTTTCGCTCTTTTCAGGACATGAAAACACGCTACAGTACAGCGGGACTGATCATAAGTTACATCATGACAAAATACATACAATGATACAAAATATAGCCACAGAAATATACTCCAAGGGTTCCGCCTAACGAGCTTCTTGCTTCGTAACCGGTACTACTTTCACGGCTCACAACTCATCCAGATCTGAAGTAAAACAAAAAAGAACATATAAATCTTACAGTATGTACTAAGTCAACTCTATTTCAAATAAAAAACTGACAAATGCCGCTTCTGTGCCTAGGGGTATTTGTGCAAACCCAAAAGGAATTTAAGCCGAAAATCATTGGCACGCGACCTTAATTACGTTGAGTAGGAGACTCACTCTTTTCAATATGGCGTTTCAACGGAACCTAGTTTCGTCCCGTTGTAGAAGCTAGATACAACAGTAGAATACAACCTGCTCTTTCCTATTTTCAAAGAATAAAAACTTAAAAAGTGGCCATTTCTATATGAGAGGCATAACAATGCTACATTTGCATGTTTTTCAATCACCGAGCATGCACTAGTCAAGGTCATGGCATCATAATATGGCCCTTACAGGGATGTATGTTTGCATTAAGAATCATCAGTGCAGCTCTAATGGCTCCAAAGAGGGATTGCAAAGTATACATTTGTGGTTAAATTATTCAGCCAATAAACGGAACTAACCTTGAGGGCTACTTATTAATATAAGTGTACACAATAATGAAGTAAACAAGTTCCATAAGATTTTATGGACTATGAAACATTAGTGTCAATAAATGAGTTGAAGGGGTATAGAATTACCCATGTGTGCATGTGTTTGTGTACATGTGAGTGTGTGGTATGTGTGTGTATGTGTTTGTGTACATGTGAGTGTGTGGTATGTGTGTGTGTGTGTTTGTGTACATGTGAGTGTGCGGTATGTGTCTGTATGTGTTTGTGTGTGTAGGTGTGTGCACATGTATGTGTACACAGTGTGAATGTGTGTGGGTGAATGATGGTGTGTATAATATGTGTGTGCATGTGTGTATGCGTTGTGCACATGTTATGTGTTTTTGCATGTGTGTATGTGTGTATGTATTCATGAGTAAATGTGTCAGTCAGTGTATGTGTTGTGTGCACATGCACTAGTCACAGGCACTTGAAGGCTGCACAGGGTCCTCAGAAACCTCACAAACTGGAGGCTGCCACCTCCACTTGCCATTCAGGAGGGGATATAAGACACATGCTTTAAGGGGTTGCAATGCCATATCTGCTCAACGCGCTGGGAAATCCCTCAAAGTAGACTTTCATGGTCAGCAGTGGGACAATCGCGGCAGTGATGGCCGCCGTGTGCACCGTATCCACGATGACGTAGAAGGTATTGGAGGCCTGCTCAAACAGCACCACATGCCCTTGGCCATCACAGAGGTTACTGCCCACAGGAGGGGACTGCACCACACTCGCACCGACGTACAAGCTCAACATGACCGATGAGTTCTGAAGCTCACAGTGTGCCACTGACCATCGTTGAAGGTTCTGGTACTGTTGGATCCAACGACAGCTGGTCCAGAGCCCACATCAAATATTAACCCGCCATGCAGCTTCACCCCCAGGAAGTCAGTCATTACACTGTTGATCTGGTAGAAGAGAATGCCGCTGGGGTTGTAGGTATGGAACTGGACTGTGGCCTGGTTAATAAAACCATAAAGGAACATGTGCCCGCTGAATGTAGCCAGGCCCCTACCGTCGAAGGAGGTGCCCACATCTCTGACTGGGACTTAAGGCTGGGGACTCGATGGTGCAAGGTGTAGGCAGTGATGACATAGTCGGGTTGGACGGGAGCATTCCATTGGAGGGACATGGAAGAGGAAGTGGTATTGAGGATGAGGGGGAGCTTGGCTCACAGGTGCTAAGGGTGTGAAAAAGATACAAAGTGGTTGTCAATGACCACTTGGGGCTTTGTTGAATATAATTGAACACACACATCGTGTGCACATGGCACACATGCATGCAAATGCTGCTTGTGTCTGCTAAGTGTACAAACTGAATGCTGACTGCCATTTCTTTATGAAATGGCAAGAAGAGAAGGCATAAAACATGTACCTACAACACCAAATCATACACATGTACATGTACCTGCAACACATACATCCACACACACATGTAAACACAAACCCACACACACATACATACACACGTGCACATGCACAGACACAGACGCATGCACACACACACACACACACACACAGCACACACACACACAACACACACACACAACACACACACCACACACAACACACACACACACACATACCTCACATTGATTTTCATTGCAATACAGGGGGTGTGGCACCTACATGTACTTACACAGCATGCGGCGTGAGCGGGGCTACAAATACAAGTGGTGGTCACAATAAATGGGTGGGGTATATATAATAATCGGAGATCAAATACTTCCAAAGGGTGGGGGTTCCCCAAGAAAGGTGCCCCCTTATCCCACACATCATACTGCAATCAGCAGGCTGTTTGGATTGGACAGTGCAGTCACAGTGTTCAGAGCTGTAACATTGGGAGCAGCCTGGGATGTGGGCATGGCTTGTAATGTCTTCACGTAGCCTCGTCTCCAGGCCGTCAATTAAAGTTAAGGAAAAACCAAACTTTAATTGACGGCCTGGGGACGAGGCAAGTCTTCACGTAGTCTCGTGCCCAGATCCAATGCATCGCAGCTGCGGGTGGATTACATCACCGCTACGCTTGTGAAAGCGTAGCGGTGATGTAATCCAGCTGCAATGCATTGGGTCTGGGCACGAGACTAGTCTTCACACTGTTGGAGTTGCTTTAGCCACACCCACCGGATGTGCAGGCCTGTACCAGTATGTAAACAGTTGTAGTCCATATACTATTGGACAGGGCAGGGATTTACCGTTCCCACCCCCTATCCACCCCCTGGTTCGCCCCTAATTTGAATAACCCAGGGAGAAGGCCAACAGTATACCATATCCACACTCAACAAGGCCAACAGTATAGGGAGAAGGCCAATAGTATAGTGAGAAGACCAACAGTATAGGGAGAAGACCAACAGTATAGGGAGAAGACCAACAGTACAGGGAGAAGGCCAATAGTATAGTGAGAAGACCAACAGTATAGGGAGAAGACCAACAGTATAAAGACAAGGCGAACAGAAGACCAGCAGTACAGGGATAAGGCCAACCGCTTAGAAGTTAGCCGTACATTCCACAGCCGCACATTCCACACATATTAGCACTGATTAAAAATAATGCGCAGGCCGCTAATGCGTGAATATGATTACAAGTACATATACTGCGATACATCACTACATGTAGGCATTTCTGGACCTCAACCTAGAGGCTGCCTGACTTTGCCCATGTCATTGGCCCCTCCCACCTGAGGACCGTGGCTATGTCGTCATTACACACACAAACATTGAGTAAGTTAGATACTGCTTAATCACCAGGGAAGCATGGTACTGGTGAGGCTGTGCATTCTGGACCCCACTCAGAGGCTACCTGACTTGGTAAGATCCAGCTCATATCACTGGCCCCTCCCACCTGAGGACCGTGGCTATGTCGTCATTACACACACAAACATTGAGTAAGTTAGATACTTCTTAATCACCAGGGAAGCATGGTACTGGTAAGGCTGTGCATTCTGGACCTCACCCAGAGGCTACCTGACTTGGTAAGATCCAGCTCATGTCATTGGCCCCTCCCACCTGAGGACCGTGGCTATGTCATCATTACACACACAAACATTGAGTAAGTTAGATACTTCTTAATCACCAGGGAAGCATGGTACTGGTGAGGCTGTGCATTCTGGACCTCACCCAGAGGCTACCTGACTTGGTAATATCCAGCTCATGTCATTGGCCCCTCCCACCCGAGGACCATGGCTATGTCATCATTACACACACAAACATTGAGTAAGTTAGATACTTCTTAATCACCAGGGAAGCATGGTACTGGTGAGGCTGTGCATTCTGGACCTCACCCAGAGGCTACCTGACTTGGTAATATCCGGCTCATGTCATTGGCCCCTCCCACCTGAGGACCGTGGCTATGTCGTCATTACACACATAAACATTGAGTAAGTTAGATACTGCTTAATCACCAGGGAAGCATGGTACTGGTGAAGCTGTGCATTCTGGACCTCACCCAGAGGCTACCTGACTTGGTAAGATCCAGCTCATGTCATTGGCCCCTCCCACCTGAGGACCGTGGCTATGTCGCCATTACACCCACATACATTGAGTAAGTTAGATACTGCTTAATCACCAGGGAAGCATGGTACTGGTGAGGCTGTGCATTCTGGACCTCACCCAGAGGCTACCTGACTTGGTAATATCCGGCTCATGTCATTGGCCCCTCCCACCTGAGGACCGGGGCTATGTCATCATTACACCCACATACATTGAGTAAGTTAGATACTGCTTAATCACCAGGGAAGCATGGTACTGGTGAGGCTGTGCATTCTAGACCTCACCCAGAGGCTACCTGACATGGTAAGATCCAGCTCATATCACTGGCCCCTCCCACCTGAGGACCGTGGCTATGTCGTCATTGCACCCACATGCATTGAGTAAATTAGATACTGCTTAATCACCAGGGAAGCATGGTACTGGTGAGGCTGTGCATTCTGGACCTCACCCAGAGGCTACCTGACTTGGGAATATCCAGCTCATGTCATTGGCCCCTCCCACCTGAGGACCGTGGCTATGTCGTCATTACACACACAAACATTGAGTAAATTAGATACTTCTTAATCACCAGGGAAGCATGGTACTGGTGAGGCTGTGCATTCTGGACCTCACCCAGAGGCTACCTGACTTGGTAAGATCCAGCTCATATCACTGGCCCCTCCCACCTGAGGACCATGGCTATGTCATCATTGCACCCACATACATTGAGTAAGTTAGATACTGCTTAATCACCAGGGAAGCATGGTACTGGTGAGGCTGTGCATTCTGGACTCCACTCAGAGGCTACCTGACATGGTAAGATCCAGCTCATACCACTGGCCCCTCCCACCTGAGGACCATGGCTATGTCATCATTGCACCCACATACATTGAGTAAGTTAGATACTGCTTAATCACCAGAGAAGCACGGTACTGGTGAGGCTGTGCATTCTGGACCCCACCCAGAGGCTACCTGACTTGGTAAGATCCAGCTCATATCACTGGCCCCTCCCACCTGAGGACCGTGGCTATGTCGTCATTGCACCCACATACATTGAGTAAGTTAGATACTGCTTAATCACCAGAGAAGCATGGTACTGGTGAGGCTGTGCATTCTGGACCTCACCCAGAGGCTACCTGACTTGGTAAGAACCAGCTCATATCACTGGCCCCTCCCACCTGAGGACGGTGGCTATGTCATCATTACACCCACATACATTGAGTAAGTTGGATACTGCTTAATCACCAGGGAAGCATGGTACTGGTGAGGCTGTGCATTCTGGACCTCACCCAGAGGCTACCTGACTTGGTAAGAACCAGCTCATATCACTGGCCCCTCCCACCTGAGGACCATGGCTATGTCATCATTGCACCCACATACATTGAGTAAGTTAGATACTGCTTAATCACCAGGGAAGCATGGTACTGGTGAGGCTGTGCATTCTGGACCTCACCCAGAGGCTACCTGACTTGGTAAGATCCAGCTCATATCACTGGCCCCTCCCACCTGAGGACCGTGGCTATGTCGTCATTGCACCCACATACATTGAGTAAGTTAGATACTGCTTAATCACCAGAGAAGCATGGTACTGGTGAGGCTGTGCATTCTGGACCTCACCCAGAGCCTACCTGACTTGGTAAGATCCAGCTCATATCACTGGCCCCTCCCACCTGAGGACCGTGGCTATGTCATCATTACACCCACATACATTGAGTAAGTTAGATACTGCTTAATCACCAGGGAAGCATGGTACTGGTGAGGCTGTGCATTCTGGACCTCACCCAGAGGCTACCTGACTTGGTAAGAACCAGCTCATATCACTGGCCCCTCCCACCTGAGGACCATGGCTATGTCATCATTGCACCCACATACATTGAGTAAGTTAGATACTGCTTAATCACCAGGGAAGCATGGTACTGGTGAGGCTGTGCATTCTGGACCTCACCCAGAGGCTACCTGACTTGGTAAGATCCAGCTCATGTCATTGGCCCCTCCCACCTGAGGACCGTGGCTATGTCGTCATTACAACCACATACATTGAGTGTTGTAATCACCTCAGGGAAGCATATTGTAGTGGTTCTCCTACTGAGAGACTATCTGACCTGTGTCAATTTTCTCTTTATTAGCATTGATGTGAATGTGTTAATTCTCTATTAGCACAATTGTGTGAGTGGCATGACTTGGTGTAGAATGCTTATTGTCTAGAATATTCCTAGCTAGTATTTAAGCACGGATTTTTTCCTTGCTTTATTCAGTGGTTGAAATTGTGTTAGCATGGTGTGTTGCTGCTTTAGGGTGTCTGCATTGTTTATTTTGTAAAATCTTCTCAGGGAAGGACAAAATACAACATTGATCCTGCACGTTTTGTAGCTGTCCTTATCGATAGAGGCCAGCCCCCTCTTGAGGCCTCAAGGAAAGCTCCATGTGGGTACTGGTTTTTAGTAGCTGTATCTCTCTCTGGCTGTAGCAGGCCATCAGACAAGTATGTACTGGCTGTGTACAAATACTGGAGAAGTAACAGAGGCAATCTGCACACATTGCTAGGTAATGTGGTGTTTACCAATCTGCACTAACTGATGTTTGTTTTTTGCCCCCCTTTAGGTGAGCTTAATGACAGTACGGTTACCATTCCATTGGAGGGAGATGAAATAGTTCCTGGGCCTGAGACCAATGATGTTGATGAAGTTGAAGAAGGGATTATCAGAGTGCCTGAAGAGGAGGGTGATAGAACAGATGCACTTCAAGCATGTGAAAAAGAGGATACATTGATACAGCATGGCACTGTTCGCATGATAATGTAATGTTGGTCTAACTTATTACTTTGTGAATTTCTATCAGGCTGAATCAACAAGTGAATTGCCACTGAGAAGAGATGACAAGGTGTGCAGAAATTATGTACTTTGTATTGATGCATACTATATACTGTGGAATGGATTTGTAACAGGGAGTGAAGATGGAATCATTACAACTGTATTGTTTATGTCAACAACCTTATGATCCATCAAAGTAAGATTATTGCCGGTAACAAATTGCTTAACTACCATTATGCATTTCATTCTAGATTCATGATTGGTTGTGATTATTGCAATGACTGGTTTCATGGTAGCTGTGTAGGTATTAGTACAGAAGAAGCATCATCTATTGAGACTTACAAATGTCCTACCTGCTGTAAGGAGTGTATTGAGGATCCTTTCTACATTGAAGGCATAAACAGCTTTACATGAATAATGTACTCCATATGTACTGCTGCTACAGAATTATCAAGTGAATCAAGAGGCATTCCAACTTCTCAACAGGTTTGAATTTTTTAGGGTTCTATATGAGTTTGTGTGGTTTGCATTGTGAGTGTGCTCGTATTTCATTAGCTAGTGATCTAAAAGCATAGTCATATCTGGTGTGCAGTGTATGCATATGTATTTCACTATCCATACCCCGACTTACGCATTTAGAGTATGTTTATATATGAGGGATTTGATACAATTACATATCTGCTTACAACAATCCTAACATAGTTCAATTAATCATATTACCATAACTAGTAAAATGACGTAAGTGTGCAGAGTAATTATTATTTATAACCTTTGCCTTCATTTCGTACTGAACATGACAAGCAATAGGTTAATACATAGGAGATATTATACAATTTGTGACAATATTTAATAGTGCTTTGTTTGTTTCAGCGAACAGATGTATGTAGAATTACAGCAGAACTGCTTGCCCAATCTGCTGACTTACCAACCAGCAACATGTTTTGTAAATCCATACTACATCGTGGTTCTTTTTCAATCACAAAGATAGTGTGGGATACAATCTGCATAGGTAACACTATTAACCCGTCTTGGGTGCACATAATGGCAAATGGGCTATCTGAGATCAACCAGTGCTGCTGTTTTGCTTTTAAGCGACACTGGAAGAAGCAAGTCCAGTCAAGGAAACAGTTTAGTTCAATTTTCAGAGCAGATGCTTATTGCACCTTTTCTTCATGTCCAGTAACTGCAAGGCTTTCTATAACTAAACAAAACATTCATGCAGATAGTGTCATTGTTGAGGTGATGTTCACTGGATCTACGCAGCACGTTACAGGGGAAACAAAAGCTCGACATATTAGTTTGTCTGTAAGGAACGACATTCAAAAACATTTTCAAATGACGCACACTGCACCATCAAAAGAGTACCATCAAAGGCTGATAGCTCTTAGCTCTGAGCAGTATGCATAAGGAAATAGAAATGGAGTTGGGTGTTCAAGTTCAGTAATCAGAAAAATATCATCAGAAGCAAGGCTGGCAATGCAATGTGATAAGGATCTTATTATGTCACTCTTAATACTTCAAACTGAATTCTTAATGGAATCAGTTTCTAGTAATAAATCTGTTAAAGGCTTTATCCAGCATATTCATGTTGCACCATTCAGTGCCATATGTTACAATGAGGCCTCAGTTCGTTTGTACCATGAGATAGCCAAATCCTCTCCACTGTTTTGTGATGCAACAGGTACAATAGTTGCCTTACCCAAGAAAATAGGTAAACAGCCTACTGTCTATTATTATGCAATTGTTTTAAAGCATCCTGTTGATGGCAAGGCTCCAATTGCTGTTGCAGAGCTAATTACAGAGGACCACACAGTGCTTTCCATATCTTTTTTTCTGCAAAGTTTTAGACGAGCTGAGAGTTTATTGTACGGTGCATGTAATTTGATAAATCCTGGTCAAGTCATCATCGACCGGAGTCAAGTGCTTCTGATCAGCTTTCTCCAAGTGTACTGCATGGAATCAATTGGAGATTACCTACATAGAGCTTTCAGAATTGTGAGTGGTTCAGGTAAACCCAAAGACTTCTCAAAAATTTTGCCTCATGCCTGTACCAGCCATGTCATGAATTCAGTCAAGAAGGACACCAAAAAGTGGTGCGTTTCATTATACTACAAGTATAAATATTACTGGTTATTTCCCATTCAGGTTTCAAAATGAGCAATACAGGTTTAGTATGTACTGCTTTTCCATTGCAGTAAACTGTTCAACCCTTGACGAGTTGTCAAAATCGTATGTTTGTTTAAGTTATTGTATTGCTCTAAGATGGAAACAGATGGCATGGTAACGGCATATAATTCTTTAGTCAGTATGGTCAATTCCTTTCGAGAAGACCAGCTATGCTTTCAAGACGAGGCTGAACAACCTGATGCTGTTGTTGATCATGACTTCAATCTTCCTGTTCATCATCCATTTGGAGCTTACTTTAGCCGAAAAACAGATAAGGTGGTACTCATTGATGGAGGTAGTACTATAATCAAGTACTATAAGCCTGAATACTTTGATGCATTAATGAAAAATTGGTTTCCAATGGCTCCATTTTGGAGTGGACTTATGCTTGGTAAGGCACATTCTACATTACGCATCTTGAACATGACTTACATTGGTGTTCTATTGTAGGGGACCTTCAACGCCATAAACAGGAGGCATCACATGGAAAACAAGTATTATACATTTACCATTTAAGTATGTTATTCTTAATAAGTTCACTTTGTCAGCTTTCTAGGGATATGTGCAAAAACAGCAGGAACAATAGAAGCATGGAACTACATCTTGAAGAGGATAGATCATACAGAAATGCACATGAGACCAGATGTATTTATTCGCAATCACTATCCAGTAATATTGGGAAGACAGCGGCAATTTTATGATGACCTACATAAGTCCTCAAGAAAAAGGCTGAAGGTGTCTATAAATGTATTTTGTTTATTTTTCATATGAATTGCTTTTTTTATGTTATAGACATCCGAGTCCAAAAAAGGTTCTCGCCAAATTTGTGAAAAATGGTCAAAGAGAAAAGTCAACAATGACGCCATCAACAATTCTATTGGATATTTTCAACAGAAGCCACCTAAACCATTCTCTCATAAGAATCAGATGTATGTTGAATAACGATCTTACTGTGGCACCATATATTCATCAATAGAATGTATCAATTGCAGCAATGAACAAAGCAAGAAAGTAACTACCAACACAACAACAAGGTTGTTACATTTTAAAACATTTGGTTTAGTAAGGTTAAATCAGTAACAATAAAATTATAGAGAAGTAACCAAGGCAGTAGGAGTGGATGATTGTTTTGCTGAGTGTATGGATACACTCCTTGACCACAAGTAAGGGCACAAGGGTGCATTATTGATTTAAGGTGGATTTCAATTTACATGCCATTTATCCCTTTATTGAAAGAAGTCATAAGGCTGCTTCTACAACACTTAGAACTGCTGCAAATGTAGGGGCTAAGGAACTTGCAGTCATGTTGAGCATTGCAGCTCTACTCAACATAGCTGCAAGTTGTTGTTCAAAAATAGATGCTATATAAGTCTGGCAAGTACCCCATACTTCTATTATGGCACCTTTTTCTTTCTCAGGAAGAAATAGGGGCCATCATAGAAGTTGCACGAAAACAGAACAAAGGACTGGAAAATTCATCAAACATATGCTGGCTGAATGCTGCCATACAAGCCTTGTTTACAACACCACTGTACACGATGATGAAAGGTATGTGGTAACTTTCTTACTTTGTATTTTGTGTCATGCACCATAGTTATGATTACCTATAATCATACAGCAATGATGTCATTGAGTAAGGCATCACTACTTGAAGCATTTGTCAGCATTTGCAATGATTTGGAAGGAATGGTGAATCATCCCTGTGATCCTGCAAACCTTGCAGTAAGATTATGTCACAATGGTTAGAATGCAATACATTTATCTGATAAAACAAACATCAGGATGCAATCAGTGCAGAAATGGTCAGTCTTACTCGAGGTGCTCAAAATGACTGCTGCGAAGGAATCACTGCATTGTTAGAGAGATTGTTTATGGAAACAGAGGTTTAATGAACATTTCATGGCAAAACATCAAATGACCAACTTATGCCCTCTACTGCTAGATTTGTCATAAAATCCAGCAGCAGATTTGCACATCCGTTACAAGGCAGTCCCAGTGCTGTTCGAAGGTGCATTTTTCTTTTGTTGTAACCAGTGCCTGCCTTGACCACAATATAACAAAATAGAATGTGAGTGAAATCAATGCTTTCACTGTGATCCCATCTGGTGTTAACCAAACACATGGAAGAAGTGTTTTTGATTTAATGAGGGAGTGGCTAGATGGCAGACTCTCTGAAATGGAAGGACCACAAGTGTTAGATGTGTTACTGTAGTTCAACATTTTAAAAAATGCCATTTACACTATAGATTCTGTGAAGGTTGCAACCAACGTTTATTAGTTCAGCAGAGAGAATTATCATTTCCATCTATCCTAATTATTCATTGCTCAAGAGTATCAGCCGATAACACATACAGAAAGCTAAAAACCAGAATTGAAGTTCCAAGGTTTGCATGACAATTGCCATTGAACACAAAAGACTTATTTGTATTACAGATCATACCAACTGACTCATCCGTGTTCCAGTGTCAATAGTGTCTATGAACTAAGTGCCTTAGTGGTAAGTTTGTATCCGTACATTACAGTAATGATATTTATTCATTTATTTATTTAGCTTCATCACGGAAAAAGTGCTAATGAAGGACATTGTAATCCTTGAAGAATACAATAAATCACTTATTAAGATAACTTCTTTCAGACACATGCATTGTGCGGAGCAGGAACGCGTGGATTCATTATAATGATATAGAAGTCAGTTTGATTTCACTTCCTGATTACAATTGCTCAAACGAAGTGAAGGTAAAGAATGTAAGCAAATTATGACATTTATATTGTGTTCAATTTTAGGAGAATGTATCATTGGCAATCTATACAACTTCTATGACATCCGTAGGTGTTGGCATGCATGTTTGAGTCGCATCACATCAATGCATTGATTGATTTGCAGACATTCCTGGATAGATGCAATTCCAATCCACCTCCAATGTATTTGCAGAAGTTCCACACTCTGGTAAGTGGCATGTGTGTTGCTGTTACATATTTGAAGGGTTGCATAATGGAATACTTCAATTCAGGAGTATTCTGGTTTACCAATGGAAATTGTTGCTGAGGTTGATTTATTAAATTAATGTATACAATGAACAACAACTTTCTTTCAGCTTAGGACAAAAGGAGCAAATACCACACTCCAGTTTTCAGCTAGAGAAATGTAATTTAATATCATTGATAAGTGGAGAATGGATCAGCTCAAGAGTAAAGTATTTTCCATGTATTTACACATACATTGAGTAAGTTAGATACTGCTTAATCACCAGGGAAGCATGGTACTGGTGAGGCTGTGCATTCTGGACCTCACCCAGAGGCTACCTGACTTGGTAATATCCGGCTCATGTCATTGGCCCCTCCCACCTGAGGACCGGGGCTATGTCATCATTACACCCACATACATTGAGTAAGTTAGATACTGCTTAATCACCAGGGAAGCATGGTACTGGTGAGGCTGTGCATTCTAGACCTCACCCAGAGGCTACCTGACATGGTAAGATCCAGCTCATATCACTGGCCCCTCCCACCTGAGGACCGTGGCTATGTCGTCATTGCACCCACATGCATTGAGTAAATTAGATACTGCTCATCTCAGACAAGACAATGCAGAAAAGAAAGTTGAAGGACTGCATTTGACTCCGCACCCCCAGAATCCTTGCCTTCATCTCTGTGTTAGATGTTTCATGCACCCCAGTCTCCCACAGCAGCAGAATGTGGTCATAGTTGGCAAGAATACTATATAGTGATTCAGCACGAACAGTCCACCTTGTTGGGCAAAGGGTTCTAACTCCTGGGGTATCACTACCCATCTATTCTTTAAGTTGAGATAACATGGCCTCTCGTTTTGGTGAAAACTTAATCAGCTTCACTATTTCGTAACAGGTGTCCAGACAGTCCTTCATTTTAGGTACCTTTGTTATTGTATCATTAACAGCTAGGTTGAGTGCATGATGTGTGAACACAGCTCGAGGCTCCAATTCCTGGATCTTTACAGCTACACCAGCTCTTGCTCCAGCCATGGTGCTACATCCATCATAGCACTGACCACGAAGCTTTGTGAAAGGTATCTGGAACCGCAAAAAAGCATCGTTTATGGCATCCACAATGCTCTGAGCATCTATCACTGACAGGTAGTATAGCCCTACAAACTCTTCTGAAACAGTGAAGTCATCACTAACCCATCTCAGAACTAAGGTCAGCTGCTCCTTGTTAGATTGATCCCTGGTTTCATCTACCTCACAGCAAGGAAAGGAGAGGTGTGTGTATCATCAAGAATTCTTCTCAGCACTTGATGAGCCATAAGCTCTAGCATTTCATTTTGATTATCATGATGCATATGTTTGCAAGCCTTTTTGGTAATCCACTGTAGCATTTGGATTGCCTTCAGCTCTCACATGAAGAAGCTGAGTGAGGTTAGAGGACACATCACTGCCATCACCACGAAGGGCCAGTCCTTGCCTGGCAAGAAGCGAACACTTGACAGAATAATCTGCAACATGTCCCTTGCCTCCTCCTTCTCTGCTTTGTGAGCAATACTAAGCTGCGCGCCAACATCCTTTGTTTGTTTCGGAAGTGTAATGACGGCTTCAACTGCTTCGATGTGAGACTTGGACTGGAAATGCGTACTGAAAGCAACAGTGGCATCTTTCTAGTTACAAAATCCTGAAGTTACCTGAGACACAAAAACATTTGTCACTCACTAAGCATGACCATATTGCTTGCTCGCGTATAAACTTACAAATGCAGTTGCAGCGTTTTTACTTGACTTAATTCTGCCCAGCTTAAAGGCAGTGACACAAGTGTGGCAGAACATCACATCTTGTCCTTCATCGTAATGGAGTATCGAACCACTGGCTCTTTGCTGAGCAAAAAACAGGTTTTGTCTTTCCAAAGCTTCGCTTCGGAAAAGCAAAGGATTTAGGATGGTGGGGCTCATCAGGTAAGCTGGGAATCGAATCTCGCACATTGACAACAGTAGCTACTAAATGCTGTTAACTTTATTATACATGTATAGCTAATAACATGCTGATATAGATGTAACAGATTAGACTTTGGTCGCCACATCTGATCATGTGTAAAGTAATAGCATGTTCATGTACTAATTAACGCATAACGGATTGCGCGCGCACGCGAAGTGACGTATGCAAGAATATACAATGATGTAATTTAAAAAGGCCTCAGTTATAAAAAGTGGTCCGGTTAAAACCGTGCAACCGGACCTGCGGCGCCGGCCCTGGGTGGGGTGTTCACAAGCGATGTGCATTTGTGTTTGACTATTGGAAGTATACTGTGCATGGTTAGGAGAGGAGAGAGGCTGTTGAGAAGACACCTTGGAGAAGTGACTAAGCCTATAGAGAACCGACCCCAGATTACATCAGCAGTGGTCAAGATGGTTTTAGTGTAACGTAAACTTTACTACGGGTACACTACCCTACAATTTCTGATAACATGCTAAACATTTGAGAGCCTGAAAACTGTCGTTGTGGATATTTTTTGCAAACCGAGCCAGGTGCGCTGTGCTGTTAATTCGGCCAATTGAGCGTTCCATCTGTGCACAATGTCAAAACTGATGTTCGTGTGTGTACATATCGAAAAGTGCGCCATTCCTGCCGCCGGGTTCGTCTACCTTTGTATTTGCTGTATACCTAAACTGCTCTTATCTAGCCACAACTGTAAGGTCTGCATCCATAGTAAGTTTAAACAACGCAACCTGAGCCCATACAATAGACAATTCGACCTTTCTGTGAGCTGTCCTGACAGCGAGCTTTTGCGTGTAGTCATAGATAATAAAGTCTATACTATATATCTTTGGTGCATGTAATTCACCGATTCGCACGCAACAAGAATTGCGAACAGTGCTCTGTACTTATATGTACGAAGTAGGCCTATAGTACATGGTGTGTTAGAAGTCCGTAATAGATCTGCAGATGCCAGCCAGCCGGAATCTTGCAGTTAACAGAATTATCAACCAGTTTCAACGTTTGATGAGTGGCCATGGTGCAGCAAAAACGAGACACATATACACACTGTCTGGCGTAGCACAGCACGTTTTTTTGCGGAGGGTATGCTACGCCAGATTACTTATACATTGGTAACTATTACAAAGAGCTAGAGCTTCACAAGTCAAATCTTTGGTACCAATGAAGTTTTTCAAATCACTAGAGCAGAGACTAAGATATCTCTTGGGCAAAGCTCCAAAAAATTACACTGATAGCTTTATATCTTACGTGAGTAAGTAAAACAATAATGACAAGAAATGGGACTTTTTATGTTTGAAGATGAAAAATATGGGAAGTTGGACAGTAGTGATATAATAGCGGTCTGACTCCACCATAATTGATTAGCTCTATAGATGGAGTGTAGTATGGCAGTCTTTATTATCGCTTTAGATACCTCTACATAGTCGACAATAAGGGGCATATTTCAGGACTATGGCGTCACTACAAGGCCTCTACCTAGTGCTCATTTTGCGCTATCAATGTAGACTAATAAAACTTATTGACTCTTTATCACTATAGGGTATGCAATGAGAACATGATTACTACACCATCGGCGAAAAACCCCTCTAATACTATTATAATATATAAGCGAGTCACCTCTATATACTAGGAGTGTTTTATCCCTCTATCGGATACTGCCAGATGATACCATAAGATCGCTATAGCATGGATAGATACCGAAGGTCCATTAGGATTGACACGAAGGGTCAATAGTGCAATTGGTTCTATGTATAGACAAACCCCAACACAGCGAAACCATTACATTGAGACTGTAACGTCTCATCACGTGACCTTACCCGTCACTCAGATGTAGGCGGATACCGTTGATATCAATACCAACGGTCCGTCTGTGGACGGAGAGTGGACGGCAACGTCCTTCCCCTCCGTCGCTCTGTCACGTCTTTAAACGTTATAATCCGTCAGTCCGGGAAATCCACGGTTTAAAGGCGGTTCGCTTTTTACCGCATCGTACCGTCAGTACGTAAGGTTGGATTTCTGGCTACCGGTACTACAGCGGTACCGCTTCTACTTTCTATCCATGCAGCTTTATCGTATACGCGCACCATCCCATTCACTTTTCTCAGGGTTAGTCTATCAAAAAACCATATACAAATACAAATGCATATAAAAAGGAAGAGCAAGTGTCAGTTGTGCTTGGTCTCCACATTAGGCAAAAAGCCGGATTCCGTTCTGTTGATAGATAATTATGTATAGCATCAATCATGAATGCATGAACCACAGAAGTACTTGCTTACACATTTGCACCGGTATTGACAATCTGCGCGCGATGACACTGGCACAAACGTGGAGCCACCACGTCATCAAACGTTCATCTTGTGTAAAAAGTCACAGATGAGAAAAAAAGTGACCCTTGTACATACCTCATTGCGTTCCAAAGCCAAAATAAATAAAGGTGGCTGGGTAGAGGAAAAACCAATTAAATAACGTACCAATAATACGTTACACCTACTAATATGCGTTACAACCTATTCCTGTAGATGGAAGAAAAGTGGTTGTGATATCTTCGACACCCCCAAAAATGGCACTTACGCAGCACTCATGTCAGTATGTGGCGAATCAACAAGTTTATTCGGATCCATAAGTTCCACGCCAATCTTTGAACCTGAAAGTTGCTATAGAGGAGGACAAAGGCCGATAGCGAAACGCTTACCATATCGTGCTCTTTGCTGCGCTGATGCACGTTGTACTTTGGCGCCAAAATAGGTTGCGATAAAATAGGTAACATCCATCGGCTACACCACTGTTTCCCCGCCAAAAACCTATTATTAATAGTCACGTGGATTGGTCAAGGGACAGTTATAGTTGAATTAACCAGCAACTGTCAATCAATTGCAATTAGCGAGCTTATACCGCTTGTTATTGGTATGCGATGTGTTGCCATGGCAATGAGGTAACAGTCCAGTACATGTATGTGCGATTTAAATCTTTTATCAGCCTTGAAATTGATTCATTAAGGTCCAATACAAGAATGCAGAACATACAACATGTACATGGAATCAGTTTTAGTTTGAGTGAGGATGGAAGACATAATCCTTTATCCCTACACATGTAAAGAATGAACGAAGTACTTCTATAATGTTGCACACAGCCACACACACGTCACACAAACAGGCACACATCACACACAGGCACACATCACACAAGGCATACATCACACATAGGCACACATCACACATAGGCACACATCACACAGAGGCACACATCACACACAGAGGCACACATCACACAGGATACATACCACAGAGGCACCATCACACAGGTACACATCACACAGGTACACATCACACAGAGGCACATATCACAGAGGCACTCATCACTAAGGCTATAAACACACACAGACACACATCACACCAACAGGCACACATCACACAGGCACACATCAACAGACACACATCACACACAGGCACACATCACACACAGGCACACATCACACAAACAGGCACACATTACACACAGGCATACATCACACATAGGCACAAATGACACACAGAATCACAAAGGCACACATAATAAAGAGGCACACATCACACATAGGCACACATCACACATCACACAGGCACACATCACACACAGAGGCACACATCACACAGGCACACATAACACAGAAGCACCATCACACAGGTACACATCACACAGACACACATCACACACAGGCACACATCACACAAACAGGCACACATCACACACAGGCATACATCATGCACAAGCACAAATGACACATCACACAGGCACACACAGAGGCACATATCACACAGGCACACAACACACAGGCACACATCACACAGGCACACATCACACAGGCACACATCACACAGGCACACATCACACAGGCACACATCACACAGGCACACATCACACAGGCACACATCACACAGGCACACATCACACAGGCACACATCACACAGGCACACATCACACAGGCACACATCACACAGGCACACATCACACAGGCACACATCACACAGGCACACATCACACAGGCACATGTCACACAGACACACATCACACCTAGACACTCATCACTAAGGCTACATATCACACAGAGGCACACATCACACACATGCACACATCACACAGGCACACACAAGTTACACATATTGGCACACACAGACAGGCACACATCACACAGAGGTATGCACACAGACACACATAGCACACAGCCACACACCACACACAGACACACATCACATATAGGCATACATCACTAAGGCTACAGGCACACATCACACATAGGCACACATCACACACAGGTTACACATATTGGCACACATTACACACAGGCACACATCACACATAAGCACACATCACAGAGGCACACATCACACAGAGGCATGTGTATATCACACACAGGCACACATCACACGCAGGCATACATCACACACAGCCACATCACACACAGGCACACATCACACATAGGCACACATCACACATCACACATCACACATCTCACACAGGCACAGGCACACATCACATAGGCACACATCACACACAGGCACACATCACACACACAGGCACACATCACACACAGAGGCACACATCACACACAGAGGCACACATCACACACAGCTACACATCACACACAGGCACCCATCACTAAGGTTACACATTACACACAAGCACACATCACACACAAGTTACACATTGGCACACATCACACACAAGGACACACCATAAACAGAGGAACACATCACACAGGCACTCATCACTAAGGCTACACATTACAGAGAGGCAAACATCACACACAGGCACTCATCACACACAGCAACACATCACACAGAGGCAAGTGCACATTACTCAGAGGCATACATCACGCACAGAGCCTAGGCACACATAACACAGAGGGACACATCACACAGAGGCACAGGTACATCACAAAATCACACACAGGAACACATCACACAGAGGCATGTGTACATCACACACAGGCTACACTTATTGGCACACATTACACACAGGGACACATGTATCATAAACAGAGGCGCATATCACACAGAGGCACTCATCACTAAGACTACATATTACACAGAGGCATACATTGACACAGAGGCACACATCAACACACAGGCACACATACACAGTGGCACACATCTCACACAGAGGCACACATCACATACACACACAGGCAATTGGTGCCATTTATAGTTATGGAGTCCTTGCTGTAAAGATTCTTTACTTGATGACGAATCTGACTCAGAGCCGGAGAGCTATTCTATATGCTCTCCTGTCTGCCATAGTACCGGTACCCGGTACGCCTGTATAATAAAAAAGGATACAATTAGCTGCTAATAGCTAACGCTCAGCACTAGCTATATCTCGCGAATCGAGTATACGCATATGCAGCTGCGCATATGCATACATAATCGGTGCACGTGTATGATATACGATACATACCTTCCGCAGGAAGCTGTTGTTTAGCTTGAAGAGAACTATCAGCTTTGGATGACGACTCTACTAGCATTTGGTGTTCAAAAAATGTAGATCTACACACGTATTCCCCGCAGTGGTGACTGTAACGTCACTTGCCGCTCATTTTTTGAATTCGGAAGGAGTTACTTGTATCACGTGACCATGCGTCAATAATAGTGGAGGACACGGTACCGTGCGGTAGCGTTCGTCGATTACCGTTCATAAATACACGGATACCGTCACTAAACGTTTCCGTGAAATTTACGTGGAAGTCCGTCTTGATCGAAAGTGACGGGGCACCGTTGCAACCCGTCTCCGGATAGCGGTTTCGCTGTGCAAGGATTATTGGCAGACCGATATATGATTTTAATCACCGCAAACACTCACTCCAGAATAATATAAGAAAGCATTAACAATCAAATTCTTACATTAGATTAATAAAGTGAGGAAGAGGTGATCAAATCTACCTAAGCGGTTGACCCGAAGGGTCAAAGCAAGCGGTTGACCCGAAGGGTCAAAGCAAGGGGTTGACCCAAAGGGTCAAAGGGTCAAATAATACGTATATAGTAAATGTGTCTCTAGATTGTATAAAAATAATAAAAATAAAAATATGGGAGCACGCATTCCTAAAATTCCGCCCCGAAGGGATGTTTGCAAACATTATAAACATTTAATCAGTATTAGGTATACATCTAATTTATAATATTTTGATCGGAACGATCACAATGAGTTTAAGAAATAATACAGGACAGGGCGTAGTAACCACTCTTGATAAGTTAAATGGAAATACATTACTAGAACAAGGCCCTGGAATGACAATTGTTGATAACCCAACAACAAACAGTATCAGATTATCAACATTATCACAAGCAGCTAATCTTGATACAGTGCTACAAAATGGGGATAGTTCAGCAGAACAATCAATTTGTTATCAAATGTTACAGATACTGTACCAACAGTAACTTTGCATAATAAAGTTACTTTTGGCAATTCTAAGAGAATGCCCGATGTCAGTATTGCATATACTGACGAAACTCCAGCAGGACTTAAATTAACAAATGGAGCAATCTCTAGATCAGATGTAATAGGCGCATCTATATCACCAATGATTCAATCGAAGTCTGGTATTACTATTGATCCTGGAATGACATTTATATTGCACCATCTACGACTGGAGGCAAAGTTAATATTACTGATTTACAACTTGCAGCTGGCGGAACGATATATGTAGACAACATCTTGCCAAATCAAAGTTCTCCTACAAGATTTATAAATACAGGAGGACTAGCTGTAGATCCGATGTACTCAGTCAAAGCTAGTGCGTATTTACCTTCTGGATCTTTTACAAATGCTGCAACTTTTAGAGCAGATGATGGCACAATTATGTCTGCAGGCACATTATCACTTGAACCAGTTACAGCTGTTCAAATTTTTAATAACAAACCCTTGAATTGTGATGTACTTACTTCCTCAACTGATTCAAATGATAAGCTGACCTTTAATATGCCTGCAGGCATTATTGGCACTCCAAATATATTGTTAAATCCAGTCAATAGTGTTAAAGTGCTAGCTGGCAAGCCAATTAATTGTGATCAGATTATAGATACAAGTTCGAGTAAGATGTATGTAGATCTTGCCAATACAGCTATTCAAGCTTCTCAAGATATACTCCAGAGTGATACTCAGATACAAAATTTTAAGACGGCAAACATTTCTGGACTCAATGCTGACTCGGGTATAACTATCAATGCACCTATAGGCGGAGTTGGGCTAACGCCAGCCACAGCGCTAAATACAGATACAATACATGCGGTATCTGAGTCAAATGTAGTTAACTTTACTTATAATGTTTCTATCGATCCAAAGGTAAATCTAAAGGTTAAAAATGTTGTATCAGACTCTGATATATTGCTGAATCCAGTTGGCAATGTTGTTGTAGATGCATCCAAGATATTGAAAATGGTAAACATTAGAAGTATCTCAGATGTAGTACCTATCACAATGAGCTCAGATGTAAATATTGGCTCTATAGGTACTGACACAAAAACATTAAATACAGATCATATAAGGCCGCTAACAGATGGAGGTAGAACTGATTTTAGTGATACAACAATGGGTGATTTAAAGGTAGCAACTATAACACCAACGATTGGAGGAATGACAATAGATATGAATAAAGCATCGATTACTTCAGGCACCATGGTAGATGTAGTTGCAGATCTAAAAGCAGTATCGTTAACAACTGATGCAATAAGCACAAACTCAACACCTACAGGTATGTCTATAGATTTAGTAAATTCAAATATATCATCTTCTGCTGGAGTTAGAGTTAGCAATGTATATTCTCAAGATACTACCTTTAATTCTATCACTCCGATCTCAAAGGCTTTAGCAGTAAATGGAGATATTAAGATGTTGCAAGACGCAACAGTGTATACTGATAAGTTAGGTACCAGTGTTGCTCAAAATGTTACTGTAAACAATGATATGGTGATAAATCCAGCTAATAAGCTAACTGCAACTAATATCGATGCAATTGCTATAAATAATGTTAACAATCCATATGGTTTAAGGGTGCTAACAGATGAATCAACGATTACTTCAGGACAGAATATAATTATGACACCTAATAACTTATTACAAGTATATACACCTATTCAATGCGATAATTATCAGCCTTTAACAATTGGTGGAGATATTACACAATAGAAGTTACCAGCTTAGAAAAACATGTGACCTATCCCCAGGACTTGTGTGTGCTCCTATTGTTTAGATTTAGAAGTCGGTAAAGTTATTTGATGAGGCTATAGTGGAACAATTATACATGTAGCTGCAATGTTGTGTATTGGCTCCCATCCACGCCAGCCTTGCCCATTGCTAATATTGTTAGTGTATGCAATCTATCATCAGTGTAACTATAACTGTATTTTATTTAGAGATATACTATTGTGTTATCTCTTCCTAGCCCAGTCATGGATCCACTCCACTGCACATTGCTGCTAAGAAGGGTCACCATGAAGTGGTGGCAGTCCTGGTGACATATAATGCTGACACTAGCATAAAGGATAAGGTACTCTACATGTGTCATCCATGTTGTATGAAATGCACAAATACGCACTGGTGTGATGTACACGTAGCCAGGCACTTCATGATAAATGATAGAATGGCAACTAATTTTCACTATCTGTGCAGTATATTTTCATTGCCATGGATGTACCTATTTTCTCCATTGCCTGTCCTCTAGCTTGATTGAGGTTAAGTAATACCATATTTTGTACACATGGATCTCAAGCACACGATGTGGAGATTTATACAAACAGCATTATTCCATACATACATGTACCAGGTGTACATACATGTTGCATACATGGGTATCACTGAGTACTAGATTATGGACCTGAATGTACATAATCATGTGCTTCATTTCCAATATGTTCCCAAACATGATTCCACTTTGGAATTTGTTTCATCAACAGTTGACTTAGCAACCACAATGCATTGTAAATATATTTGATGGAGCAAGTTTCAAAGTGGAATCTTTTTTGGGAACACATTGTGATTACGATCAAATTTATTTCCATCCATCTAGGATAAAAACACAGCCTTTGATTTGATGGTAAAGGAATATCAAAAAGAGCTTTCTCTATTGCTTTCAAAGGTGAGATAGCATGTTTGTATTCATCATTAGTCATACATGTGCATGTAGTATTGATAGATACAGGTAGGTATGGTGTCTACATAAACGAAACAATTATATCCACCACTTATAAAACCTATGGAAATGCAGAACAAGTCTTTGAAGCATTTTGATCATGATCCATCTTAATAGCACATTAATATGTCATTCCCCAGACACGTACTGGTGCACAAGTTCAGAGAACCAAAATCTACACTGTTGCTGAATTGAAATTGCTTACCACTCAAAAAAGAGTTGAAGACCGAGCAATGACTGCTGAAAGAAGAGCCATTATTGCAGAAGAGAGAGCTGCCACTGCTGAGGAAACTGCATCTGTACTTGAGAAGACAGCTGCTAGTGCTGAAGAGAGAGCCATTGGAGCAGAAAGGAGAGCTACTAGTTGTGAAGACAGTAAAAGAGTTGCAGAGAGCAGAGCCACCATGTATGAAGAGAGAGAGCCATTTCAGCTGAGGCAAGAGCTGCATCAGCTGAACAGAGAGCCACTGAAGCTATACAGAGAACCATTGCAGCTGAGGGCAAAGCAACATCAGCTGAGCAGAGAGCCATGATAGCCGAAAAGGAATGTGCTATCACAAAAGAACGATTGTCTGATGCTTTTAAATAAGTCACTGTGGCTGAAGAGAATGCCAAAACAGCACAGAGGAGGGCCAGTATTGCAGAGGACAGAGCTACTGTTTCCCATAAGAAATCCATTATAGATGAGAAGCGAGCGAATGTAACAGAAGAATGAGCCACTACAACAGAGAAGAGGGCCTCTGTAGCAGAGGAGAGGGCCAAAGTTGCTGAAATGGAGGTTACCGCTGCTGTCATGAAGGCAACAGCTGCTGATACCAGAGCAAATGGTTTGGAAGAGAGAACCAATGAAGCTGAAGGTGCAGTGAAAACGTTGCAAGAAAGTGCACGCATATCTGATATCAGAATGGCAGAGCTTGTGCAAACAAATAGTTGTCAGTTGTCAGACTTTGGGTCATCCAACTTTGCACGTAGGTGACTACTGTGGGCCCTGGAAATTACAGCTATGCAGCTCCCAAGAGCTCTGATCGTTCCTTGCAATCTCCCAAAAGCTCTGATCGTTCCTTGCAATCTCCCAAAATGGATGTGTTTAGCTATGGAATTCTTGTGTTGGAAATGGCATGTTGTCTGTTTCCGGAAGTGCAAAAGAGGCTAGATGTAATGAAAAGGCTCCAGTGGTCAGCAATGAAGACTGCATTGATTGAGCAGTGCTCAGCAAGGAGTCCAGGTGATCGTCCTAACATTGCTGATGTACTTACTATTGCTTAATAGCATTGTTTTACATGCTTGTGACAGTAATAAAACTAGCAGTGGTATTTATTTATTACTATTATAACAACGTGCTTTTTAAATTTGCAACTGAACAAACGTTCAACAAATAATGTACATGCAGGTCATTGCAACTATAGCTGCCACAGACTGCCTGATCCCATTTCTAACTGTACTAAACTGTACACCTATCAAATTTGAGTGCTGGCCTGGGTACGAGGGGGGCCAAGATATGCTTAATGGTTCATACATACACACACACACACACACACACACACACACACACACACACACACACACACACACACATACATACATACATACATACATACATACATACATACATACATACATACATACATACATACATACATACATACATACATACATACATACATACATACATACATACATACATACATACATACATACATACATACATACATACATACATACATACATACATAAACACACATGCACATACACAACATGATCTATTTAACGCCATGGTTCCCCACTATGCAGGAAGGCGATCTAATAATTGTACTGTTGGCAAAGGTAGACTCGACCTGGTATAGGGCTGTGAACACAGAGACTGATGATGCTGAAGGTCTGATAAAGGCTTCTCACTCAAGATTGTGAAGAAGCTGCCTGGGTCAGACAAAGTAGAAGGATTTGAGGAGGGACCTTGTGCTTTTACAACTCATGACTTCACTGGCAGTGAGTTTCTGTTGTGGGGATGAGGATGAAATGATTATTAAATTAGCTATTATAAATTAGTAGAACTACAAATGTTAGTTACGAAAGTGTACGGATATTGAGTGAGGGAAGACATTACCGGTAGTAAGAAGTACACATCTCCTTCCACGGCCAATCTCCATAGTGAGTGCTGATGAGCTGACCTTTAAGGGCGGTGAATTGATTATATTCAAGTCAAGAGTGAGCAGTGACTGGCTGAGGGGGGAACTCTTGAATGGTTCAGAGGGCATCTTCCCAACAAACTTTGTGGAAAATGTGGTGAGTATCCCCGACCACAGAGGTGGCATCATCACCCACCTCCCTTATATGTATTAGTTGACTCACCCTAGCTAAATTCTCGGTGAGGAGAGAACATGGTGGGGGGAGGGAGGGGAGGTGGTGAGGAGAGAACATGGTGGGGGGAGGGAGGGGAGGTGGTGAGGAGAGAACATGGTGGGGGGAGGGAGGGGAGGTGGTGAGGAGAGAACATGGTGGGGGGAGGGAGGGGAGGAGAATACGGTGGGGGAGAGGGGGATGGTGAAGAGAGAACATGGTGGGGGAGAGGGGGAGGTGGTGAGGAGAGAACATGGTGGGGGGAGGGAGGTGGTGAGGTGGGAGGGAGGGGAGGTGGTCACCTCCCCTCCCTCCTCCCTCCCGCCCACCATGTTCTCTCCTCACCACCTCCCCCTCTCCCCCACCATGTTCTCTCTTCACCATCCCCCTCTCCCCCACCATATTCACTCCTCACCACCTCCCCCTCTCCCCACCATGTCCTCTCCTCACCACCTCCTTATGACCTCCTGTGGGAGGACCTACCACCAGGTGCCACAGACACATCATACCTAGCTGCCCAGGCCACGATAAAAGCAGTAAAGAGGTCTGGCCCCTTCTGCCCTTGCCCCTCACTGTAATCACAACATTATTGATCTTATGCCTCCACCTTGCCTCTCATCACTCTCTTCTCGCTGATAACTCACCTCATCACTATAATCACCTCATCACATCACCTCATCCCCTTATCACCTCTCTCTCGGTCACCACCTTCACACAGGCCTGCATTTGACGCTGAGAAAGGAGATAAACTGACCTTTGTGACTGGTGATGTGATAGAGCTGCTGGGCAGGGTGGATCAGGACTGGCTGCGGGGCAGGCTTGGGGGCAAGGCGGGTCTGTTCCCAGCACAGTTTGTGGAGATAAAGATCGACTTACCACCTCCAGCTATTGAAGTTCCCCCAGGTGGGTGTGGCTAGGATTTATATGAGTTGCACCACACACAGGCCCAGTTTTGTATACTCTCCCCTCTCTCCTCCCCTCTCACCCCCCCCCTCCCCCCATCTGCAGTCAGCCCAGTAGTGTCTTCATCCCCTGTTGTATCGAAAGCCCCTTCTCTTACTACCACTGCCTTGTATGACTTTGATGGACAAGAGGGAGAGCTGTCCTTTAAGGTAAGCCTTCCCCATACACTGATGTGGCTTGGAGGGTTCAGCCAGATATCATTGTGTATGCCCACACACACACACATACATATATACACTCACACACACACACACACACATACATGCATGACACACACACCACACACACACATACACACCACACACACACTGCATGACACACACACCACACCAACACACACACACACACACACACATGTACGCCTCTTCAGGCTGGGTTAGCTGAACAAAGTCAATGATGACTGTGTGACAGGGGATCTGAATGGAGCAGTAGGCATGTTGCCTGTTGCCTTTGTGGACACTATCCCCAGTAGTCTGCCATTAAAGGGGGCAGAGAAGGAACAGGATGTGGGTGTGGTCTCCACCGTACCTGCAGAGAAAGTGACTGTGGTAATGACATGGCTGGTCTTGTGTGGGGAGTGAGGAAGAGAGGAGGGTGATGTGTGACATGTCAGGTGCCACTACTTAGGAATCATGTGACATGTCAGGTGCCACTACTTAGGAATCATGTGACATGTCAGGTACCACTACTTAGGAATCATGTGACATGTCAGGTACCGCTAAGGAATCACATTACTTGTCCTGTGTTGACAGGTGCTGTTTCTACTTCAAAACCAGGCAAGGTAATCTGGCCATGTGTGTGTGTGCATTCATTGCCCCTCCTCCCCATCCTTAATTGCCCTCCTCCCCATCCTTCATTGCCCTCCTCCCCATCCTTCATTGCCTTCCTCCCCATCCTTCATTGCCCTCCTCCCCATCCGTCATTGCCCTCCCACCCTTCATTGCCCTCCTCCCCATCCGTCATTGCCCTCCTCCCCACCCTTCATTGCCCTCCTCCCCACCCTTCATTGCCCTCCTCCCCATCCGTCATTGCCCTTCTTCCCACCCTTCATTGCCTTCCTCCCCATCCGTCATTGCCCTCCTCCCCACCCTTCATTGCCCTTCTCCCCACCCTTCATTGCCTCTCCTCCCCACCCTTCATTGCCCTCCTCCCCATCCGTCATTGCCCTCCTCCCCACCCTTCATTGCCCTCCTCCCCATCCTTCATTGCCTCTCCTCCCCATCCTTCATTGCCCTCCCCATCCTTCATTGCCTCCCCACCCTTCATTGCCTCTCCCCACCCTTCAGCTGGACCAGCTTCATTGTCCCATACAACCCATGTCAGTGATGACCTCATGCCAAGAGCCATAGCCCTGTATGACTATACTGCTGGTAATAGCAATGAGATCAGCTTCAAGGTGTGTGATGATGGGGCAGAGAGCTCAAACTGTGTATGCTTGTTTCTTCTTTTCCTACCACATGACATACCTTACTGGGATTAGAGGTCATAAAATGTACCATAACACCTCCCCCTCCCTCATCTCTAACCACAACCACTTCCCTACTTCAGATGGGGGATGCTTTTTTTTTTGTACAGACGTATTATGCAATTTGTCAATTAATTTTGCCGTGTTATACAATCGGTATCGATGAATACTTGTGTAAATTAAGTGTGAACAGATTGGCTAATTTAGAACGTTTTAATAATCTCATTCACTCCAGCTGCCGCGTATAATGTATTGCCTCGGGTGTGGTATCAAAATTCCAAAAACAAACAAAAGAAGAGCTCTGGATAATCCCGACGCCGAAGATGTTGCCATGATGTGGAGAAGATTAGGATTATCAGTCCAGTGTAGATTCGCAAGATATTGACACTATCCTAAGTGGTGCAGATGGCCTAAGAGCACCCAAAATGTGTAGAAAATGTTTCTATGCTTATGAGAAATTTATAGAAGCCCAAAATAGCATAAGAGACAACTTAAGAAAAGCTGCTGAAGCACTCGATCTGTGCTCTCAATTTGCAACAAACGTTCCTAAGAGATCAAGGCTTGCTAGGTCTCTATTTCAGCCTGCTCATGTTCAATCATCAGAGCCAACCACTCACTCCCCAGAAGTTGTGGTATGTATGTATATGTGTATAATTAGTGTTACAAATTATTTATACTATGCATACAGATCCATGTTGGTTACATGACTTCTAGGAAGTACGTAATAAGTCCTACATGTCATCGTATGGCGAAGGCTGTAGCAAGAAAAAATAGAATGACAGTTGCCAGTAACAAAGAAACATGTAATAGAGATGCTAGGAAAAGAGTTGGCCAGTGAAGTAAGAAGTATGGCATCTGATGGAGCCAATTCCATCCTACAGTCCCTGAATACTAGACACCTCAAAGAATTTTCATGGAACTTGCTAATGGATGAGCTCTCTAAGTTTGCTCCATTACTTATGAGTCTTCTGTTTTCAGCCATTAAGAGGCACAAAGTTCCTCATACTGACACTGATTGTGCCATAGTAGGGTTGTGTGCATCAATTCTTATAAACCATCAGAACCAAAAGATGAACTTAGTACAGAAGATCAATTCTTTAATCCTTTATGCTGGACACACCTCCAAAGAGGTAAATTAAGAACTGAACAACTATTAAATTTCCTTATTTATAGGTGTTTAATCGGCTACAGAAGTTAAATTTGACTGTGTCTTATATTACTGTAATTCGCTTGCTGGAGAAAGTTGGAGAAGATTTTGATGTGACAGTCAAAGGATGGAGAGATCGTATCATCTCAACACTGAGCAGTACAAATGGAATGGTAAGAACTGTACAATTTCAAACATGTAATATATTTAGTGATTTTTTATAAGATGTTTTCAAGATCTCCATCGTTGTCTTTGGGCAATTATAGCGTTGAAGATTATGGTGATTCATATTCGCATTCTGCCTCTGATGAAGATACAAGATCAGAAAGTGACTTGTCGTGGCAGAGCTTTTCCCCTATAATGTCTGATGATGAGTACATTGATTCTGATGCCCTCAGCATCAGTTCATCTGTTGAGGATGTTATGGACTGTGATACTAACGATTACGATGGAGATTGTGGTATGGATTGTGATAGCAGTGATGAGAATGAGACTTCAACTAATCTGGAGTCAGCCAACAATAATGTTGCCACACTTACCCAACCGCAACATGACTCAGAGTCACAACATCGAGTCATGTGTTATTCATGCCTGCTCTGAACACACAGAAACAGAAACAGAAGTGCAAGATACAGAATGACTCCATACTGCCCTTATTTGTATATATTGGAGTTACTATATCCTTTGCTATAGGTTCTCTAACCCTGTATAACTTGTGCGGTGACAACCTTGACAAATGTATCAAGCAACGATACATGAGAGTTGGGTGCAAGAAACCAGATCCATCCACTATTTTCACTTCTATGCTGTAACTGACGGAGTCGATTTCAACCATCTTTGTGATCAAGTTATCCCAACTCTGCAGAGGGATGCTAAACAATTGGCATCTTTCTTGCTACCTACTCTGGATGATGATGCAGCTCTATGCAATAACATATGTGTCTTAATGTCCAGGATTCTATATGCAAATATGGAATTTTTTCAGCATTCATTTGATGGTGTGGTAGACTGGCATATTAAGCATGAATTTTTTGATGAAATGTCCACGTGCTCTAAGGTGGTAAGTATTGAAATCAAAATAATTGCGGCTGAAACAATGTATACATTCTAATTTTTTTCATTTTACCACTATTACTACTCAGATTCCTCTAGGAATTCAGTTCAAAGATGAGAACAAAACGGAGGATATGGTTGAGATTATGGCTGAACTACAAAAGTATGTACCTATGGTGGAGGTCCTTAAGGATGTTTACGTACCAAACATTGATAAGACTGTCCAAGTGGTGGAAACTTTATCTCATCCTATTGAGTTTGCTGGAGACCAGAAAACGGCAGCAAGAGGAAGAGGGGCACAGAAGGCTAAGACACACGAGTCATCATTGTCAGGGAGACTGGCTAGATTGGTCCCTGTTGCAGCAGATTGGCATACCAAAGTAAAACTGCTTGATGTAAGGCAACACTGCATGTAGTATGGTACTTGTTTTATTTATTTTTTGTTTTGTGTAGGTGATTTGGAAGTTCTTCTACTCCTCACACTCAGGTGGTGATTTTGGAACACTTTACCAACTTCGCAATAAGCTCAATTATACTAGCGTCGTTAGTACCCCCAAAAATAATGTAAATGCATGTGAAGACTTTTTGGAAATAATCTCTGCTGGCCTATATGTTAACCAAAATACCTTCTTCGATTAAGTCTTTCAGTGCACAGTGGACAATTGATGGCTGATGAGGGTAAAGTTGTACCAGCAACTGCAATCCACTGCAAAGCTGAAGTTAAGGTATATATAACTCAAACACTTCTGCATCGGTGGTGACTCACCTTGCCTTCAGACTGCTTTGTACAGTCCAGCTTATTGCTTGTCAGATTAAATCAATAGTAGAGATGCAAGTATTTGCAAGATCAGTGAGTGTGTTGAGAGCTATAGAATCTATAGAGGTACTTTATAATAGAAAAAACAAAAAAAACAGCTATAATTGCGTGAACCGGAATACATGAATACATGAAGTACATACATTACATACACACAACAAAGTTGAACACATACTCTAGACAGAATGGCCCTGGAGTTGGCTCTGATCAGGGTCATGCTTAATCTACCATAGTTGTGTTAGACTTAGGCTGCCCCACTCTAGTGGCTAGTCTACCTGCAAGTCTAGAGAGACTAGACTGAGCTTCAGGTCACCAGCATCCAAAAGACTCTACCACCAGAGGGATGCAAACCCAACCTAACTCTCTACATTCTGCATCATTACTGTGGTGCTTCCTATTTTCTGCCTGCATTGCTGCTGAGCCTGGCATCACACGCACTACTTGAAAGGTTACAGAATTAAGCAGGGATTTGATGCAATGATCAATTGTTGCTGACTTGCCCAACTCCCAGTTAGGGGATGAGGACATCGGCAGGACATGTTTGCCATGCTTCATGACGCAGGCTGCTTTCAGCTTCGAGCTGTGCACCCAAGCATGCACGTTGACAAAACTCGAAAAGGGTGTCTCGGATTCTGTTGTGGCGGGAAACCGCAACGGAGCAAGTCAGCGCAAAGTGATCCAAAGAATGGGACATGTATTGGGGACAAAACTGACCTTGACTCACAGGAAGACCTAACCACCGCTTAATGGCAACTTGAAACTCAGAAGGTAAGCCTTGGCGAAGGTGTGATAGATAGCTAAATTGAAAGCAAGCGAGCCCTATCAGGCAGTGAAGCATTAGCAAATAAGTTGGCAAATTGCTGATCCTCCAGTTTAGCAGATAACACGTTTTGAGTAGTTAAGACTGTGGTAATAGTGGGAGCATCAATAGTAGATACAGATCCGTTGAAAAAGTCCATAGAATTAGATAGAAATTTGCTCTGTGGAGAGCTACAATCAGATGCAATTACAGAAGCTAATAATATAAGCATGCAGCAGATGAATGAAGGGCAAAGCAACAAAGCCCTAGGCCTCCATGGCGTAAAAAGTTGGGGTTGCTGCCAAGCTGTGTCAGAAGTGTCAACCAATCAGTAGGTGCAAGGCCTTAGCAGCTTCTGGGCAATAAACTTGCCACAGAAAAGTATATCACCGATTGGAGCTCCAAGTATTTCAAAGTGAAGTGATAAGGACCTCTTCATGTCAGATGGAAAAAGGCTTAGGTCACACAGGCTGTACAATTCGCATTTGGCATTGTTGATGCGAAGGCTTAGTGTATAGTGGGGGACCCAGTTCCTGTATAATGGAAGAGCCTGTGCAACTGCCAGCTTGGGTCCAGCAAGAACACCATCATCAGTGTACCACTTACGGAGCAAAAGGGAAGAACATGCCGTATCTTCAGCAATGGCAGAGACTACTTTTGTAAAACCAGACAGAAGAGTAAAGAGCCCATGGGATCTCCTTGGCTTGCTGTACTCCTGATTCAGAGCTAATGATGCCTAGGGAGTGTAGTAGTGAAGGATGTTGACTGTAACACCAAAGAGTCCAAGGAAACAGCTCTGGAAAATGATGGAACCATTCCTCCAGGACAGCTTGATGAGAAACCAGGTTAAAGGCATTCCGAAAGTCTCTTTTGAGAACTGTGAAGTCAGTACTGAACCAATTCTCATCAACACAATAACATAGTCCATGGATGATCTTTTCTGAACCAGATGGGCAGGCTGCCCCCATCTGATGTGGCATAAGGAAATCTTCTGCTTTCTGCTTACTAACAATACAGAGGCACTTCCTCATCAGTCGTCTCAAGCATTCAATAGGCCGAACATCAGGTGGACAGTCTGGTTTGTTTTTCTCAAGAGCAATGAGACTGCCACCTGCTAAGTATTTGCCTGCATGGTAGCGGGGAACCTATTGCACTGGTAGTGGGGTAGCTATGGCACTTGTAGTGGGGTACATATACCACTTGTTGTGGGGTAGCTATGGCACCGGTAGTGGGGTAGCTATGGCACCGGTAGTGGGGTAGCTATGGCACTGGTAGTGGCCACTACTAGTGCCATAGCTACCCAACTACTAGTGCCATAGCTACCCCACTACCAGTGCCATAGCTACCCCCTACCAGTGCCATAGCTACCCCACTACTAGTGCCATAGCTACCACACTACTAGTGCCATAGCTACCACACTACCAGTGCCATAGCTACCTCACTACTAGTGCCATAGGTACCCACTGGTTGCGGGGTAGCTATGGCACTGGTAGTGGGTCATCTAGGTACTGGTAGTGGGGTAGCTATGACGGTATTAGTGGGGTAGCTATGGCACTGGTAGGGGATAGCTATGGCACTGGTAGGGGATAGCTATGGCACTAGTAGTGGCGTAGCTATGGCACTGGTAGGGGGTATGAGATTGGTGGTGTAAAAAGCAATGAAACAAGACACATTATGGATTGGTACCAGAATACAACAAGACGGTCCTTCATTTAGCAAACTGAAATTCGAAGTGCATGGTTCTTCGCTAAATGTAGTACCATCTTGTTTTATTCTGTTACCAATCCATAATATGTCTTGTTTCATTGCTTTTTACACCACCAATGCCAATCCTACATCCCACTTTATTTCTCAAAGAGAAATTTTATCTACAATAGAGAAGTTTTACATTTCAGAAAGGTTGCTTTCTGTCAAAAATTGCAATTAAGGTCAAGTGGTGCGGTAATGTAAAAAGATCTTTGTGGCCTTTGGTCAGCATTTAATAAGAAACAGTTAGTAGCGAAGTAAGTTGAATGGGCCGGAAACAAAAGCTGTTTATTTCACAGGCATCTGTATTTGATCTTAGAATCCAAGAAGCAGTAAAGGACCACTGACCAATCATTGATGTTGATGGCACTATCTTGTATAAGAAGCAGCAGCGCTTATTGACATCAGGTGTACCAGCTGCAGTACCATTTGGTCCACCGCATGTCCCATCTTCACCTCTCACTGGCTGGGAAGTTATTACACGGGACAATGTCAAGGACATTGCACCTAGGTGTCCTGTTGTTACATCAGGTATGCCAGAAACCTTTTAGCCTTGCATCTCATATAAATATGATACCCTACAGGCATCTTATATTCATACCTTGCTCATGGAGTTGGCTGTTCTGAAACCCAGGGAGCTTTTAGAGCCCTAACATGTGGATATAGTCACTGGGCATCAGGTCGTTTGGTCCAACTTGAAGTACAGACACTGCATCCTCTCTACTGTCAAATCAGAGCTACCCTAACACCTTCAATGAAACCAGGAAGTTATCATGTTTATGTTTTACTGATCCGAGAAGGATTGGTAGGCACAATACAAGCAGCAACATGTGAATGTGCTGCAGGGTATGACAATGTAGTTATGGGTGACATCTGTAGCAGTGCTATAATTTGTATTCATTTCATTGATAGGAAATCGGCTAGCTGCACTCATGTTTCTGCAGTGTTGCATGCTCTTGTTGCTATGACTAGCACTGGCCAAATACACCCACCTGACAACTTAAGTGCAATACCTGACGATGAGGAAGAGGCAACATCTGTTACATCACATCTGTGCCAATGGAAGATTCCTAAGCAAAGAAAGGAATCAGACTTTCCAATGTCTGCAGCGATGTTTGAAAAGCACGACTTTCAGAAGAAGAATAAACGAAAGTTTGCTTAACCTTTAATCTCCAGAGCCAAGTCCTACGCGTAGGACCAATATTTGAAAAATAGAAATGCAAGTTTTTGTCATCCATTTCTCTACTGTTGTTTGATGTGTCTACCATGCTTAATTTACCAATTGACAATCCATTTTCTTTAAATCACGCTCTTGGTTACACGATGCAAAAAACAGGATGCGGTACTTAAAAATGCATTATGCGTACAATTTAATTGTCACAGAAAAAAGTATGACAAGTATAACTTTTATTGGATGTTTTTTGAAGCTTGATGTGTGTGCTACTTAATGCATTCTATGGCAGTTGTCTAACTCTAAACGATTTAGCCATTTGTACTGAAAACACACTGCGTTTTCAAGATTTGTCCATTCACTTGGCTATTCCAAGACATGCGACTGACAAATACGTATTGTTCATACGCTTGTGGAGCTAGCAAATTCCAAATGTACTTTTTTATTTTCCTCGTGCCAAAGACCTGTCTCACTATCCCCCTTGTTTTGAACGTCGTTCTGATCTTTCCAACATTATTTGTTGGTACTGGAAGTTGCTTCACGATAACATGTATCTATTGGCAATGAGTATTGACTGTATTTGACAGTCTTTGAAGAATTGCAAGAAAGTACCAGTATATTCAGAATTACTAACCATTTTTACAGTACAATGAGTTTTTGGTTTGTTCTCTGTTCATATCGGTTTGCAAAAAAATAATTTTAACATGCGTCCTACGCGTAGGACGATCGTCCTACGTGTAGGACGTCTGGAGATTAAAGATTAACTGAAGATTTTGATCCTAGACCACCAAGTTCCGAGGCAATGCTATGTCTCTTCTTCCTGGTTTTCTCAAGAGTGTTCGTTGTGAATCCTTGGGCATATCTATCCTCCTAGACCCTGAACACAGTCATGTACCTACATGTACTCCAGCAAGCGGTATACCCAATCTCCCATCCATTTCTGAACTAAAAGACACTGTTGCAGCATTTAAAGATAATTTTAAGATGCCCACTGCAAAACTGTATGAAATAGAAAATGCTACTAGAAATCAACGATATTCTGAAATGTGGCATTCAATCCGCCGCTACCGAATAACAGCTTCAAGATTTGGAGACATTCTGCATCGAAAGCCTACCACTCCTCCTGATGTGTTGGTTTTGAGTATTCTACAACCACGCACTTCAAGTTCTCGTGTGATGCTACCAACTGGGGAATACAAAATGAGTCGACAGCCATTGAAGCCTATATAGCATACCAGGACCTGTTAGGTAAACATGTTACAGTCAGACCTGCAGGGTTCTTTGTGAGTGAATCACATCCATTTCTTGGGGCAAGCCCTGATGGCTACTTAGTCTAACTTTCCTATCTACGGATAGATCAGGAAAGTTAACTCGAAAGCCAGACCTACTTCGTATTCGAACGGCACAACGCCATTGTAAATTAATCAGTTGGCCATTGTGCAGTTCAATATCGAAGTAGGTCTGGGCGTCTGGCTCAAGCCGGACCTATACTTCGCAAAGTATCATTAATGAACCATATACCGGCATGTACTTGAAGTGCCCCGGATCCGCCACTCCGACTGCAGTTTGTTACGGGCCATGGGTGCCCCATTTATCAGTATATTACCTCACGCTCGCTAATTTTCATTTGTATAACGTCATGCATGTAAAATTATTAATTATTTCATTGGCAAAGAATAATTCATGGTAAGCGGAAAGAAGCGGAACCAGCTACGGCAAGCAGGACCAAGCTGGGAAGGCGGAACCAGCTTGGGCAAGCAGAACTAGCTTGGACGGGCGGGGGGGGGGGGGGGGGGGGGGGGGGGGGGTTCGACCGAACCCACCGACCCCCCCCCCCCCCCAGCCTACGGGCCTGACACTTGTGCTTGTGTGATGTATTATATTTTTGAAAGGTCACGTATTGATAGACCTAGTACATGGATGGGGCTAACTATTTCTGGACCTAAGCAGTTATCAAAAAATGATTCCAGTTTTGTAAGTAGGGTAATCCTCATTGTACAGTATCCTCTCCACATTATCGGTTTGTGTAAATAACAAAATCACACCATGTCATACCACCTACAGCCATCTGACCCTGTGCTTGAGCATAGTACTTGTGATTTAGTTGAAGCTTCAACTCAGGAGAATTACATGTAGTTTGGTTTGTAACTTGTCTACAGCAAAACCCTGAAGTTAAGCTGGCTTCTAGTGGAGAAAGATCTCTTTGAACAAAAGGGCATTTAACTTCAATAAAACCAAACTCTTCTCCCTGATTAGTGGGGTCATGGACATCTCGTTAACTCGCAAGCCAGATACGCTTGCTTCCAAACTTTCTGTAGTCTCGCACTTGCGAGCTAGACTCTGGAAGCAAAACAGTAATTCTTGTCATATTTACTATCTGTTTTTGGCATGTTTCTACGCAATTATGCGATGTTTTGTGACTTTAACATTGTAAAAGTTGCAAAGCTGCTGGGGCGGGGAGCTTACAGCGCTCCCCCATACCCCAGGGAAGGCCCCTCCCCCGCTAGTTAGTTCCACCCTCATTGTTTCCCCCCCCCCCCCCCCCCCCCCCCCCAATCTCTCGACCAGCCTACGGGCCTGAGTGTAACACTGCTATTAGTCATTATCACTATCACTGTATTCCTCCTTTGATTCATCACTATCAATGTCTTCAAAGTACTTATCAACTTTATTCGTACTTTGATTCATTCGAGAAGAAACAAGAACTGGTTTAACAATAGTTAGGAATGCACAGACAAAAACGATTTGATTTGAAATCCTAGCTAAAGATATAGGTAGAGTATGTTTCAAAATTGTAAAAGATTTTATCTTACCAATTGCTCGTTCAAAAATGATTCTCGAAGACGCTATACGCCTGCCTTCTTAAACCTCATCAGCTGTCAGTTGCTGCTTGCCATTCAAAAAAGGAGGAATATAAATCCTACATTAATTTCCTGCAACAAATCTTTGATGTTAAAACCTCGGTCTGCCATGATTGAAATGTCGGGCTTATAGTTTAGTGAGAAATCCTGATGCATTTGTCAGTTCAAGATCTGAAATAGACCCAACATACAATGCAGATCTAGAGATGTAAGAGATGCATCCATTTGGTGTGCATGCAATTAAAAACTTTGCAGTATTATGATGTTTATAATTACTCCAAGTGGATGACTGCATGTGGAGGTCTGAAGGAATCTCTAAAAATATTTCACTACCATCTATAATGGCATATGTTGATGGATATTTGTCATGGAATGCAGAAGGCAGGGTTCCAGAAACCTGCTGAACAGATGGCATCCAATCGATTTCTTTCAGGTGATTATATAAAAAGCATATCCAGGTTGTAACATATCTTGACACAGCACTCTTAGATACACCAAAGCGAAAGGACAAATCCAGTGTCTTAAAATTAAGTCTTAGCTTCATAAGGGTCATAAGTAACTGGTCCATTGGCTGAAGTTTTGTTGGGTTTTTCTCACTTGTGTAGTTTTGCTACCCCAATAATTCAACTTATAAACTGCTGGACCAAGAAATTCAAAGAATGCTAAAAATATATTGTATGATTTAAAACCGGTATAAAATGAAAACAAATTCTCATCGTCCTTCAAATCCTCAACTGTTAGAGTCAACTTGGCTTTGGAAATGGTGTTCTTTAACTTAGCATTTTCAGCTTCTAGAATCTCCACACGTGCAATGAGTGCTGAATTCAACTTATACTGTTCATTATCAGCTGTAGAAGATCTGTGGATTATTGCAGGTATCTCTTGAAGTGCTGAATCAACAAATACAGTAGTCGCAGAAGACAGTGGCAGTTGCATTGAGGTATATGAACAGGAAGGTAGTTCATCAACGACTGGTGTTGGAGAAAGGGCATCAAGATTAGGCTCCTCAGATGTTGCACAGGACAATGAAGACATACTAAGGTTAGGTTCATCAATGTTTACATCGAGGGTATTACTTGGCTGCAGTGGCTGTGCATCAACAGTAGGCTGCATAATTGAAGGCTGAGGCAATGTCGAAAGATGCGGTGAATCCGGATCCATTCTTGATGTTGATGCTGACAATGTTTGCAACTCCTTCTTTTGACGCAAAATGCTCCTCGTTGTTCTAGCGTCGTTTCGTTTTACAGGTGTGGCGAACTTCTTCCCTAGGAGTAGCTCGGGTCCATTCTTTGGATCACCGTCACGAAAATGCTTAGAGCACACTCTGTAATGTGGCTTTAAAATATGATCGGAAAGGTGCAACACACGAAGCGACAGTGCCCGTTTGTTCAGATCTGGTGGTATGCGGTAGAATTTCAGCAGCGGTTCGTTGCAACGAGTACTTTGGCACACAATGCAAGTATTACCAGACATGATTCGAAGCCTAACAGCGCGACAAAGGAAGAAACTCTCTGACAAGATATGTGCCTCCGGACGTGACGTCACAGCTATAATAACAGGTGCAATCAAAAATTCCGATCTTACGCGAGAAGGGTCTATTCCGTGTGAATTTAAAGTTCGTTGCCTCATACATGGCCGCGATGACGGGAGGGACCTAACCGCGGCGGCGTAAGGTATTTTTAATTGGGAGGGGGGTAAGGCTATGATTATATAAAGAGTGCGCGTGGTATATTTCACATGCGCAAATGAACGGATACAGGATTTTCCAAAAGGGGGGGGGGGGGGGGGGGGGGGGGGGTTAGGCCCGCGATACGAAAAGCGGGGGGGGGGGGGGGGGGGGGGGGGGGCTGTCCGCTTCAGGCCCGATACGCACGATACGCGATACGAAAAGCGGGTGGTGGGGGGGGGCTGCTTAGCAGAATAGGGGGAGGTACCTTATATAAAAGGCGGGGTTGCGACCCCCAAACCCCCCCCCCCCCCCCCCCCCCCCTCCCGTATCCGCGCCCGTGCAGTTAGTAAGTGGCGGATCCACGGGGGGTCTAAAGACCCCCCCCCCCCCCCCCCCCCCCCCCCCCCCCCCCCCCCCCCCCCCCTCGGCCCAACTAGTTATGAATAAATTAACTTATGAATAATTAATTACATGATTGACGAGTTGAGAAAAACGAAGCGTTGAGTGAACGCAAGTGAACTGATTAGCGAGTTAGCATTCGACCCAAAGTGTGTGTGAGTGCGTGTGTGTGTGTGGGGGGGGGTCTAAAGCCAAGGCCCTCCAAGCGTGTTTAATTAGTATTACTGCTGCGCGATGGAATGGTGCATGCGAGCAAGAAGTAAGCGATCAAAAGAAGATAGTTTATTTCAGGAAACAGGTAGAGCTAAATCAAGTAGGTATATAATGCTATTAAAGGTAAAACGTGTGTGTCGTTTAGACCAGAGTACCGTCACAATGGCTTTGCTTAGAGTTTTCTATTCGCTATCCTTATCCACGACCACGTTGACTCACGCAGGCTTCTACACGCGTGTATTAATCAATTCGAATATTGCGCTTGTGAGCTATCAATATTGAATACACTTTCAAAGTATGCTTATTTTTATGCTAAATGAACGCAAAAGGGATAAAGCGGCTGGGGCCTGGGAGGGTAGTCTCGTTCACAGACCCAGATTCCCAACAGCTGCGGGTGGATTACATCACCGCTACGTGATGTAATCCACCCGCAGCTGTTGGGAATCTGGGTCTGGGAACGAGACTACACTGGGGGAGCTTACAGCGCTCCCCCAGACTCCCTAGCTGTTACGGGAGGGGGCACGCCCCCTCCAGTACCCACCCCCGCTTGTGAATATAGTTATTAGACCCCCCCCCCCCCGTCCAAAATCCCTTGAAAAGTAGACTATCTCTTCACAGCTGTGGTCCTGAAATTGAAGAAGTGCCTATAAAGAGGATACTGAATTTCAGTACTTCGATTCAAGACTAGCACAATGAAAGCATCCGTATAACACCTGTTGGCCCGATGTGACATAATGAAGTCACATCGGGCCAACAGGTGTTATACCGATGCTTTCATTGTGCTAGACTTGAATCGATGTACTGAAATTCAGTATCCTCTTTATAGGCACTCTTCAATTTCCGGACCACAGCTGTGAAGAGATAGTCTACTTTTAGTACTACTTTCATTCAATACATCCAACATAATGAAGTCACATCAGGCCTACAGGTGTTATACCGATGCTTTCATTGTGCAAGACTTGAATCGAAGTAGTATCCACTTTTTAGGCACTTCTTCAATTTCAGTTCCACAGCTGTGAAGAGATAGTCTACTTTTCAAGGGATTTTAGTACTACTTTCATTCAATACATCCAACATAATGAAGTCACATCGGGCCTACAGGTGTTATACCAATGCTTTCATTGTGCTAGACTTGAATCGAAATACTTAAATTCAGTATCCACTTTTTAGGCACTTCTTCAATTTCAGTTCCACAGCTGTGAAGAGATAGTCTACTTTTCAAGGGATTTTAGTACTACTTTCATTCAATACATCCAACATAATGAAGTCACATCGGGCCTACAGGTGTTATACCGATGCTTTCATTGTGCTAGCCTTGAATCGAAGTACTGAAATACAGTATCTACTTTTCAAGGGATTATCGAACAACTTTCATTCAATACATCCAGCATAACGAAGTCACATCGGGCCAACAGGTGTTACACCGATGCTTTCATTGTGCTAGACTTGAATCGAAGTACTGAAATTCAGTATCCACTTTTTAGGCACTTCTTCAATTTCAGGACCACAGCTGTGAAGAGATAATCTACTTTTCAAGGGATTATAGTACTACTTTCATTCAATACATCCAACATAATGAAGTCACATCAGGCCTACAGGTGTTATACCGATGCTTTCATTGTGCTAGACATGTATCAAAGTACAGAATTTCAAAATCCACGTTTTAGGCACTTCTTCAATTTCAGTACCACTGCTGTGAAGAGATAGTCTACTATTCAATGGATTATCGAACAACTTTCATTCAATACATCCAGCATAACAAAGTCACATCGAGCCAACAGGTGTTATACCGATGCTTTCATCGTGCTAGACTTGAATCGATGTACTGAAATTCAGTATCCTCTTTATAGGCACTCTTCAATTTCCGGACCACAGCTGTGAAGAGATAGTCTACTTTTAGTACTACTTTCATTCAATACATCCAACATAATGAAGTCATATCGGGCCTACAGGTGTTATACCGATGCTTTCATTGTGCAAGACTTGAATCGAAGTAGTATCCACTTTTTAGGCACGTCTTCAATTTCAGTTCCACAGCTGTGAAGAGATAGTCTACTTTTCAAGGGATTATAGTACTACTTTCATTCAATACATCCAACATAATGAAGTCACATCGGGCCTACAAGTGTTATACCAATGCTTTCATTGTGCTAGACTTGAATCGAAATACTGAAATTCAGTATCTACTTTTTAGGCACTTCTTCAATTTCAGTTCCACGGCTGTGAAGAGATAGTCTACTATTCAATGGATTATCGAACAACTTTCATTCAATACATCCAGCATAACGAAGTCACATCGGGCCAACAGGTGTTATACCGATGCTTTCATTGTGCTAGCCTTGAATCGAAGTATTGAAATTCAGTATCCACTTTTTAGGCACTTCTTCAATTTCAGGACCACAGCTGTGAAGAGATAGTCTACTTTTAAAGGGATTTTAGTACTACTTTCATTCAATACATCCAACATAATGAAGTCACATCGGGCCTACAGGTGTTATACCGATGCTTTCATTGTGCTAGCCTTGAATCGAAGTACTGAAATACAGTATCTACTTTTCAAGGGATTATCGAACAACTTTCATTCAATACATCCAGCATAACGAAGTCACATCGGGCCAACAGGTGTTACACCGATGCTTTCATTGTGCTAGACTTGAATCGAAGTACTGAAATTCAGTATCCACTTTTTAGGCACTTCTTCAATTTCAGGACCACAGCTGTGAAGAGATAATCTACTTTTCAAGGGATTTTAGTACTACTTTCATTCATTACATCCAACATAATGAAGTCACATCAGGCCTACAGGTGTTATACCGATGCTTTCATTGTGCTAGCCTTGAATCGAAGTACTGAAATTCATTATCCACTTTTTAGGCACTTCTTCAATTTCGGGACCACAGCTGTGAACAGATAGTCTACTTTTCAAGGGATTGTAGTACTACTTTCATTCATTACATCCAACATAACGAAGTCACATCGGGCCATCAGGTGTTATACCGATGCTTTCATTGTGCTAGACATGTATCAAAGTACAGAATTTCAAAATCCACGTTTTAGGCACTTCTTCAATTTCAGTTCCACTGCTGTGAAGAGATAGTCTACTATTCAATGGATTATCGAACAACTTTCATTCAATACATCCAGCATAACAAAGTCACATCGGGCCAACAGGTGTTATACCGATGCTTTCATCGTGCTAGACTTGTATCGAAGTACAGAATTTCAGTATCCACTTTTTAGGCACTTCTTCATTTTCAGTTCCATGCACAGCTGTGAAGAGATAGTCTACTATTCAATGGATGATCGAACAACTTTCATTCATTACATCCAACATAACGAAGTCACATCGGGCCAACAGGAGTTATACCGATGCTTTCATTGTGCTAGACTTGTATCGAAGTACAGAATTTCAGTATCCACTTTTTAGGCACTTCTTCAATTTCAGTTCCACTGCTGTGAAGAGATAGTCAACTATTCAATGGATTATCGAACAACTTTCATTCAATACATCCAGCATAACGAAGTCACATCGGGCCTACAGGTGTTATACCGATGCTTTCATTGTGCTAGCCTTGAATCGAAGTACTGAAATACAGTATCTACTTTTCAAGGGATTATCGAACAACTTTCATTCAATACATCCAGCATAACGAAGTCACATCGGGCCAACAGGTGTTACACCGATGCTTTCATTGTGCTAGACTTGAATCGAAGTACTGAAATTCAGTATCCACTTTTTAGGCACTTCTTCAATTTCAGGACCACAGCTGTGAAGAGATAATCTACTTTTCAAGGGATTTTAGTACTACTTTCATTCATTACATCCAACATAATGAAGTCACATCAGGCCTACAGGTGTTATACCGATGCTTTCATTGTGCTAGCCTTGAATCGAAGTACTGAAATTCATTATCCACTTTTTAGGCACTTCTTCAATTTCGGGACCACAGCTGTGAACAGATAGTCTACTTTTCAAGGGATTGTAGTACTACTTTCATTCATTACATCCAACATAACGAAGTCACATCGGGCCATCAGGTGTTATACCGATGCTTTCATTGTGCTAGACATGTATCAAAGTACAGAATTTCAAAATCCACGTTTTAGGCACTTCTTCAATTTCAGTTCCACTGCTGTGAAGAGATAGTCTACTATTAAATGGATTAACGAACAACTTTCATTCAATACATCCAGCATAACGAAGTCACATCGGGCCAACAGATGTTATTCCGATGCTTTCATCGTGCTCGACTTGTATCGAAGTACTGAAATTCAGTATCTACTTTTTAGGCACTTCTTCAATTTCAGTTCCACAGCTGTGAAGAGATAGTCTACTTTTCAAGGGATTTTAGTACTACTTTCATTCAATACATACAACATAACGAAGTCACATCGGGCCAACTGGTGTTATACCGATGCTTTCATTGTGCTTGACTTGAATCGAAGTACTGAAATTCTGTATCCACTTTTTAGGCACATCTTCAATTTCAGTACCACAGCTGTGAAGAGATAGTCTACTATTCAATGGATTATCAAACAACTTTCATTCAATACATCCAGCATAACGAAGTCACATCGGGCCAACTGGTGTTATACCGATGCTTTCATTTCCGAAGTCACATCGGGCCAACAGGTGTTACACCGATGCTTTCATTGTGCTAGACTTGAATCGAAGTACTGAAATTCAGTATCCAATTTTTAGGCACTTCTTCAATTTCAGTACAACAGCTGTGAAGAGATAGTCTACTTTTCAAGGGATTTTAGTACTACTTTCGTTCAATATATCCAACATACTGAAGTCACGGCGACCCAGCTGAAGTCATACCGATGCTTTCATTGTGCAAGACTTGAATCATTGTTCTGAAATTCAGTATCCACTTATTGGGCACTTCTTCAATTTCAGTACCACAGCTGTGAAGAGATAGTCTACTTTTCAAGGGATAATAGTACTGCTTTCATTCAATATATCCAACATACTGAAGTCACGGCGACCCAGCTGAAGTCATTCCGATGCTTTCATTGTGCAAGACTTGAATCGATGTACTGAAATTCAGTATCCACTTATGGGGCACATCTTCATTTTCAGTACCACAGCTGTGAAGATATAGTCTACTTTTCAAGGGATTATAGTACTACTTTCATTCAATATATCCAACATACCGAAGTCACGGCGAACCAGCTGAAGTCATACCGATGCTTTCATTGTGCAAGACTTGAATCGATGTGCTGAAATTCAGTATCCACTTATTGGGCACTTCTTCAATTTCAGTACCACAGCTGTGAAGAGATAGTCTACTTTTCAAGGGATTTTAGTACTACTTTCATTCAATACATACAACATAACGAAGTCACATCGGGCCAACTGGTGTTATACCGATGCTTTCATTGTGCTTGACTTGAATCGAAGTACTGATTTCTGTATCCACTTTTTAGGCACATCTTCAATTTCAGTATCACAGCTGTGAAGAGATAGTCTACTATTCAATGGATTATCGAACAACTTTCATTCAATACATCCAGCATAACGAAGTCACATCGGGCCAACAGGTGTTACACCGATGCTTTCATTGTGCAAGACTTGAATCGATGTGCTGAAATTCAGAATCCACTTGTTGGGCACTTCTTCAATTTCAGTCCCACAGCTGTGAAGAGATAATCTACTTTTCAAGGGATTTTAGTACTACTTTCATTCAATGTATCCAACATACCGAAGGCACGGCGAACCAGCTGAAGTCATACCAATGCTTTCATTGTGCAAGACTTGAATCGATGTACTGACATTCAGTATCCACTTATGGGGCACATCTTTATTTTCAGTACCACAGCGGTGAAGAGATAGTCTACTTTTCAAGGGATAATAGTACTACTTTCATTCAATTTATCCAACATACCGAAGTAACGGGGAACCAGCTGAAGTCATACCGATGCTTTCATTGTGCAAGACTTCAATCGATGTGCTGAAATTCAGAATCCACTTGTTGGGCACTTCTTCAATTTCAGTACCACAGCTGTGAAGAGATAATCTACTTTTCAAGGGATTTTAGTACTACTTTCATTCAATGTATCCAACATACCGAAGGCACGGCGAACCAGCTGAAGTCATACCGATGCTTTCATTGTGCAAGACTTGAATCGATGTACTGACATTCAGTATCCACTTATGGGGCACATCTTCATTTTCAGTACCACAGCTGTGAAGAGATAGTCTACTTTTCAAGTGATAATAGTACTACTTTTATTCAATATATCCAACATACCGAAGTAACGGCGAACCAGCTGAAGTCATACCGATGCTTTCATTGTGCAAGACTTGAATCGATGTGCTGAAATTCAGTATCCACTTTTTAGGCACTTCTTCAATTTCAGTTCCACAGCTGTGAAGAGATAGTCTACTATTCAATGGATTAACGAACAACTTTCATTCAATACATCCAGCATAACGAAGTCACATCGGGCCAACAGGTGTTATTCCGATGCTTTCATCGTGCTCGACTTGTATCGAAGTACTGAAATTCAGTATCTACTTTTTAGGCACTTCTTCAATTTCAGTTCCACAGCTGTGAAGAGATAGTCTACTTTTCAAGGGATTTTAGTACTACTTTCATTCAATACATACAACATAACGAAGTCACATCGGGCCAACTGGTGTTATACCGATGCTTTCATTGTGCTTGACTTGAATCGAAGTACTGAAATTCTGTATCCACTTTTTAGGCACATCTTCAATTTCAGTACCACAGCTGTGAAGAGATAGTCTACTATTCAATGGATTATCAAACAACTTTCATTCAATACATCCAGCATAACGAAGTCACATCGGGCCAACAGGTGTTACACCGATGCTTTCATTGTGCAAGACTTGAATCGATGTGCTGAAATTCAGAATCCACTTGTTGGGCTCTTCTTCAATTTCAGTACCACAGCTGTGAAGAGATAATCTACTTTTCAAGGGATTTTAGTACTACTTTCATTCAATGTATCCAACATACCGAAGGCACGGCGAACCAGCTGAAGTCATACCGATGCTTTCATTTCCGAAGTCACATCGGGCCAACAGGTGTTACACCGATGCTTTCATTGTGCTAGACTTGAATCGAAGTACTGAAATTCAGTATCCAATTTTTAGGCACTTCTTCAATTTCAGTTCCACAGCTGTGAAGAGATAGTCTACTTTTCAAAGGATTATCGAACAACTTTCATTCAATACATCCAGCTTAACGAAGTCACATCGGGCCAACAGGTGTTATTCCGATGCTTTCATCGTGCTAGACTTGTATCGAAGTACTGAAATTCAGTATCAACTTTTTAGGCACTTCTTCAATTTCAGTTCCACAGCTGTGAAGAGATAGTCTACTTTTCAAGGGATTTTAGTACTACTTTCATTCAATACATCCAACATAATGAAGTCACATCGGGCCTACAGGTGTTATACCAATGCTTTCATTGTGCTAGACTTGAATCGAAATACTGAAATTCAGTATCCACTTTTTAGGCACTTCTTCAATTTCAGTTCCACAGCTGTGAAGAGATAGTCTACTTTTCAAGGGATTTTAGTACTACTTTCATTCAATACATCCAACATAATGAAGTCACATCGGGCCTACAGGTGTTATACCGATGCTTTCATTGTGCTAGCCTTGAATCGAAGTACTGAAATACAGTATCTACTTTTCAAGGGATTATCGAACAACTTTCATTCAATACATCCAGCATAACGAAGTCACATCGGGCCAACAGGTGTTACACCGATGCTTTCATTGTGCTAGACTTGAATCGAAGTACTGAAATTCAGTATCCACTTTTTAGGCACTTCTTCAATTTCAGGACCACAGCTGTGAAGAGATAATCTACTTTTCAAGGGATTATAGTACTACTTTCATTCAATACATCCAACATAATGAAGTCACATCAGGCCTACAGGTGTTATACCGATGCTTTCATTGTGCTAGACATGTATCAAAGTACAGAATTTCAAAATCCACGTTTTAGGCACTTCTTCAATTTCAGTACCACTGCTGTGAAGAGATAGTCTACTATTCAATGGATTATCGAACAACTTTCATTCAATACATCCAGCATAACAAAGTCACATCGAGCCAACAGGTGTTATACCGATGCTTTCATCGTGCTAGACTTGAATCGATGTACTGAAATTCAGTATCCTCTTTATAGGCACTCTTCAATTTCCGGACCACAGCTGTGAAGAGATAGTCTACTTTTAGTACTACTTTCATTCAATACATCCAACATAATGAAGTCATATCGGGCCTACAGGTGTTATACCGATGCTTTCATTGTGCAAGACTTGAATCGAAGTAGTATCCACTTTTTAGGCACGTCTTCAATTTCAGTTCCACAGCTGTGAAGAGATAGTCTACTTTTCAAGGGATTATAGTACTACTTTCATTCAATACATCCAACATAATGAAGTCACATCGGGCCTACAAGTGTTATACCAATGCTTTTATTGTGCTAGACTTGAATCGAAATACTGAAATTCAGTATCTACTTTTTAGGCACTTCTTCAATTTCAGTTCCACGGCTGTGAAGAGATAGTCTACTATTCAATGGATTATCGAACAACTTTCATTCAATACATCCAGCATAACGAAGTCACATCGGGCCAACAGGTGTTATACCGATGCTTTCATTGTGCTAGCCTTGAATCGAAGTATTGAAATTCAGTATCCACTTTTTAGGCACTTCTTCAATTTCAGGACCACAGCTGTGAAGAGATAGTCTACTTTTCAAGGGATTTTAGTACTACTTTCATTCAATACATCCAACATAATGAAGTCACATCGGGCCTACAGGTGTTATACCGATGCTTTCATTGTGCTAGCCTTGAATCGAAGTACTGAAATACAGTATCTACTTTTCAAGGGATTATCGAACAACTTTCATTCAATACATCCAGCATAACGAAGTCACATCGGGCCAACAGGTGTTACACCGATGCTTTCATTGTGCTAGACTTGAATCGAAGTACTGAAATTCAGTATCCACTTTTTAGGCACTTCTTCAATTTCAGGACCACAGCTGTGAAGAGATAATCTACTTTTCAAGGGATTTTAGTACTACTTTCATTCATTACATCCAACATAATGAAGTCACATCAGGCCTACAGGTGTTATACCGATGCTTTCATTGTGCTAGCCTTGAATCGAAGTACTGAAATTCATTATCCACTTTTTAGGCACTTCTTCAATTTCGGGACCACAGCTGTGAACAGATAGTCTACTTTTCAAGGGATTGTAGTACTACTTTCATTCATTACATCCAACATAACGAAGTCACATCGGGCCATCAGGTGTTATACCGATGCTTTCATTGTGCTAGACATGTATCAAAGTACAGAATTTCAAAATCCACGTTTTAGGCACTTCTTCAATTTCAGTTCCACTGCTGTGAAGAGATAGTCTACTATTCAATGGATTATCGAACAACTTTCATTCAATACATCCAGCATAACAAAGTCACATCGGGCCAACAGGTGTTTATACCGATGCTTTCATCGTGCTAGACTTGTATCGAAGTACAGAATTTCAGTATCCACTTTTTAGGCACTTCTTCATTTTCAGTTCCATGCACAGCTGTGAAGAGATAGTCTACTATTCAATGGATGATCGAACAACTTTCATTCATTACATCCAACATAACGAAGTCACATCGGGCCAACAGGAGTTATACCGATGCTTTCATTGTGCTAGACTTGTATCGAAGTACAGAATTTCAGTATCCACTTTTTAGGCACTTCTTCAATTTCAGTTCCACTGCTGTGAAGAGATAGTCAACTATTCAATGGATTATCGAACAACTTTCATTCAATACATCCAGCATAACGAAGTCACATCGGGCCTACAGGTGTTATACCGATGCTTTCATTGTGCTAGCCTTGAATCGAAGTACTGAAATACAGTATCTACTTTTCAAGGGATTATCGAACAACTTTCATTCAATACATCCAGCATAACGAAGTCACATCGGGCCAACAGGTGTTACACCGATGCTTTCATTGTGCTAGACTTGAATCGAAGTACTGAAATTCAGTATCCACTTTTTAGGCACTTCTTCAATTTCAGGACCACAGCTGTGAAGAGATAATCTACTTTTCAAGGGATTTTAGTACTACTTTCATTCATTACATCCAACATAATGAAGTCACATCAGGCCTACAGGTGTTATACCGATGCTTTCATTGTGCTAGCCTTGAATCGAAGTACTGAAATTCATTATCCACTTTTTAGGCACTTCTTCAATTTCGGGACCACAGCTGTGAACAGATAGTCTACTTTTCAAGGGATTGTAGTACTACTTTCATTCATTACATCCAACATAACGAAGTCACATCGGGCCATCAGGTGTTATACCGATGCTTTCATTGTGCTAGACATGTATCAAAGTACAGAATTTCAAAATCCACGTTTTAGGCACTTCTTCAATTTCAGTTCCACTGCTGTGAAGAGATAGTCTACTATTAAATGGATTAACGAACAACTTTCATTCAATACATCCAGCATAACGAAGTCACATCGGGCCAACAGATGTTATTCCGATGCTTTCATCGTGCTCGACTTGTATCGAAGTACTGAAATTCAGTATCTACTTTTTAGGCACTTCTTCAATTTCAGTTCCACAGCTGTGAAGAGATAGTCTACTTTTCAAGGGATTTTAGTACTACTTTCATTCAATACATACAACATAACGAAGTCACATCGGGCCAACTGGTGTTATACCGATGCTTTCATTGTGCTTGACTTGAATCGAAGTACTGAAATTCTGTATCCACTTTTTAGGCACATCTTCAATTTCAGTACCACAGCTGTGAAGAGATAGTCTACTATTCAATGGATTATCAAACAACTTTCATTCAATACATCCAGCATAACGAAGTCACATCGGGCCAACTGGTGTTATACCGATGCTTTCATTTCCGAAGTCACATCGGGCCAACAGGTGTTACACCGATGCTTTCATTGTGCTAGACTTGAATCGAAGTACTGAAATTCAGTATCCAATTTTTAGGCACTTCTTCAATTTCAGTACAACAGCTGTGAAGAGATAGTCTACTTTTCAAGGGATTTTAGTACTACTTTCGTTCAATATATCCAACATACTGAAGTCACGGCGACCCAGCTGAAGTCATACCGATGCTTTCATTGTGCAAGACTTGAATCATTGTTCTGAAATTCAGTATCCACTTATTGGGCACTTCTTCAATTTCAGTACCACAGCTGTGAAGAGATAGTCTACTTTTCAAGGGATAATAGTACTGCTTTCATTCAATATATCCAACATACTGAAGTCACGGCGACCCAGCTGAAGTCATTCCGATGCTTTCATTGTGCAAGACTTGAATCGATGTACTGAAATTCAGTATCCACTTATGGGGCACATCTTCATTTTCAGTACCACAGCTGTGAAGATATAGTCTACTTTTCAAGGGATTATAGTACTACTTTCATTCAATATATCCAACATACCGAAGTCACGGCGAACCAGCTGAAGTCATACCGATGCTTTCATTGTGCAAGACTTGAATCGATGTGCTGAAATTCAGTATCCACTTATTGGGCACTTCTTCAATTTCAGTACCACAGCTGTGAAGAGATAGTCTACTTTTCAAGGGATTTTAGTACTACTTTCATTCAATACATACAACATAACGAAGTCACATCGGGCCAACTGGTGTTATACCGATGCTTTCATTGTGCTTGACTTGAATCGAAGTACTGATTTCTGTATCCACTTTTTAGGCACATCTTCAATTTCAGTATCACAGCTGTGAAGAGATAGTCTACTATTCAATGGATTATCGAACAACTTTCATTCAATACATCCAGCATAACGAAGTCACATCGGGCCAACAGGTGTTACACCGATGCTTTCATTGTGCAAGACTTGAATCGATGTGCTGAAATTCAGAATCCACTTGTTGGGCACTTCTTCAATTTCAGTCCCACAGCTGTGAAGAGATAATCTACTTTTCAAGGGATTTTAGTACTACTTTCATTCAATGTATCCAACATACCGAAGGCACGGCGAACCAGCTGAAGTCATACCAATGCTTTCATTGTGCAAGACTTGAATCGATGTACTGACATTCAGTATCCACTTATGGGGCACATCTTTATTTTCAGTACCACAGCGGTGAAGAGATAGTCTACTTTTCAAGGGATAATAGTACTACTTTCATTCAATTTATCCAACATACCGAAGTAACGGGGGAACCAGCTGAAGTCATACCGATGCTTTCATTGTGCAAGACTTCAATCGATGTGCTGAAATTCAGAATCCACTTGTTGGGCACTTCTTCAATTTCAGTACCACAGCTGTGAAGAGATAATCTACTTTTCAAGGGATTTTAGTACTACTTTCATTCAATGTATCCAACATACCGAAGGCACGGCGAACCAGCTGAAGTCATACCGATGCTTTCATTGTGCAAGACTTGAATCGATGTACTGACATTCAGTATCCACTTATGGGGCACATCTTCATTTTCAGTACCACAGCTGTGAAGAGATAGTCTACTTTTCAAGTGATAATAGTACTACTTTTATTCAATATATCCAACATACCGAAGTAACGGCGAACCAGCTGAAGTCATACCGATGCTTTCATTGTGCAAGACTTGAATCGATGTGCTGAAATTCAGTATCCACTTTTTAGGCACTTCTTCAATTTCAGTTCCACAGCTGTGAAGAGATAGTCTACTATTCAATGGATTAACGAACAACTTTCATTCAATACATCCAGCATAACGAAGTCACATCGGGCCAACAGGTGTTATTCCGATGCTTTCATCGTGCTCGACTTGTATCGAAGTACTGAAATTCAGTATCTACTTTTTAGGCACTTCTTCAATTTCAGTTCCACAGCTGTGAAGAGATAGTCTACTTTTCAAGGGATTTTAGTACTACTTTCATTCAATACATACAACATAACGAAGTCACATCGGGCCAACTGGTGTTATACCGATGCTTTCATTGTGCTTGACTTGAATCGAAGTACTGAAATTCTGTATCCACTTTTTAGGCACATCTTCAATTTCAGTACCACAGCTGTGAAGAGATAGTCTACTATTCAATGGATTATCAAACAACTTTCATTCAATACATCCAGCATAACGAAGTCACATCGGGCCAACAGGTGTTACACCGATGCTTTCATTGTGCAAGACTTGAATCGATGTGCTGAAATTCAGAATCCACTTGTTGGGCTCTTCTTCAATTTCAGTACCACAGCTGTGAAGAGATAATCTACTTTTCAAGGGATTTTAGTACTACTTCATTCAATGTATCCAACATACCGAAGGCACGGCGAACCAGCTGAAGTCATACCGATGCTTTCATTTCCGAAGTCACATCGGGCCAACAGGTGTTACACCGATGCTTTCATTGTGCTAGACTTGAATCGAAGTACTGAAATTCAGTATCCAATTTTTAGGCACTTCTTCAATTTCAGTTCCACAGCTGTGAAGAGATAGTCTACTTTTCAAAGGATTATCGAACAACTTTCATTCAATACATCCAGCTTAACGAAGTCACATCGGGCCAACAGGTGTTATTCCGATGCTTTCATCGTGCTAGACTTGTATCGAAGTACTGAAATTCAGTATCAACTTTTTAGGCACTTCTTCAATTTCAGTTCCACAGCTGTGAAGAGATAGTCTACTTTTCAAGGGATTTTAGTACTACTTTCATTCAATACATCCAACATAATGAAGTCACATCGGGCCTACAGGTGTTATACCAATGCTTTCATTGTGCTAGACTTGAATCGAAATACTGAAATTCAGTATCCACTTTTTAGGCACTTCTTCAATTTCAGTTCCACAGCTGTGAAGAGATAGTCTACTTTTCAAGGGATTTTAGTACTACTTTCATTCAATACATCCAACATAATGAAGTCACATCGGGCCTACAGGTGTTATACCGATGCTTTCATTGTGCTAGCCTTGAATCGAAGTACTGAAATACAGTATCTACTTTTCAAGGGATTATCGAACAACTTTCATTCAATACATCCAGCATAACGAAGTCACATCGGGCCATCAGGTGTTACACCGATGCTTTCATTGTGCTAGACTTGAATCGAAGTACTGAAATTCAGTATCCACTTTTTAGGCACTTCTTCAATTTCAGGACCACAGCTGTGAAGAGATAATCTACTTTTCAAGGGATTTTAGTACTACTATCATTCAATACATCCAACATAATGAAGTCACATCTGGCCTACAGGTGTTATACCGATGCTTTCATTGTGCTAGCCTTGAATCGAAGTACTGAAATTCATTATCCACTTTATAGCCACTTCTTCAATTTCGGGACCACAGCTGTGAAGAGATAGTCTACTTTTCAAGGGATTGTAGTACTACTTTCATTCATTACATCCAACATAACGAAGTCACATCGGGCCATCAGGTGTTATACCGATGCTTTCATTGTGCTAGACATGTATCAAAGTACAGAATTTCAAAATCCACGTTTTAGGCACTTCTTCAATTTCAGTTCCACTGCTGTGAAGAGATAGTCTACTATTCAATGGATTATCGAACAACTTTCATTCAATACATCCAGCATAACAAAGTCACATCGGGCCAACAGGTGTTATACCGATGCTTTCATCGTGCTAGACTTGTATCGAAGTACAGAATTTCAGTATCCACTTTTTAAGCACTTCTTCATTTTCAGTTCCACAGCTGTGAAGAGATAGTCTACTATTCAATGGATGATCGAACAACTTTCATTCATTACATCCAACATAACGAAGTCACATCGGGCCAACAGGTGTTATACCAATGCTTTCATTGTGCTAGACTTGTATCGAAGTACAGAATTCAGTATCCACTTTTTAGGCACTTCTTCAATTTCAGTTCCACTGCTGTGAAGAGATAGTCTACTATTCAATGGATTATCGAACAACTTTCATTCAATACATCCAGCATAACGAAGTTACATCGGGCCAACAGGTGTTATACCGATGCTTTCATCGTGCTAGACTTGTATCGAAGTCCAGAATTTCAGTATCCACTTTTTAGGCACTTCTTCAATTTCAGTTCCACAGCTGTGAAGAGATAGTCTACTATTCAATGGATTATCGAACAACTTTCATTCAATACATCCAGCATAACGAAGTCACATCGGGCCAACAGGTGTTATACCGATGCTTTCATTGTGCTAGCCTTGAATCGAAGTATTTAAATTCAGTATCCACTTTTTAGGCACTTCTTCAATTTCAGGACCACAGCTGTGAAGAGATAGTCTACTTTTCAAGGGATAATAGTACTGCTTTCATTCAATATATCCAACATACTGAAGTCACGGCGACCCAGCTGAAGTCATACGGATGCTTTCATTGTGCAAGACTTGAATCGATTGTACTGAAATTCAGTATCCACTTATGGGGCACATCTTCATTTTCAGTACCACAGCTGTGAAGATATAGTCTACTTTTCAAGGGATTATAGTACTACTTTCATTCAATATATCCAACATACCGAAGTCACGGCGAACCAGCTGAAGTCATACCGATGCTTTCATTGTGCAAGACTTGAATCGATGTGCTGAAATTCAGTATCCACTTATTGGGCACTTCTTCAATTTCAGTTCCACTGCTGTGAAGAGATAGTCTACTATTCAATGGATTATCGAACAACTTTCATTCAATACATCCAACATAACGAAGTCACATCGGGCCAACAGGTGTTATACCGATGCTTTCATTGTGCTAGACTTGTATCGAAGTACAGAATTTCAGTATTCACTTTTTAGGCACTTCTTCAATTTCAGTTCCACAGCTGTGAAGAGATAGTCTACTATTCAATGGATTAACAAACAACTTTCATTCAATACATCCAGCATAACGAAGTCACATCGGGCCAACAGGTGTTATTCCGATGCTTTCATCGTGCTCGACTTGTATCGAAGTACTGAAATTCAGTATCTACTTTTTAGGCACTTCTTCAATTTCAGTTCCACAGCTGTGAAGAGATAGTCTACTTTTCAAGGGATTTTAGTACTACTTTCATTCAATACATACAACATAACGAAGTCACATCGGGCCAACTGGTGTTATACCGATGCTTTCATTGTGCTTGACTTGAATCGAAGTACTGAATTTCTGTATCCACTTTTTAGGCACATCTTCAATTTCAGTACCACAGCTGTGAAGAGATAGTCTACTATTCAATGGATTATCAAACAACTTTCATTCAATACATCCAGCATAACGAAGTCACATCGGGCCAACAGGTGTTACACCGATGCTTTCATTGTGCAAGACTTGAATCGATGTGCTGAAATTCAGAATCCACTTGTTGGGCACTTCTTCAATTTCAGTACCACAGCTGTGAAGAGATAATCTACTTTTCAAGGGATTTTAGTACTACTTTCATTCAATGTATCCAACATACCGAAGGCACGGCGAACCAGCTGAAGTCATACCGATGCTTTCATTTCCGAAGTCACATCGGGCCAACAGGTGTTACACCGATGCTTTCATTGTGCTAGACTTGAATCGAAGTACTGAAATTCAGTATCCAATTTTTAGGCACTTCTTCAATTTCAGTTCCACAGCTGTGAAGAGATAGTCTACTTTTCAAGGATTATCGAACAACTTTCATTCAATACATCCAGCATTAACGAAGTCACATCGGGCCAACAGGTGTTATTCCGATGCTTTCATTGTGCTAGACTTGTATCGAAGTACTGAAATTAAGTATCTACTTTTTAGGCACTTCTTCAATTTCAGTTCCACAGCTGTGAAGAGATAGTCTACTTTTCAAGGGATTTTAGTACTACTTTCATTCAATACATCCAACATAATGAAGTCACATCGGGCCTACAGGTGTTATACCAATGCTTTCATTGTGCTAGACTTGAATCGAAATACTGAAATTCAGTATCCACTTTTTAGGCACTTCTTCAATTTCAGTTCCACAGCTGTGAAGAGATAGTCTACTTTTCAAGGGATTTTAGTACTACTTTCATTCAATACATCCAACATAATGAAGTCACATCGGGCCTACAGGTATTATACCGATGCTTTCATTGTGCTAGCCTTGAATCGAAGTACTGAAATACAGTATCTACTTTTCAAGGGATTATCGAACAACTTTCATTCAATACATCCAGCATAACGAAAGTCACATCGGGCCAACAGGTGTTACACCGATGCTTTCATTGTGCTAGACTTGAATCGAAGTACTGAAATTCAGTATCCACTTTTTAGGCACTTCTTCAATTTCAGGACCACAGCTGTGAAGAGATAATCTACTTTTCAAGGGATTTTAGTACTACTTTCATTCAATACATCCAACATAATGAAGTCACATCTGGCCAACAGGTGTTTATACCGATGTTTTCATCGCGCTAGACTTGTATCGAAGTCCAGAATTTCAGTATCCACTTTTTAGGCACTTCTTCAATTTCAGTTCCACAGCTGTGAAGAGATAGTCTACTATTCAATGGATTATCGAACAACTTTCATTCAATACATCCAGCATAACGAAGTCACATCGGGCCAACAGGTGTTATACCGATGCTTTCATTGTGCTAACCTTGAATCGAAGTATTGAAATTCAGTATCCACTTTTTAGGCACTTCTTCAATTTCAGGACCACAGCTGTGAAGAGATAGTCTACTTTTCAAGGGATTTTAGTACTACTTTCATTCAATACATCCAACATAATGAAGTCACATCGGGCCTTCAGGTGTTATACCGATGCTTTCATTGTGCTAGCCTTGAATCGAAGTACTGAAATTCATTATCCACTTTTTAGGCACTTCTTCAATTTCGGGACCACAGCTGTGAAGAGATAGTCTACTTTTCAAGGGATTGTAGTACTACTTTCATTCATTACATCCAACATAACGAAGTCACATCGGGCCATCAGGTGTTATACCGATGCTTTCATTGTGCTAGACATGTATCAAAGTACAGAATTTCAAAATCCACGTTTTAGGCACTTCTTCAATTTCAGTTCCACTGCTGTGAAGAGATAGTCTACTATTCAATGGATTATCGAACAACTTTCATTCAATACATCCAGCATAACAAAGTCACATCGGGCCAACAGGTGTTATACCGATGCTTTCATCGTGCTAGACTTGTATCGAAGTACAGAATTTCAGTATCCACTTTTTAGGCACTTCTTCATTTTCAGTTCCATGCACAGCTGTGAAGAGATAGTCTACTATTCAATGGATGATCGAACAACTTTCATTCATTACATCCAACATAACGAAGTCACATCGGGCCAACAGGTGTTATTCCGATGCTTTCATTGTGCTAGACTTGTATCGAAGTACAGAATTTCAGTATCCACTTTTTAGGCACTTCTTCAATTTCAGTTCCACTGCTGTGAAGAGATAGTCTACTATTCAATGGATTATCGAACATCTTTCATTCAATACATCCAGCATAACGAAGTCACATCGGGCCAACAGGTGTTTATACCGATGCTTTCATTGTGCTAGCCTTGAATCGAAGTACTGAAATTCAGTATCCACTTTTTAGGCACTTCTTCAATTTCAGGACCACAGCTGTGAAGAGATAGTCTACTTTTCAAGGGATTCTAGTACTACTTTCATTCATTACATCAAACATAACGAAGTCACATCGGGCCATCAGGTGTTTATACCGATGCTTTCATTGTGCTAGACATGTATCGAAGTACAGAATTTCAAAATCCACGTTTTAGGCACTTCTTCAATTTCAATTCCACTGCTGTGAAGAGATAGTCTACTATTCAATGGATTATCGAACAACTTTCATTCAATACATCCAGTATAACAAAGTCACATCGGGCCAACAGGTGTTATACCGATGCTTTCATCGTGCTAGACTTGTATCGAAGTACTGAAATACAGTATCCACTTTGTAGGCACTTCTTCAATTTCAGGACCACAGCTGTGAAGAGATAGTCTACTTTTCAAGGGATTATCGAACAACTTTCATTCAATACATCCAGGATAACGAAGTCACATCGGGCCAACAGGTGTTACACCGATGCTTTCATTGTGCTAGCCTTGAATCGAAGTACTGAAATTCAGTATCCACTTTTTAGGCACTTCTTCAATTTCAGGACCACAGCTGTGAAGAGATAGTCTACTTTTCAAGGGATTCTAGTACTACTTTCATTCATTTCATCCAACATAACGAAGTCACATCGGGCCAACAGGTGTTTATACCGATGCTTTCATTGTGCTAGACTTGTTTCGAAGTACTGAATAACGCGCACCACAAGAATGGAAGTGCAGCACTAGTTGATCTGTGCCGAGTGTGAGGGTGCATATTGCATAGGGGGATCAAAGCAAAGGGGAGAGCAGTAGAACCAGAGTCACCATACAGCTGTATCTCCTATGCTGACAAGTTTCTGGTGGCTTTTAACATCAACGTTCTGTTGATACACCTGAGATCCACCCCAAATGTGTACCTTGTGCTTAACTAAAGCTCACGTGTTCTTGGTGGCAAAAGAGCTGAAGAATCACTTCAAGTGCTATGTTCAGTTATACATGCACTTGTAAGCCATGCAAATGGTTTCTTTTAAAAAGTATCCCTCACTCTATGCAACTTCATATGGGTACAGCAACAGATGGGGCAGCTCACCACAGACCATCATAAAACTGAAATGATCATCCCATGAGACTGAATGAGTGTACATAGGGGGCATTGGATGGGTGTGTGTGCATGGGGGACATTGGATGAGTGTACATAGGGGCATTGGATGGGTGCATGTGCATTGAAGGCATTGGATGGTGTACATGGGGGCATTGGATGGGTGTACATGGAGGGCATTGGATGGGTGTACATGGAGGGCATTGGATGGGTGTACATGGGGGACATTGGATGGGTGTGCATGGGTGCATTGGATGGGTGTACATGGAGGGCATTGGATGGGTGTACAAGGGGGCATGGATGGGTTGTACATGGGGACATTGGATGGGTGTACAAGGGGGCATTGGATGGGTGTACATGGGGGACATTGAATGGGTGTACATGCATGGTGGGTGTACTTTACTAATGTAATAGTTCGATCATATGTTGTATTGTATGTGTTAATTAATGTCATACATGTACATACTTTCATTCAATATATCCAACATACCGAAGGCATGGCGAACCAGCTGACGTCATACCAATGCTTCATTGTGCTAGACTTGAATCGATGTACTGAATTTCAGTATACACTCTTGGGGCACTTCTTCAATTTCAGTACCACAGCTGTGAAGAGATAGTCTACTTTTCAAGGGATTTTTGTACTACTTTCATCAATACATCCAACGTAACGAAGTCACATCGGGCCAACAGGTGTTATCCCGATGCTTTCATTGTGCAAGACTTGAATCGATGTACTGAATTTCAGTATACACTTTTGGGGCTCTTCTTCAATTTCAGTACCACTGCTGTGAAGAGATAGTCTACTTTTCAAGGGATTTTAGTACTACTTTCATTCAATGCATCCATCAGAATGAAGTCACATCGGGCCAACAGGTGTTGTACCGATGCTTTCATTGTGCTAGACTTCAATCGAAGTACTGAAATTCAGTATACATTTATGGGGCACATCTTCAGTTTCAGTACCACAGCTGTGAAGAGATAGTCTACTTTTGAAGGGATTTTAGTACTACTTTCATTCAATGCATCCAACATAATGAAGTCACATCGGGCCAACAGGTGTATTCCCGATGCTTTCATTGTGCTAGCCTTGAATCGAAGTACTGAAATACAGTATCTACTTTTCAAGGGATTATCGAACAACTTTCATTCAATACATCCAGCATAACGAAGTCACATCGGGCCAACAGGTGTTACACCGATGCTTTCATTGTGCTAGACTTGAATCGAAGTACTGAAATTCAGTATCCACTTTTTAGGCACTTCTTCAATTTCAGGACCACAGCGTGAAGAGATAATCTACTTTTCAAGGGATTTTAGTACTACTTTCATTCAATACATCCAGCATAACGAGTCACATCGGGCCAACAGGTGTTATACCGATGCTTTCATCGTGCTAGACTTGTATCGAAGTACAGAATTTCAGTATCCACTTTTTAGGCACTTCTTCATTTTCAGTTCCACAGCTGTGAAGAGATAGTCTACTATTCAATGGATTATCGAACAAACTTTCATTCAATACATCCAGCATAACAAGTCACATCGGGCCAACAGGTGTTATACCGATGCTTTCATTGTGCTAGCCTTGAATCGAAGTACTGAATACAGTATCTACTTTTCAAGGGATTGTAGTACTACTTTCATTCATTACATCCAACATAACGAAGTCACATCGGGCCATCAGGTGTTATACCGATGCTTTCATTGTGCTAGACATGTATCAAAGTACAGAATTTCAAATCCACGTTTTAGGCACTTCTTCAATTTCAGTTCCACTGCTGTGAAGAGATAGTCTACTATTCAATGGATTATCGAACAACTTTCATTCAATACATCCAGCATAACAAAGTCACATCGGCCAACAGGTGTTATACCGATGCTTTCATCGTAGCTAGACTTGTATCGAAGTACAGAATTCAGTATCCACTTTTTAGGCACTTCTTCAATTTCAGTTCCACAGCTGTGAAGAGATAGTCTACTTTTCAAGGGATTTAGTAACAACTTTCATTCATACATCCAACATAACGAAGTCACATCGGGTCAACAGGTGTTATTACCGATGCTTTCATTGTGCTAGACTTGTATCGAAGTACAGAATATCAGTATCCCTTTTTAGGCACTTCTTCAATTTCAGTTCCACAGCTGTGAAGAGATAGTCTACTTTTCAAGGGATTTAGTACAACTTTCATTCAATACATCCATCATAACGAAGTCACATCGGGTCAACAGGTGTTATATCCGATGCTTTCATTGATGCTAGACTTGTATCGAAGTACAGAATATCAGTATCCACTTTTTAGGCACTTCTTCAATTTCAGTTCCACAGCTGTGAAGAGATAGTCTACTTTCAAGGATTTAGTAACAACTTTCATTCAATACATCCAGCATAACGAAGTCACATCGGGTCAACAGGTGTTATACCGATGCTTTCATTGTGCTAGACTTGAATCGAAGTACTGAAATTCAGTATCCACTTTTTAGGCACTTCTTCAATTTCAGTACCACAGCTGTGAAGAGATAGTCTACTTTTCAAGGGATTTTAGTACTACTTTCATTCAATACATCCAACATAACGAAGTCACATCGGGTCAACTAGGTGTTATACCGATGCTTTCATTGTGCTAGACTTGAATCGAAGTACTGAAATTCAGTATCCACTTTTTAGGCACTTCTTCAATTTCAGTACCACAGCTGTGAAGAGATAGTCTACTTTTCAAGGGATTTAGAACTACTTTCATTCAATACATCCAGCATAACGAAGTCACATCGGGCCAACAGGTGTTATACCGATGCTTTCATTGTGCTAGACTTGAATCGATGTACTGAAATTCAGTATCCACTTTTAGGGCACTTCTTCAATTTCAGTACCACAGCTGTGAAGAGATAGTCTACTTTTCAAGGGATTTTAGTACTACTTTCATTCAATGTATCCAACATACCGAAGGCACGGCGAACCAGCTGAAGTCATACCGATGCTTCATTGTGCAGACTTGAATCGATGTACTGACATTCAGTATCCACTTATGGGGCACATCTTTATTTTCAGTACACAGCTGTGAAGAGATAGTCTACTTTTCATGGGATAATAGTACTACTTTCATTCAATTTATCCAACATACCGTAAGTAACGGGGAACCAGCTGAAGTCATACCGATGCTTTCATGTGCAAGACTTCAATCGATGTGCTGAAATTCAGAATCCACTTGTTGGGCACTTCTTCAATTTCAGTACCACATCTGTGAAGAGATAATCTACTTTTCAAGGGATTTTAGTACTACTTTCATTCAATGTATCCAACATACCGAAGGCACGGCGAACCAGCTGAAGTCATACCGATGCTTTCATTGTGCAAGACTTGAATCGATGTACTGACATTCAGTATCCATATATGGGGCACATCTTCATTTTCAGTACCACAGCTGTGAAGAGATAGTCTACTTTTCAAGTTGATAATAGTACTACTTTTATTCAATATATCCAACATACCGAAGTAGTAACGGCGAACCAGCTGAAGTCATACCGATGCTTTCATTGTGCAAGACTGAATCGATGTGCTGAAATTCAGTATCCACTTATTGGGCACTTCTTCAATTCAGTTCCACTGCTGTGAAGATATAGTCTACTATTCAATGGATTATCGAAACACTTTCATTCAATACATCCAGCATAACGAAGTCACATAGGGCCAACCAGGTGTTACACCGATGCTTTCATTGTGCAAGACTTGAATCGATGTGCTGAAATTCAGAATCCACTTGTTGGCACTTCTTCAATTTCAGTACCACAGCTGTGAAGAGATAATCTACTTTTCAAGGGATTTTAGTACTACTTTCATTCAATGTATCCAACATACCGAAGGCACGGGCGAACCAGCTGAAGTCATACCGATGCTTTCATTGTGCTAGACTTGAATCGATGTACTGAAATTCAGTATCCTCTTTTAGGGCACTTCTTCAATTTCAGTTACCACAGCTGTGAAGAGATAGTCTACTTTTCAAGGGATTTAGTACTACTTTCATTCAATACATCCACATAACGAAGTCAATCGGGTCAACAGGTGTTATCCGATGCTTTCATTGTGCTAGACTTGAATCGAAGTACTGAAATTCAGTATCCACTTTTAGGGCACTTCTTCAATTTCAGTACAGCAGCTGTGAAGAGATAGTCTACTTTTCAAGGGATTTTAGTACTACTTTCATTCAATACATCCAACATAACGAAGTCACATCGGGTCAACAGGTGTTATTACCGATGCTTTCATTGTGCTAGACTTGAATCGAAGTACTGAAATTCAGTATCCATCTTTTTAGGCACTTCTTCAATTTCAGTTACCACAGCTGTGAAGAGATAGTCTACTTTTCAAGGGATTTTAGTACTACTTTCATTCAATACATCCATCATACGAAGTCCATCGGGCAACAGGTGTTATAACGATGCTTTCATTGTGCAAGACTTGAATCGAAGTACTGAAACTTCAGTATCCACTTTTGGGCACTTCTTCAATTTCAGTACACGCTGTGAAGAGATAGTCTACTTTTCAAGGATTTTAGTAACTACTTTCATTCAATACATCCAAATAACGAAGTCACATCGGGCCAACAGGTGTTATTACCGATGCTTTCATTGGCAGACTTGTATTCGAGTACCGAGAACTTCAGTATCCACTTTTAGGGCACTTCTTCAATTTCAGTCCAAGCTGTGAAGAGATAGTCTACTTTTCAAGGATTTTAGTACGACTTTCATTCAATACATCCAGCTAACGAGTCACATCGGGCCAACAGGTGTTATTCCGATCTTTCATTGTGCTAGACTTGAATCGAAGTACTGAAATTCAGTATCCTACTTTTAGGGCACTTCTTCAATTTCAGTACCACAGCTGTGAAGAGATAGTCTACTTTTCAAGGGATTCTAGTACTACTTTCATTCATTTCATCCAACATAACGAAGTCACATCGGGCCAACAGGTGTTATACCGATGCTTTCATTGTTAGACTTGTTTCGAAGTACTGAGTAACACGCACCACAAGAATGGAAGTGCAGCACTAGATGATCTGTGCCGAGTGTGAGGGTGCATATTGCATATAGGGATCAAAGCAAAGGGGAGAGCAGTAGAACCAGAGTCACCATACAGCTGTATCTCCTATGCTGACAAGTTTTCTGGTGGCTTTTAACATCAACGTTCTTGTTGATACACCTGAGATCCACCCCCAAATGTGTACCTTGTGCTTAACTAAAGCTCACGTGTTCTTGTGGCAAAAGAGCTGAAGAATCACTTCAAGTGCTATGTTCAGTTATACATGCACTTGTAAGGCTTGCAAATGGTTTCTTTTTAAAAAGAATCCCTCACTCTATGCAACTTCATGGGTACAGCAACCAGATGGGGCAGATCACCACAGACCATCATAAAACTGAAATGATCATCCCATGAGACTGAATGAGTGTACATAGGGGGAATTGGATGGGTGTGTGTGCATGGGGGACATTGGATGAGTGTACATAGGGGCATTGGATGGGTGCATGTGCATTGAAGGCATTGGATGGTGTACATGGGGGCATTGGATGGGTGTACATGGAGGGCATTGGATGGGTGTACAAGGGGGCATTGATGGGTGTGTGTGCATGGGGGACATTGGATGAGTGTATAGGGGCATTGGATGGGTGCATGTGCATTGAAGGCATTGGATGGTGTACATGGGGGCATTGGATGGGTGTACATGGAGGGCATTGGATGGGTGTACATGGAGGGCATTGGATGGGTGTACATGGGGGACATTGGATGGGTGTGCATGGGTGCATTGGATGGGTGTACATGGAGGGCATTGGATGGGTGTACAAAGGGGCATTGGAGGGTGGGTGTATATGGGGACATTGGATGGGTGTACAAGGGGGCATTGGATGGGTGTACATGGGGGACATTGAATGGGTGTACATGCATGGTGGGTGTACTTTACTAATGTAATAGTTCGATCATATGTTGTATTGTATGTGTTTAATTAAGTCATACATGTACATACTTTCATTCAATATATCCAACATACCGAAGGCATGGCGAACCAGCTGACGTCATACCAATGCTTTCATTGTGCTAGACTTGAATCGTGTACTGAATTTCAGTACACTTTTGGGGCACTTCTTCAATTTCAGTACCACAGCTGTGAAGAGATAGTCTACTTTTCAAGGGATTTTTGTACTACTTTCATTCAATACATCCAACGTAACGAAGTCACATCGGGCCAACAGGTGTTATCCCGATGCTTTCATTGTGCAAGACTTGAATCGATTGTACTGAATTTCAGTATACACTTTTGGGGCTCTTCTTCAATTTCAGTACCACTGCTGTGAAGAGATAGTCTACTTTTCAAGGGATTTTAGTACTGCTTTCATTCAATACATCCATCATAACGAAGTCACATCGGGTCAACAGGTGTTCTTCCGATGGTTTCATTGAGCTAGACTTGATCGAAGTACAGAATAATCAGTATCCTCTTTTAGGCACTTCTTCAATTTCAGTTCACAGCTGTGAAGAGATAGTCTACTTTTCAAGGGAGTTTAGTACAACTTTCATTCAATACATCCATCATAACGAAGTCACATCGGGTCAACAGGTGTTATTCCGATGGTTTCATTGAGCTAGACTTGTATCGTGAAGTACATGACATAACTGTATCTCTTTTTAGGCACTTCTTCAATTCAGTTCCACAGCTGTGAAGAGATAGTCTACTTTTCAAGGGATTTGTAACCACTTTCATTCAATACATCCATCATAACGAAGTCACATCGGGTCAAGAGGGATTAAACGATACTTTCATTGTGCTAGCCTTGAATCGATTGTACTGAAATTCAGTATCCTTTTAGGCACTTCTTTCAATTTCAGTTCCACAGCTGTGAAGAGATAGTCTACTTTTCAAGGGATTTTAGTACCACTTTCATTCAATACATCCATCATAACGAAGTCACATCGGGTCAACAGGTGTTATTCCGATGCTTTCATTGTAGCTAGACTTGAATCGAAGTACTGAAATACAGTATCCTCTTTTAGGCACTTCTTCAATTTCAGTTCCACAGCTGTGAAGAGATAGTCTACTTTTCAAGGGATTTTAGTACCACTTTCATTCAATACATCCATCATAACGAAGTCACATCGGGTCAACAGGTGTTATACCGATGCTTTCATTGTGCTAGACTTGAATCGAAGTACTGAAATCAGTATCCACTTTTAGGCACTTCTTCAATTTCAGTACCACAGCTGTGAAGAGATAGTCTACTTTTCAAGGGATTTAGTACAACTTTCATTCAATACATCCATCATAACGAAGTCACATCGGGTCAACAGGTGTTATACCGATGCTTTCATTGAGCTAGACTTGAATCGAAGTACTGAAATTCAGTATCCACTTTTAGGGCACTTCTTCAATTTCAGTACCACAGCTGTGAAGAGATAGTCTACTTTTCAAGGGATTTTAGTACTACTTTCATTCAATACATCCAACATAACGAAGTCACATCGGGTCCAACAGGTGTTATACCGATGCTTTCATTGTGCTAGACTTGAATCGAAGTACTGAAATTCAGTATCCACTTTTAGGGCACTTCTTCAATTTCAGTACCACAGCTGTGAAGAGATAGTCTACTTTTCAAGGGATTTTAGTACTACTTTCATTCAATACATCCATCATAACGAAGTCACATCGGGTCAACAGGTGTTATACCGATGCTTTCATTGTGCTAGACTTGAATCGAATGTACTGAAATTCAGTATCCACTTTTAGGGGCACTTCTTCAATTTCAGTACCACAGCTGTGAAGAGATAGTCTACTTTTCAAGGGATTTTAGTACTACTTTCATTCAATACATCCATCATAACGAAGTCACATCGGGTCAACAGGTGTTATACCGATGCTTTCATTGTGCTAGACTTGAATCGAAGTACTGAAATTCAGTATCCACTTTTAGGGCACTTCTTCAATTTCAGTACCAGCAGCTGTGAAGAGATAGTCTACTTTTCAAGGGATTTTAGTACTACTTTCATTCAATACATCCACATAACGAAGTCACATCGGGTCAACAGGTGTTATATCCGATGCTTTCATTGTGCTAGACTTGTATCGAAGTACTGAAATTCAGTATCCACTTTTAGGGCACTTCTTCAATTTCAGTACCACAGCTGTGAAGAGATAGTCTACTTTTCAAGGGATTTAGTACCACTTTCATTCAATACATCCAACATAACGAAGTCACATCGGGTCAACAGGTGTTATACCGATGCTTTCATTGTGCTAGACTTGAATCGAAGTACTGAAATTCAGTATCCACTTTTAGGGCACTTCTTCAATTTCAGTACCACAGCTGTGAAGAGATAGTCTACTTTTCAAGGGATTTTAGTACAACTTTCATTCAATACATCCATCATAACGAAGTCACATCGGGTCAACAGGTGTTATACCGATGCTTTCATTGTGCTAGACTTGAATCGAAGTACTGAAATTCAGTATCCACTTTTAGGGCACTTCTTCAATTTCAGTACCACAGCTGTGAAGAGATAGTCTACTTTTCAAGGGATTTAGTACCACTTTCATTCAATACATCCATCATAACGAAGTCACATCGGGTCAACAGGTGTTATACCGATGCTTTCATTGTGCTAGACTTGAATCGAAGTACTGAAATTCAGTATCCACTTTTAGGGCACTTCTTCAATTTCAGTACAGCAGCTGTGAAGAGATAGTCTACTTTTCAAGGGATTTTAGTACCACTTTCATTCAATACATCCATCATAACGAAGTCACATCGGGTCAACAGGTGTTATACCGATGCTTTCATTGTAGCTAGACTTGAATCGAAGTACTGAATTCAGTATCCACTTTTTAGGCACTTCTTCAATTTCAGTTCCACAGCTGTGAAGAGATAGTCTACTTTTCAAGGGATTTAGTACTACTTTCATTCAATACATCCAACATAACGAAGTCACATCGGGTCAATCAGGTGTTATACCGATGCTTTCATTGTGCTAGACTTGAATCGATGTACTGAAAATTCAGTATCACTTTTAGGGCACTTCTTCAATTTCAGTACCAGCAGCTGTGAAGAGATAGTCTACTTTTCAAGGGATTTTAGTAACTACTTTCATTCAATACATCCAACATAACGAAGTCACATCGGGTCAACAGGTGTTATTCCGATGCTTTCATTGTGCTAGACTTGAATCGAAGTACTGAAATTCAGTATCCACTTTTTAGGGCACTTCTTCAATTTCAGTTCCACAGCTGTGAAGAGATAGTCTACTTTTCAAGGGATTTTAGTACTCAGTTTCATCAATACATCCATCATAACGAAGTCACATCGGGTCCAACAGGTGTTTAACCGATACTTTCATTGTGCTAGCCTTGAATCGAAGTACTGAAAATCAGTATCACTTTTAGGCACTTCTTCAATTTCAGTACTGCAGCTGAGAGAGATAGTCTACTTTTCAAGGGATTATTAGAACAACTTTCATTCAATACATCCAGCATAACGAAGTCACATCGGGTCAACAGGTGTTATACCGATGCTTTCATTGTAGCTAGACTTGAATCGAAGTACTGAAATTCAGTATCCACTTTTCAGGCACTTCTTCAATTTCAGTACAGCAGCTGTGAAGAGATAGTCTACTTTTCAAGGGATTTAGTACCACTTTCATTCAATACATCCATCATAACGAAGTCACATCGGGTCAACAGGTGTTATTCCGATGCTTTCATTGAGCTAGACTTGTATCGAAGTACAGAATAACTGTATCCTCTTTTTAGGCACTTCTTCAATTTCAGTTCCACAGCTGTGAAGAGATAGTCTACTTTTCAAGGGATTTAGTAACACTTTCATTCAATACATCCAATCATAACGAAGTCACATCGGGTCAACAGGTGTTATACCGATGCTTTCATTGTGCTAGACTTGAATCGAAGTACATGAAATTCAGTATCCCTTTTAGGCACTTCTTCAATTTCAGTTCCACAGCTGTGAAGAGATAGTCTACTTTTCAAGGGATTTTAGTACCACTTTCATTCAATACATCCATCATAACGAAGTCACATCGGGTCAACAGGTGTTATTACCGATGCTTTCATTGTGCTAGACTTGAATCGAAGTACTGAAATTCAGTATCCACTTTTTAGGCACTTCTTCAATTTCAGTACCACAGCTGTGAAGAGATAGTCTACTTTTCAAGGGATTTTAGTACCACTTTCATTCAATACATCCATCATAACGAAGTCACATCGGGTCAACAGGTGTTATTACCGATGCTTTCATTGTGCTAGACTTGAATCGAAGTACTGAAATTCAGTATCCTACTTTTAGGCACTTCTTCAATTTCAGTTACCACAGCTGTGAAGAGATAGTCTACTTTTCAAGGGATTTTAGTACAACTTTCATTCAATACATCCATCATAACGAAGTCACATCGGGTCAACAGGTGTTATTCCGATGCTTTCATTGTGCTAGACTTGAATCGAATGTACTGAAATTCAGTATCCACTTTTAGGGCACTTCTTCAATTTCAGTACCACAGCTGTGAAGAGATAGTCTACTTTTCAAGGGATTTTAGTACTACTTTCATTCAATACATCCAACATAACGAAGTCACATCGGGTCAACAGGTGTTATACCGATGCTTTCATTGTGCTAAGACTTGAATCGATGTACTGAAATTCAGTATCCACTTTTAGGGCACTTCTTCAATTTCAGTACCACAGCTGTGAAGAGATAGTCTACTTTTCAAGGGATTTTAGTACTACTTTCATTCAATACATCCATCATAACGAAGTCACATCGGGTCAACAGGTGTTATTCCGATGGTTTCATTGAGCTAGACTTGTATCGAAGTACTAGAATTCACTGTATCCTCTTTTAGGGCACTTCTTCAATTTCAGTACCACAGCTGTGAAGAGATAGTCTACTTTTCAAGGGATTTTAGTACTACTTTCATTCAATACATCCATACATAACGAAGTCACATCGGGCCAACAGGTGTTATCCCGATGCTTTCATTGTGCTAGACTTGAATCGATGTACTGAAATTCAGTATCACTTTTAGGGCACTTCTTCAATTTCAGTACCACAGCTGTGAAGAGATAGTCTACTTTTCAAGGGATTTTAGTACTACTTTCATTCAATACATCCAACGTAACGAAGTCACATCGGGGCAACAGGTGTTATACCGATGCTTTCATTGTGCTAGACTTGAATCGAAGTACTGAAATTCAGTATCACTTTTGGGCACTTCTTCAATTTCAGTACCACAGCTGTGAAGAGATAGTCTACTTTTCAAGGGATTTTAGTACTACTTTCATTCAATACATCCATCATAACGAAGTCACATCGGGCCAACAGGTGTTATTCCGATGCTTTCATTGTGCTAGACTTGAATCGAATGTACTGAAATTCAGTATCCACTTTTTGGGCACTTCTTCAATTTCAGTACCACAGCTGTGAAGAGATAGTCTACTTTTCAAGGGATTTTAGTACTACTTTCATTCAATACATCCATCATAACGAAGTCACATCGGGTCAACAGGTGTTATCCGATGCTTTCATTGTGCTAGACTTGAATCGAAGTACTGAAATTCAGTATCCACTTTTAGGGCACTTCTTCATTTCAGTACCACAGCTGTGAAGAGATAGTCTACTTTTCAAGGGATTTTAGTACTACTTTCATTCAATACATCCAACATAACGAAGTCACATCGGGTCAACAGGTGTTATACCGATGCTTTCATTGTGCTAGACTTGAATCGAAGTACTGAAATTCAGTATCCACTTTTAGGGCACTTCTTCAATTTCAGTACCACAGCTGTGAAGAGATAGTCTACTTTTCAAGGGATTTTAGTACTACTTTCATTCAATACATCCATCATAACGAAGTCACATCGGGTCCAACAGGTGTTATACCGATGCTTTCATTGTGCTAGACTTGAATCGAAGTACTGAAATTCAGTATCCACTTTTAGGGCACTTCTTCAATTTCAGTACAGCAGCTGTGAAGAGATAGTCTACTTTTCAAGGGATTTAGTAACACTTTCATTCAATACATCCATCATAACGAAGTCACATCGGGTCAACAGGTGTTATTACGATGCTTTCATTGTGCTAGACTTGAATCGAAGTACTGAAATCAGTATCCACTTTTTAGGCACTTCTTCAATTTCAGTCCAGCAGCTGTGAAGAGATAGTCTACTTTTCAAGGGATTTTAGTACACTTTCATTCAATACATCCATCATAACGAAGTCACATCGGGTCAACAGGTGTTATTCCGATGCTTTCATTGAGCTAGACTTGTAATCGAAGTACATGAAATACTAGTATCCTCTTTTTAGGCACTTCTTCAATTTCAGTTCCACAGCTGTGAAGAGATAGTCTACTTTTCAAGGGATTTTAGTACAACTTTCATTCAATACATCCATCATAACGAAGTCACATCGGGTCAACAGGTGTTATTCCGATGCTTTCATTGAGCTAGACTTGAATCGATGTACTGAAATTCAGTATATACTTTTGGTGCACTTCTTCAATTTCAGTACCACACCTGTGAAGAGATGTCTACTTTCAAGGGATTTTAGTACATTCATTTAATACATCCAACGTAAAAAAGTCACATCGGGCCAACAGGTGTTGTACGGATGCTTTCATTGTGCTAGACTTGAATCGAAGTACTGAAATTCAGTATACATTTATGGGGACATCTTCAGTTTCAGTACACCAGAGCTGTGAAGAGATAGTCTACTTTTCAAGTGATTTTAGTACAACTTTCATTCAATGCATCCAACATAATGAAGTCACATTGGGCCAACAGGTGTATTCCCGATGCTTTCATTGTGCAAGACTTGAATCGATGTACTGAATTTCAGTATACATTTGGGGCACTTCTTCAATTTCAGTACCACAGCTGTGAAGAGATAGTCTACTTTTCATGGGATATTAGTACTACTTTCATTCAATACATCAAACATACCGAAGTCACATCGGGTCAACAGGTGTTATACCGATGCTTTCATTGTGCTAGACTTGAATCGAAGTACTGAAATTCAGTATCCACTTTTAGGCACTTCTTCAATTTCAGTACAGCAGCTGTGAAGAGATAGTCTACTTTTCAAGGGATTTAGTACAACTTTCATTCAATACATCCATCATAACGAAGTCACATCGGGTCAACAGGTGTTATACCGATGCTTTCATTGTAGCTAGACTTGAATCGAAGTACTGAAATTCAGTATCCACTTTTAGGCACTTCTTCAATTTCAGTACAGCAGCTGTGAAGAGATAGTCTACTTTTCAAGGGATTTTAGTACAACTTTCATTCAATACATCCATCATAACGAAGTCACATCGGGTCAACAGGTGTTATTCCGATGCTTTCATTGTAGCTAGACTTGTATCGAAGTACAGAATTACTGTATCCTCTTTTTAGGCACTTCTTCAATTTCAGTTCCACAGCTGTGAAGAGATAGTCTACTTTTCAAGGGATTTTAGTACAACTTTCATTCAATACATCCATCATAACGAAGTCACATCGGGTCAACAGGTGTTATTCCGATGCTTTCATTGAGCTAGACTTGTATCGAAGTACATGAAATTACTGTATCCATCTTTTAGGCACTTCTTCAATTTCAGTCCAGCAGCTGTGAAGAGATAGTCTACTTTTCAAGGGATTTAGTACAACTTTCATTCAATACATCCATCATAACGAAGTCACATCGGGTCAACAGGTGTTATTCCGATGGCTTTCATTGAGCTAGACTTGTATCGAAGTACAGAATAACTGTATCCTCTTTTAGGCACTTCTTCAATTTCAGTTCCACAGCTGTGAAGAGATAGTCTACTTTTCAAGGGATTTTAGTACAACTTTCATTCAATACATCCATCATAACGAAGTCACATCGGGTCAACAGGTGTTATTCCGATGGTTTCATTGAGCTAGACTTGTATCGAAGTACAGAATAACTGTATCGTCTTTTTAGGCACTTCTTCAATTTCAGTTCCACAGCTGTGAAGAGATAGTCTACTTTTCAAGGGATTTTAGTACTACTTTCATTCAATACATCAAACAGTACCGAAGTCACATCGGCCAACAGGGTGTTATACAGATGCTTTCATTGTGCAAGACTTGAATCGATGTACTGAAATTCAGTATCCACTTTTGGGGCACTTCTTCATTTCAGTACCACAGCTGTGAAGAGATAGTCTACTTTTCAAGGGATTTTAGTACTACTTTCATTCAAATACATCCAACGTAACGAAGTCACATCGGGCCAACAGGTGTTATTCCGATGCTTTCATTGTGCAAGACTTGAATCGATGTACTGAAATTCAGTATCCACTTTTGGGGCACTTCTTCATTTCAGTACCACAGCTGTGAAGAGATAGTCTACTTTCAAGGGATTTTAGTACTACTTTCATTCAATGCATCCATTAAAAGTGGAAGTCACAATCGGGCCAACAGGTGTTATCCCGATGCTTTCATTGTGCAGACTTGAATCGATGTACTGAATTCAGTATCCACTTTTGGGGGCACTTCTTCATTTCAGTACCACAGCTGTGAAGAGATAGTCTACTTTTCAAGGGATTTTAGTACCACTTTCATTCAATACATCCAACCATAACGAAGTCACATCGGGTCAATAGGGGTTTATACGATGCTTTCATTGTGCTAGACTTGAATCGAATGTACTGAAATTCAGTATCCACTTTTCAGGCACTTCTTCAATTTCAGTACAGCAGCTGTGAAGAGATAGTCTACTTTTCAAGGGATTTTAGTAACTACTTTCATTCAATACATCCAACATAACGAAGTCACATCGGGTCAACAGGTGTTATTCCGATGCTTTCATTGTAGCTAGACTTGAATCGAAGTACAGAAATTCAGTATCCTACTTTTTAGGCACTTCTTCAATTTCAGTTCCACAGCTGTGAAGAGATAGTCTACTTTTCAAGGGATTTAGTACCACTTTCATTCAATACATCCATCATAACGAAGTCACATCGGGTCAACAGGTGTTTATACCGATACTTTCATTGTGCTAGACTTGAATCGAAGTACTGAAATTCAGTATCCACTTATGGGCACATCTTCAGTTTCAGTACACAGCTGTGAGAGATAGTCTAACTTTTAAGGGATTGTAGTACTACTTTCATTCAATGCATCTTCCATAATGAAGTCACATCGGGGCCAACAGGTGCTATCCGATGCTTTCATTGTGCAAGACTTGAATACGATGTACTGAAATTCAGTATACACTATTGGGCACTTCTTCAATTTCGTATCTAAGCGTGAAAGAGATAGTCTACTTTTCAAGGGATTTTAGTTTCTGTCATTCAATGCATCCAAACATAATGAAGTCACATCGGGGGTCAAACAGGTGTTATAATGATGCTTTCATGTTCAAGATGAATCGATGTACTGAAATTCAGTATTATACACTTCTGGGGCACTTGTCCAAGCTGTGAAGAGATAGTCTACTTTCAATGGATGTTCGAATATTCATTCAATACATCAAACATACCGAAGTAACATCGGGGCAACAGGTGTTATAGCGATGCTTTCATTGGCAGGGACTGATGCAGGACTTGAACGAAGTACTGAAATTCAGTTTACATTATGGGGCCACATCTTCAGTTTCAGTACCACAGCTGTGAAGAGATAGTCTACTTTTCAAGGGATTGTAGTACTACTTTCATTCAATGCTCCATCATAATGAAGTCACATCGGGCCAACAGGTGTTATTCCCGATGCTTCATTGTGCAAGACTTGAATCGATGTACTGACATTCAGTATATACTTTTGGGGCACTTGAAGAGGATAGTGTACTTTTCAATGGATGTCGAACTACTTTCATCAAAACATCAAACATACCGAAAGTCACATAGGGGACAACAGGAACGGAAAAGGTGTTATAGCGATGCTTCATTGTGAAGGACTTGATCGAAGTACTTGAAATTCAGTTTATTTCATGGGGCAATCTTCAGTTTCAGTACCATAGCTGTGAAGAGATAGTCTACTTTTCAAGGGATTTAGTACTACTTTCATTCAATACATCCAACGTAACGAAGTCACATCGGGTCAACAGGTGTTATACCGATGCTTTCATTGTGCTAGACTTGAATCGAAGTACTGAAATCAGTATCCACTTTTTAGGCACTTCTTCAATTTCAGTACCACAGCTGTGAAGAGATAGTCTACTTTTCAAGGATTTTAGTACCACTTTCATTCAATACATCCATCATAACGAAGTCACATCGGGTCAACAGGTGTTATACCGATGCTTTCATTGTAGCTAGACTTGAATCGAAGTACTGAAATTCAGTATCCACTTTTTAGGCACTTCTTCAATTTCAGTACAGCAGCTGTGAAGAGATAGTCTACTTTTCAAGGGATTTTAGTACCACTTTCATTCAATACATCCATCATAACGAAGTCACATCGGGTCAACAGGTGTTATACCGATGCTTTCATTGTGCTAGACTTGAATCGAAGTACTGAAATTCAGTATCCTCTTTTAGGCACTTCTTCAATTTCAGTACCACAGCTGTGAAGAGATAGTCTACTTTTCAAGGGATTTTAGTACACTTTCATTCAATACATCCATCATAACGAAGTCACATCGGGTCAACAGGTGTTATACCGATGCTTTCATTGTAGCTAGACTTGAATCGAAGTACTGAAATTCAGTATCCACTTTTAGGCACTTCTTCAATTTCAGTACAGCAGCTGTGAAGAGATAGTCTACTTTTCAAGGGATTTTAGTACCACTTTCATTCAATACATCCAATCATAACGAAGTCACATCGGGTCAACAGGTGTTATACCGATGCTTTCATTGTGCTAGACTTGAATCGAAGTACTGAAATTCAGTATCCACTTTTAGGCACTTCTTCAATTTCAGTCCAGCAGCTGTGAAGAGATAGTCTACTTTTCAAGGGATTTTAGTACCACTTTCATTCAATACATCCATCATAACGAAGTCACATCGGGTCAACAGGTGTTATACCGATGCTTTCATTGTGCTAGACTTGAATCGAAGTACTGAAATTCAGTATCCACTTTTTAGGCACTTCTTCAATTTCAGTACCACAGCTGTGAAGAGATAGTCTACTTTCAATGGATGTTCGAACTAATTTCATTCAATACATCAAACATACCGAAGTCACATCGGGGGCAACAGGTGTTATAGCGATGCTTTCATTGTGCAGGATTGAATCGAAGTACTGAAATTCAGTTTACATTTAGGGACATCTTCAGTTCAGTACCACAGCTGTGAAGAGATAGTCTACTTTTCAAGGGATGTAGTACTACTTTCATTCAATGCATCCATCATAATGAAGTCACATCGGGCCAACAGGTGTATCCCGATGCTTTCATTGTGCAGACTTGAATCGATGTACTGACATTCAGTATATACTTTTGGGGCACTTGAAGAGATAGTGTACTTTTCAATGGATGTTCGAACTACTTTCATTCAATACATCAAACATACCGAAGTCACATCGGGGAAACAGGTGTTATAGCGATGCTTTCATTGTGCAGGACTTGATTCGAAGTACTGAAATTCAGTTTACTTTCATGGGGCACATCTTCAGTTTCAGTACCATAGCTGTGAAGAGATAGTCTACTTTTCAAGGGATTTTAGTACCACTTTCATTCAATACATCCAATCATAACGAAGTCACATCGGGTCAACAGGTGTTATACCGATGCTTTCATTGTGCTAGACTTGAATCGAAGTACTGAAATTCAGTATCCACTTTTAGGCACTTCTTCAATTTCAGTACAGCAGCTGTGAAGAGATAGTCTACTTTTCAAGGGATTTAGTACTACTTTCATTCAATACATCCATCATAACGAAGTCACATCGGGTCAACAGGTGTTATTCCGATGCTTTCATTGTAGCTAGACTTGATCGAAGTACATGAAATTCAGTATCCACTTTTTAGGGCACTTCTTCAATTTCAGTACCACAGCTGTGAAGAGATAGTCTACTTTTCAAGGGATTTTAGTACCACTTTCATTCAATACATCCATCATAACGAAGTCACATCGGGTCAACAGGTGTTATTACCGATGCTTTCATTGTGCTAGACTTGAATCGAAGTACTGAAATTCAGTATCCACTTTTAGGCACTTCTTCAATTTCAGTACAGCAGCTGTGAAGAGATAGTCTACTTTTCAAGGGATTTTAGTACTAACTTTCATTCAATACATCCATCATAACGAAGTCACATCGGGTCAACAGGTGTTATACCGATGCTTTCATTGTAGCTAGACTTGAATCGAAGTACTGAAATTCAGTATCCACTTTTTAGGCACTTCTTCAATTTCAGTACCACAGCTGTGAAGAGATAGTCTACTTTTCAAGGGATTTTAGTACAACTTTCATTCAATACATCCATCATAACGAAGTCACATCGGGTCAACAGGTGTTATACCGATGCTTTCATTGATGCTAGACTTGAATCGAAGTACTGAAATTCAGTATCCTACTTTTAGGCACTTCTTCAATTTCAGTACCACAGCTGTGAAGAGATAGTCTACTTTTCAAGGGATTTTAGTACACTTTCATTCAATACATCCATCATAACGAAGTCACATCGGGTCAACAGGTGTTATACCGATGCTTTCATTGTGCTAGACTTGAATCGAAGTACTGAAATTCAGTATCCACTTTTTAGGCACTTCTTCAATTTCAGTTACCACAGCTGTGAAGAGATAGTCTACTTTTCAAGGGATTTTAGTACCACTTTCATTCAATACATCCATCATAACGAAGTCACATCGGGTCAACAGGTGTTATACCGATGCTTTCATTGTGCTAGACTTGAATCGAAGTACTGAAATTCAGTATCCACTTTTAGGCACTTCTTCAATTTCAGTACCAGCAGCTGTGAAGAGATAGTCTACTTTTCAAGGGATTTTAGTACTACTTTCATTCAATACATCCATCATAACGAAGTCACATCGGGTCAACAGGTGTTATACCGATGCTTTCATTGTGCTAGACTTGAATCGAAGTACTGAAATTCAGTATCCACTTTTTAGGCACTTCTTCAATTTCAGTACCACAGCTGTGAAGAGATAGTCTACTTTTCAAGGGATTTTAGTACAACTTTCATTCAATACATCCATCATAACGAAGTCACATCGGGTCAACAGGTGTTATTCCGATGGCTTTCATTGAGCTAGACTTGTATCGAAGTACAGAATAACTGTATCCTCTTTTTAGGCACTTCTTCAATTTCAGTTCCACAGCTGTGAAGAGATAGTCTACTTTTCAAGGGATTTTAGTACCACTTTCATTCAATACATCCATCATAACGAAGTCACATCGGGTCAACAGGTGTTATACCGATGCTTTCATTGTGCTAGACTTGAATCGAAGTACTGAAATTCAGTATCCACTTTTTAGGCACTTCTTCAATTTCAGTACAGCAGCTGTGAAGAGATAGTCTACTTTTCAAGGGATTTTAGTACCTACTTTCATTCAATACATCCATCATAACGAAGTCACATCGGGTCAACAGGTGTTATTCCGATGCTTTCATTGTGCTAGACTTGAATCGAAGTACTGAAATTCAGTATCCATCTTTTTAGGCACTTCTTCAATTTCAGTTCCACAGCTGTGAAGAGATAGTCTACTTTTCAAGGGATTTTAGTACTACTTTCATTCAATACATCCAACGTAACGAAGTCACATCGGGCCAACAGGTGTTATACCGATGCTTTCATTGTGCAAGACTTGAATCGATGTACTGAAATTCAGTATACACTTCTGGGGCACTTTGTCCCACAGCTGTGAAGAGATAGTCTACTTTTCAATGGATGTTCGAACTACTTTCATTCAATACATCAAACATACCGAAGTCACATCGGGCAACAGGTGTTATAGCGATGCTTTCATTGTGCAGGACTTGAATCGAAGTACTGAAATTCAGTTTACTTATGGGGCACATCTTCAGTTTCAGTACCACAGCTGTGAAGAGATAGTCTTCTTTTCAAGGGATTGTAGTACTACTTTCATTCAATGAATCCATCATAATGAAGTCACATCGGGCCAACAGGTGTTATCCCGATGCTTTCATTGTGCAAGACTTGAATAGATGTACTGAAATTCAGTATACACTATTGGGGCACTTCTTCAATTTCAGTATCTAAGCTGTGAAGAGATAGTCATACTTTTCAAGGGATTTTAGTAACTACTTTCATTCAATAAAGTCCACATAACGAAGTCACATCGGGTCAACAGGTGTTATCCCGATGCTTTCATTGTGCTAGACTTGAATCGAAGTACTGAAATTCAGTATCCACTTTTCGGGGCACTTCTTCATTTTCAGTACCAGCAGCTGTGAAGAGATAGTCTACTTTCAAGGGATTAGTACTACTTTCATTCAATGCATCCATCATAAATTGAAGTCAAATCGGGTCAACAGGTGTTATTCCCGATGGCTTTCATTGATGCTAGACTTGTATCGAATGTACAGAATTAACGTATCCTCTTTTAGGGCACTTCTTCAATTTTCAGTACCACAGCTGTGAAGAAGATAGTCTACTTTTCAAGGGATTTAGTACTACTTTCATTCAATACATCCACATAACGAAGTCACATCGGGTCAATAGGTGTTATACCGATGCTTTCATTGTGCTAGACTTGAATCGATGTACTGAAATTCAGTATCCACTTTTTAGGGCACTTCTTCAATTTCAGTACCACAGCTGTGAAGAGATAGTCTACTTTTCAAGGGATTTTAGTACTACTTTCATTCAATACATCCAACAGTAACGAAGTCACATCGGGTCAACAGGTGTTATACCGATGCTTTCATTGTGCTAGACTTGAATCGAATGTACTGAAATTCAGTATCCACTTTTTGGGCACTTCTTCAATTTCAGTTCCCACAGCTGTGAAGAGATAGTCTACTTTTCAAGGATTTTAGTACTACTTTCATTCAATACATCCAACATAACGAAGTCACATCGGTCCAACATGGTGTTATAACCGATGCTTTCATTGTGCTAGACTTGAATCGAAGTACTGAAATCAGTATCACTTTTAGGGCACTTCTTCAATTTCAGTACCACAGCTGTGAAGAGATAGTCTACTTTTCAAGGGATTTTAGTACCTACTTTCATTCAATACATCCATCATAACGAAGTCACATCGGGTCCAACAGGTGTTATTACCGATGCTTCATTGTGCAAGACTTGAATCGATGTACTGAAATTCAGTATCCACTTTTGGGGCACTTCTTCATTTTCAGTACCACAGCTGTGAAGAGATAGTCTACTTTTCAAGGGATTTTAGTACTACTTTCATTCAATACATCCAACATAACGAAGTCACATCGGGCCAACAGGTGTTATACCGATGCTTTCATTGTGCAAGACTTGAATCGATGTACTGAAATTCAGTATCCACTTTTGGGGCACTTCTTCATTTCAGTACCACAGCTGTGAAGAGATAGTCTACTTTTCAAGGGATTTTAGTACTACTTTCATTCAATACATCCAACGTAACGAAGTCACATCGGGCCAACAGGTGTTATACCGATGCTTTCATTGTGCAAGACTTGAATCGAATGTACTGAAATTCAGTATCCACTTTTGGGGCACTTCTTCAATTTCAGTACCACAGCTGTGAAGAGATAGTCTACTTTTCAAGGGATTTTAGTACTACTTTCATTCAATGCATCCAACATATGAAGTCACATCGGGCCAACAGGTGTTATCCGATGCTTTCATTGTGCAAGACTTGAATCGATGTACTGAAATTCAGTATCCACTTTTGGGGCACTTCTTCATTTTCAGTACCACAGCTGTGAAGAGATAGTCTACTTTTCAAGGGATTTTAGTACTACTTTCATTCAATCATCCAACGTAACTGAAGTCACATCGGGCCAACAGGTGTTATACCGATGCTTTCATTGTGCAAGACTTGAATCGAGTACTGAAATTCAGTATCCACTTTTGGGGCACTTCTTCATTTCAGTACCACAGCTGTGAAGAGATAGTCTACTTTTCAAGGGATTTTAGTACTACTTTCATTCAATGCATCCATTAAATGAAGTCACATCGGGCCAACAGGTGTTATCCCGATGCTTTCATTGTGCAAGACTTGAATCGATGTACTGAAATTCAGTATCCACTTTTGGGGCACTTCTTCATTTCAGTACCACAGCTGTGAAGAGATAGTCTACTTTTCAAGGGATTTAGTACTAACTTTCATTCAATAGCATCCATACATACGAAGTCACATCGGGCCAACAGGTGTTATCCCGATGCTTTCATTGTGCAAGACTTGAATCGAGTACGAAATTCAGTATACATTATTGGGCACTTCTTCAGTTTCAGTACCACAGCTGTGAAGAGATAGTCTACTTTTCAAGGGATTTTAGTACTACTTTCATTCAATACATCCAATCATAAATGAAGTCACATCGGGGCCAACAGGTGTTATACCGATGCTTCATTGTGCAGACTTGAATCGATAGTACTGAATTCATGTATCCACTTTTGGAGGCACTTCTTCATTTTCAGTACCACAGCTGTGAAGAGATAGTCTACTTTCAGGGATTTTAGTACATACTTTTCATTCAATACATCCAACAGTAACGAAGTCACATCGGGCCAACAGGTGTTATACCGATGCTTTCATTGTGCAGACTTGAATCGATGTACTGAAATTCAGTATCCACTTTTGAGGCACATCTTTAATTTCAGTACCACAGCTGTGAAGAGATAGTCTACTTTTAAATGGATTTTTCTACTACTTTCATTCAATGTATCCAACATACCGAAGTCACATCGGGCCAACAGGTGTTATACCGATGCTTTCATTGTGCAAGACTTGAATCGATGTACTGAAATTCAGTATCCACTTATGGGGCACATCTTCATTTTCAGTACCACAGCTGTGAAGAGATAGTCTACTTTTCAAGGGATTTTAGTACTACTTTCATTAACTATATCCAACATGCCTAAGTCACATCGGGCCAACAGGTGTTATACCGATGCTTTCATTGTGCAAGACTTGAATCGATGTACTGAAATTCAGTTTCCACATATGGGGCACATCTTCAAGTACTGTACGTGATTAAGATGGTGGGCGTGAACTTTATACATGCAGTACTTAGCGTTTCATACTCAGTTGAATGAACGCCTACCCCTCTGATAGTTCTTGTATTAGCGTCCTAGCCTAGGTTTAGTGTAAGCAGGGGTAAGTATACATCGTCACCCCCCGAGTAGACACACACATTACTAGTATGAATTTCAATGGGGACCCCAAAGTAAAAGATTGCCAAACAGAATTCAGCTAACTGGTCATAAAGATATCACATTACGTCATGTACTAATCGATATGTTGCGCTCCCCCACTCAACTGCATACATTTTAAAATGAGTGGAACAAGATAAATATAGATGAAATTGGGGATGTAGGATTTGTGTAAGTATCAATAATCATTGTGTAGAAAGTAAGCAAAGAAGGATGCCAATGCATTTAGAATACATATATACAAATAAACAAAGGGTTAAATCCCTGGCCACTAGTCAGGTGTGTGGTTCATACTCTGAGGGCCACAATGAGTTAAATCCCTGGTCACTGGTCATGTGTAATTATCTGAGTGGGGTTCATACTCCAGTTAACAGCGGGTTATATCCCTGGCCACTGGTCATATGTGATACCTGGGTGTGATTCATACCCCTGGCAACTGGTCAGAGGTGTGGTCTATACTCGGTTATACCCTGTACAAAGATCCATGCCCGTACGCAGCTTTTCAAGTGGGGGGGTGCGGAAATGTGATAGAAGGGACCATTTTTCAGATCATATATATGCTGGCCGGCTTCATCTGCCGGTTTATTGATACACATGCACTTCAGTTATCAGTAAATGGTTTAATCTATTATTCACACATTTAGACATGTACACTGCACAAAAATGTACAAAATTAATTAATCAATAGTCAATCAAAGAAAGGTTGCACTATAGAAGTGTTTCTAATTCAATTCTTCTTGGATGCATCTGTGCATATATATCAATAACCCTTTCAGTATCTATATGCTGGTCATAATGAGTGTGAAGTAATGCCAAGTTTGCCAATCGTTCATTAACCATTGTGGCTCTCATATAGTTCTTCAACCGCCTAAGGACACTTGCACTTCTTTCGCATTCACAAGAGGTTACCGGTAGCGTACATGCGATTTGCAATAAAATTCTGATATTGGGATACAGCTGTGCATCACACACCTTGATGGCTTCTGATGGTGAATTTGGAAGCTTATCTGCAGACACAGTACTGAATTTACACTTCCATCTGCACATTTCCATCTCCAATAGCTCTGGGGAGGGAAGATCCTGTTGATACTGCGCAGTGATTTCACTAAGTTTTGAAGGCTTGGAGAACATTACGGATGGAACTATGGTTAACAGATAACTAGCATTAACTGACAAACTTGAAAACTGCTCGTTGAGATGAGATCATGAGTGAGGACATGGTCAAGAAACGGTATAGCAACATTTCTCTTATAGTGTTCAATAGGGGTCGTAGATGAGACATTACTTCGATGCTGCTGCCTTCCAACAGTTCGAGGAGCTGAAACTATACAACCCACTTTATCAGCCATTCGTACAGCCTGATCATATATTATTTGAAAACCACCATCCACATTATCCCTTTCATTCTTGTATACTTTCCGAATATCCTCAATCATCTCTAATGCTTCATACACATCTATGGCTCTGCTTTGCAGCTTTATAGTAATGCCAGATAAATGAGATAGGTATTGATAGATTGTCAAGAAAACAAAAATGAAGCTAATGTTGGTAATGCCATGAAGTATTTGTTGTGCATCACTTCGAGAGTTCACATCCCAATCAGCATACAACTCTCCGTATTCATGCAGATGCAGCTTGCATCCTATGTACTCTAGAGCTTCTACAATATAGGTAAAGAATTGGTAAAAATGCTGGTATGCTGTATGGCGTTCAGCCCATCGAGTTTTACATAGATCCAGCAGAGGCTTACGTTTACACTTGTCAACAACTCCCTTCGATACAATCAACTCTAGCAGACCACTTCTCTTCGGACTTGCCAGAAAGAAGTGGCAGCAATGTTGCAGCTGATCAACTACATTACGAACTTCTGCTAAGTTACATGAATGAGTTATAACTAGATTTAACTGATGGGAACTACAATGAATATATGTTGCAAGTGGAGACAATTCTTTTATTTGTGCTTGAACACCTACACGCTCGGAAGACATATTGCTGGCATCATCATATCCCTGACCACGGATATTGTCAACATTCAAATCATTATCCTTCAGAAATTCTATTATCTTCTCAGCAATGTATCTCCCAGTTAGACGTTCAAGTGACAAAAATGTCATAAACTCCTCCCTGATATCACCCTTGGCATCAACAAAACGAGTACAAAGTGCCAAATGCTCTGTATTATGTGAAGTAACTTCATCTGCTAAAATACTGTAAAATTTAGCTGTTTTGATCTCTTGTACAATTCCAAACAACACAATATGCCTTCCCATTATATTAAGCAATTCATTCTGTGTTCTAGGAGATATGTAGGTAGCATTTTTCATTGCAGGTGAGTATAAATGAGTATGTAGAACATCATTGTGATTTGCCATGAGCTTTAAAATACAAAGAAAATTACCAGGATTTTTGCTAGATTCCAGATCTTCACAATCCCCTCTTAATGCTATACATTGTTTAGCGCAAAACAGAGTAGTTTCAATTATAAACTTCAGAATCACCCTGTTTTGGGCTATATTAGCTATGCGCTTGGCATCCATTGTACCAATAAGCCCAGTTTCTGGATGCTCTATACTGTTGACAAATGTTTCAGCTGCAAGCATTGATTGATGATGTATTTTAGAGCTGCCATGATTTTTACACTTCTCATGAAATTTATTCCATGAACAAAAGGGTTTATTCACAAGGCTGGCCATACCATCACGGTTAACGCAAAAGAGTGCGCAAAAAATACAAAAGATACCCTCAACTACAGTGCTGTACACAATCCAAGGGTATATATCAAACCATTTGAACTGAAATTGTCTATTGTAATTCCCAAACATAGTACAAGGAAATAAATGATGCTCAGAAGGTTTGTCATGCTTTTTAAGCAAAGCATACTTTTCAGAAGCTGATAAGGATTGAATGGTACTGCAAAAATTGAGAGAACTCAGCTTAGAGTCAGCATATATCTTTCCAATGTCGGGGTGAAAACTGTCCGATTGACTTATAATAGGAGGCTGGTGAAGTTGTGGATCTAACAGTATGCTAGTGCTAACAGATGACGATGAACATGGCTCAGTAGATAAGCCTACACTAGATTCAGGACCGCTAGGGATTGTAGGTGATACCTGGATTACAATATCACTAGTAGTGCAACAAGTGGTTGAATTTTGAACCAAACTTAAAGAAGGCTGTACACTATCAGAAACAACATTTACAGAAGTTGAACAAGAAAGGTCACTGGGACTAGTACTGGGCTGACCTTCAAAACTGCAGCTCTTTTTCACTATAGGCAAAAAAATGCTCTATAGATTTGCAGCTTGAAGCAGCTCTTTTTCTCTCTCTTTCCCTCTGCTCACGACGCCCCATAGCATCAAGCTACTGAATATGCACGACTCGGGAGCTGGAAAATATCTTCGCGGACAACGTATTCAATTGTATCTATCACGAAGTATACACACGTCGCGACGGTTGCACTGCAATCCCGTATAGGGCCGCTAACACTAGCAACTGCAGGATGAACACACTAGTATTATTAGACTGACACGTGCATAATTACACCTGCATTATAACAATTTTCATACACAATAGAGTCCGCATAAGTGCTCAATAGAGAATGTTCTAGAGGATGGGGCGTCTTCCTATAGCTTATCAACACCTTTATTCATTGAGTACCGCGTTCTCTGGCCTGTCAGTTGGGCACTCGCCCGCAAATTATTTAATGGTATACGTAACCTTTTATTAAATATATTCATGCGTGCCAAAGCGGACCACCTAGTCCGGCGGGGTGGTGCTTCAGCACCCTGCGCACCCTCCCTGGGTACGGGCATGTAGATCAAGTGTGATACCTGGGTGGGGTTCATTCTCTGAGCAACGAAGGGTTAAATCCATGGCCACTGGTCATGGGTGTGTTCTATACTCTGGGCAACAATAGGTTAAATCCCTGGTCACTGCTCAGGTATGATGTCTGGGTGTGCATGATTCATAAGAATTGGGTTGCTGGTCATGTGTGATATCTCTGTTCAAGGATGGGTTAAATCTCTTTAACCATATAGATGTGGTTTGCTTTGTGATGGGGTGAGTATGTGTATATGTTGTGTGTGTGTGAGGGGGGGGGGGGGTTAGCAACACGAGCCTACAAAAAGAGCCAGCCATTTGTATAAGAAAGTGCAAGGAAATTTGGTGCGCATTTGTAGACATTTTCAGATCCTGATGCATATCCCTCCCCGACCCCATCACAGAGTTCCTGCAAGATTTAATTTTTCATGATCAAGTCTGATAAATACATAAAGATTGGAAGAGCAGATCAAATGTGCAGGAGTACACCACACACATTCAAGCGTACGTATACAAAAATTCAGGCCGCGGAAACATAATAGTTTCAGTCAGTAAATAGGTCTTTGATTCCCATGCAACAATAAGTGATCAAGTCCCATCAGACGCATGGTTTCGTTGTACCCACGTTCCGAGCTACATCTTGGGCATGATTTTGTTAGTGCTTCGGGTCCAGAGAACCAAGCGTTGACGCAAACTTCGCACCCAATTATTGAATGGCAACATTTGGCCATAACAACTGGGGTGGAATGGGCGATGCTGAGCAAATTTGACATGAAAGGTTCTCTTTTAAGAGTCTTTTCAGTCCTAACGGTATCTTTGAGAGTTTTGTCAGACTCAAGATCGCCGATGTACTGTCCCTAATGTCTGCTATATCAGCCTGTATTTGCATAGTAGCAGATGTAGTGGCTTCAGATTCGGTGTTGATTTTACGACTGCGTTTGATGGCGACAGGTTCACTGGAGTGCTGGACATCATTCTCCTCTTCAGAACTAGCATAAAAATTCCTGGCATTTGCTTTCCAAAACTTGAAGCCTGCAGTATACATGCATAAAACGACTGAAATTGTTCATGAGCTAGTAAACACTGCTTGCAACGAGCATACTATCTGCGTGTAACAATACTGATAAAACCAAACCAATATATATATAGAAAAGAAGTGCAATAAAGTACCTCGAGTTCCAGCTGAGTCTCTTAACTTCCAGACCATCAGGTGTAACGATGATGTACTCATCTCCCACTTGATCTCGCACAGCAGCCAGTACGAATGGCAAAGTAGCAGAGCTTTCCTCCATCGAATGAACACCTGGTCGTATTTTTGAAAGACTGGTTTCTTTTCTTCATTCCCACTCACTATTCTAGCCACTACAACCTTGAGAGTGAAACTCGATACCGCTAGAATGGGATTTGAAAATTTTCTCTTTCGCGCTGAGGTTCGTGTTCGCGCAGTTGGTGGACGACCATTGATTACACTGGTGAACCCCACGGAAGAGGGACCTGGAGAGTCGTTGCCCGATGGGCCCATCGATGACAAGGTCAAACTAGTGGCTGAAAGCTGTGGTTGGTCAGCATGTGTGGTAATCGCCACCCCTTCTACCTCTAAAACAGAATATTCTGTTACAGAGGTTAGATCAAAATCTCCTGATTCATTGCATGGTTAGGAACACACGCCGAGAGTAGGCAGACCTCAACCAAACACTAGTTGGTTGCAGCTGAACAAGGAACATGTCGCAGAAAAAGGCATTAAAAGCACGCATGATTTCTTGTAAGTCATTGTGTCGTTACCTGAAACGTTTGCCCAATCTGTCGCGATGACAATCGTTCTCTCACGATTGATATACTGTGTATTCCACTTCTTCTCGAGTTAGAGTCACAGCTCTCTCCGGTGACGTCATTTGTCTAATTCCTTCACTCTATAGACGACAAATGAATGCAGTATAGTTTATCTATATACTCACAACAAAGCCATCCTTTTTACTAGTACATGCATGTATTTGCATGCGCATGTATTAACTGGTATTATGCACTTATAACTCGAAATGGTAATGAAATAATGTCAGCCCTAGAGGAGTATGTTAGAGAAAGGATTGAAAAAGATACGGTCACGCATGCGAGAATAAGTGAAGAATTAAAGCGCTCACATCCCGGAGTTTGCGGTCTAGATCTTAGCATGCGAAGTATTCAGTGCTTCTGCCAGGAAAAACAGATTTCGAAGTCATCAAAACTTCCGCAAGCCGTCCTAGAACTCGCAGTAAAGAACGCTGTTTTAAAGGTAATATGCATGTATGCGTATTTAACCATTCACAGTATTTACGTACGTGTTATATAAACATAACTTGACGCGCAAAGCTGTTCCTTGCAAATACATATCTGTGCACAGTCTTTACCACAATGGTGAACATATACAGGTCGGACCAACGTACGGTCGGAGGATGATCCGTGGGCTGCTCGCATCAGAAGGCCTTAAGGTTGCTGAGAATAGAGTCGGTGCTACATTTTAAAAAGTTTGCCCCGAGTACAACAAGATGAGAGCTACCGAATCAACGCTCCGACTTAATCCCATACCATACAACGCAGACTATTTTGGCCAGAAATTGCATATTGACCAGAACGAAAAATTGGTATGTTTGGTGTGACTCATTGGTGCAATAGATGGGTATTCAGGAAAGATTGTAGGATTTATCAGTATGGCAATAAAAAATAACGTCGAGATATATTCACACTTATTTAGGTACAACCATTCGTGTACGTGTCTAACAGTGAGTATACATCTGTAATTTATATATAGGCCTATTCTCTTGGAGCATGGGCTATTTGACCAGGTGCGTGTGGACCACGGGAAAGAATGGGTGCTCTCTCTCTTTGTGCAAGAGAGTCTAGCGCACTGGAGATACAACACAATAAAGGCACCTCATGTGCAAACAAGCTGAACATTGGTAACAATTATGCTTCAAATATTATGATTGGTTATCTATGCATTTTTTATTAGAACCATACAATTGAGAGGGTTTGGCTAGAAGTCAACCGCAGGGTGAACTACCCTATTCCTGTCTTATACAAATGCAAGAAAAAGATGATTTCAATCTTTGACTCAGCAGTGCATCGATATTGTGTGTCATGGATTACTCTTCATGTATCTATTGTTGGGACACACCTATTTGTTCAGACATGGAACAACCACTACATTCCAAGTAAGATATTGGCCTGTGTCATTACCATACATTGTCTTGTAATACTGATACTGATCATATATCAGGAAAAGGAATCCCTAATGAACGTCTGTTCAATAGTAGAGCACCTATGCTTCAAGGAACCTTGTTTCCTGAAGGTTCAGATGCAGTTTCCCAATTTCAGGGTATAGGTGGTCGGCTTACACTCTTCACTCTATTTGGATTTGACCCTCTTAGTGACAGGATGGATCTTTTTCGGGAGCGTGACAGACAATTCTGTGTGCATTTCCCTGACATTTCGCAGGTATTTCATTCTATATGCAATGACAATTGCATTCCGTTTCAAGATTGTTTGAAATTATTTATTTCTCTGACTGAGCAATTGACACCACTAGAAATCAAATGGAAATGGATGATGCCCCAAGACTTGAACATGATTCATACTTACTGTGTTCGTGTATGTTTATGTGATGTGTAGTTATTATATCACATAGGAAAACAAAGTAAAATAGTTCTTACAAATAAAACAGATAAAATGTCTATGTAGTTTTATTATGTGTATTGAGCATAAGGAGAATAATTATTTACAATTAATGTTTAAAAGGAGCACAATAATTAAGGACATCACTTACTGTAAGTATTTCTATCGAGGCGTGAACACTAATAAACATATGTACATACATAAATCAAGGTACTGGAAGTCCAGTTCCATCACCAATTTATGTCCCAAGGCTGAGGCTCGATGACTTGAGGCTGGCATGGACAGGGAGCAGAGCACTAGGAGCCTACTGATGTGTCTGCTCAAAACCAGCACTTGAAACTGGTGTTGGTCTATACAGGTAAAACCCAAGCCCACAGAGAGGTGTTCCATAGCAGGCATGCCTCGAGGGTAAAGGTCATATAAGGGATGCTGGTAGCATTTATTGTTGTCAAAGTGAGGCTTCATCTCAGCAGATGGTAAGCTGTATACCTGGAGTTAAAGTTATACATGTACAGTCACGCTGTGATTTAATGTTGGAGCCAGGGGATGAGGCTTTGTAGTAGAGATTTGGGGCACAATAATGTGATACATATATGTACTGTAACGAACAACTTGGGCGTAGGAGATAGGGTAGTAATGTACAATTCTCTCGTGCTGTATGGTTTAACACGCCTATGACCTCATCACCAATGACCTACGTGTGTGTGAGAGATCAGAAAAGGGAGATTGTGCAGTGAGAACCATTTATTCAGTTATGACAGGTCGTTGGGCGGTCTTTAAAATCATGTCCATTCAATGTAAGGTACAATGGATCACACGCGCGTCATGTACGTGTCAAGACCTATGGGCGTTCTTTAGAAGATTATGCATTCATAAAACGCCCCATGGTTCCTTTTGGGACGTGACAACTTAGCATGACAATCTTGGCCATAAAGCATGTTCATTAGCAAGTATATGGTAGTACGCGCTCAGTCACTCGTGCATACCAGGCCCGTAGCCAGGTCGGGAAAAGGGGGGGCTCGATAATAATAAATGTGGACCTAAAGTGGGCGTGGATCACCAAAAGGGGGGTGGGTGCGGGAGGGGGATGTGCCCCCTCCGGCGCGAAGCGCGGAAGCTTTTGAAAACATTGATTTTGCAACTGAATGCAAACCAATTTGCAGACACATGTACCAGTACACTCATACCGCTTTATAACTAATTTAGTAAATATAATTGCCAATGTACATGTAAGCGCTCATGCATAACTTTATTCATAATCCACATTTAGCCCCTTCTATGAGACACCGACAATACTTCTGATCCAATGCTTAGTCATATTAATACATGCATGAAACCCATATAGGCTAGCTAGTATATTATACACACTGCAATGCATGGACAAGTGTACATGTATAGTGCATGACAGAGCTAGTGTTCGATTTCAAGGGCGTATGATAGAGTCAAGTTCAAGCTTCCTTGGGTGCAAATGGGCTGCCGCTGTGGCAGAATTTGTTTCTGTGACTAAAGGATCCGACTGTTGCCCATCGCCCGTTGCCTTTCGTTTTGCAGGTGGTAAGAACACATCAAGCTTCTGGCACAAGGCAGCGGCTAGTTCACGCTCTCTTTTTTTTTGCTGGGAGTCGAGTATGAATTAAAATTACAGTGTAAATTAATAAATTAATTTTCATTTTATCATAACTAGAACAAGACCATATTATTAAATGCGGGAAAGACCAGAGATAATATATAGATATTATCTCTGGAAAGACCAGGACTGGATTGGCCTAGCCGCCCAGGAATCGCCTAATCGCCTTATAGAGTGGCCGGGACCTTTACCGTACTTCCACATAATTGGACCTTTTCCCCCTGAGGGGGGGTTCGTTCGAACCCCCCGAACCCCCCCTGGCTACGGGCCTGCATACGGACATTCTTGGAGTGTGAACGGCATGCTTAGAAGTATGACTCTATTTGGATACCATCGGTGGTCCCGTTCTTATAACACTTTAATGTAACTCAGCAGGGACATGCACTATTCCGAAATTTGTTCTTCTAGTCACAGACCACACCCAAGAAACCACAGTCTGTATATAAATCAGATATGACATATGCAGCTACCCTCCCTCCCCCTCTCCCCCTCCCTCCCTCTCCTCTCTCCCTCTCCCTCTCCCCCTCTCTCCCCCTCCCTCCTTCTCCTCTCTCTCCCCCTCCCTCCCTCTCTCCCCCTCCCTCCTTCTCTTCTCTCCCTATCCCTCCCCCTCTCCCCCTCTCTCCTCTCCTCTCTCCCTCTCCCTCTCCCTCCCCTCTCTCTCTCTCTCTCTCTCTCTCTCTCCCTCCCTCCCTCCCTCCCTCCTCAATTGGCCTTTGCAATAATCATCCAATGTGACCTTCTCGTTCTCCTGTTGAAAATGAGGGTTTGCACACAGCTCTGGGATATGCTCGTCATTTTGATGAACATATGTAAATGGTGAAACAATCCTGATACATGTAGTTTGATTCTTATTGGCTTAATTCTTGAGGGATGAATCGATTATCAAGACACTTGACACACTATTGCAGTGCTACACATGCATGGTTGGCCGATGTACGGGCCAAGCAAGATTTTTTTGTATTAGCTTCTCAGTTTTTATGATAATTTCATGCAGACAAGCCACATGATGTTTGTGAGTGTACATTTCAGATTGCTGAGTATAACACCAAATATGTATGTTACCAATGGGTTGTTTCTCAGTGGTAAGGGCTAAAAAACAATAGGCATTCCTATCAAGACTAGCACTGACATCAAACCAGTACCAAAAAGTAACAAGCTGGGATGGACACGAGTCATGATAGAGAGACATGAAAGAGAGGGAGGAAGGGAGGGGGAGAGAGAGAGAGAGAGAGAGAGAGAGAGAGAGATAGAGAGAGAGAGAGAGAGAGAGAGAGAGAGTGAGAGAGAGAGAGAGAGTGAGAGGGAAAGAGTGAGAGTGAGAGAGGGAAAGAGAGTGAGAGAGGGAAAGTCAGTTAGAGAGGGGTGAGAAGGGAGTGACATAGAATCCATTTCATCTTGTGGTTTAGAATACGAATATTATTTTGGGTTTTGGGGTCAACTTTGTAACCTGACAAAAATTGTTCAATGACTACAGTAAACAATCACTGCAAACCCATCCATTATACATATATTTACTCCCCATTGGTACCTTTGCCGATTTTAAACGATTCTTCCACGGCTCAAAATCAGTTTCACATGCATGCCATAGCCATTAAGTTGGTTAATTTTATTGACAGGGATTTAACCCATTGTTTCCCACCACCCCTGACCAGTGCCCAGGGATTTACCCCATTGCTGTCCTGAGTATGAACCACAACCCTGACCAGTGGCCATGCAGGGATTTAACCCATTGTTCATTAATATGCTATGGTACACAGCTCTCCATAGACACCGGGTAGAATATATATTTTTATTACATATTGCGGGAAATCAAGCTTTTCATGTGTGCACAATGACCACTTTTTGAAGGCTTAACTTATACATAAAGAAGCTAGGTTATAGAACGTTAACGCGGTTGATCAGATACACTAAATATTGTACCTTTGGAGCAAACACGCGCACAGGACCGCGAATCAGTTGTTAAGATTAATTTGCACAACAACATACGTATAGAATAATATGCCACAAGCTATCTCATTTTCGGTTTTAAAGTGACATTAAATATGATGCCAAATGTGGAGAGTTAAGTTGGGTTTGCATCCCTTTGGGGGGTAGAGCTGGGAACCTGAAGCTCAGCGTAGTCTCTCTCTAGTCTTGCAGGTAGACTAGCCACTAGACTGGGGCAGCCTAAGTCCATCACAACAAACCAGATCTATGGTAGATTGAACTTGACCCTGATCAGAGCCAACTCCAGGGCCATTCTATCTAGAGTATGTGTTTAACTTTGTTGTGTGTATCTAATGCATGTATTTCATGTTTTTTGTTTAACTCCTGCCCTGCTGTGGACACTAAAGATACAGCTTGGAGACAGGCAATCTAGGCCTTAGTAAGGGAAGGTTGGGTCTTCGCTCACTATACAAACTTGCACCTGCAGCATATATAGCCTCGATCTGCTCAGCTGGGTTTGGTTCAGAGACAAATCTTCACTCTGTTCTGCAGTTGCAGATTTTAATTCTGCTGTTCCACCTGACAAGGCACTGCAAATTCACTCCCTTCTCTCAGCGTCTCTGGTCTCCTAAAAAGAACTATCCAGCACATTGGACACTTGCATGTTCAATCTGCTGTTGGAAACCTCCTCCAATGCTGACCAAGCTCAAGTGCTTTCTGTTTCCGCACCACATGCATCATCCTGGCTGTCTGTTCTACCATCACAGGGGCTGGGTCTACATCTTGATGCACCGGTCCATGAAGTTGCCATAAAATGGTGGCTTGGTATGGACACTTCCCAGGGATCCCAGTGTGCACTTTGCCCGGCAATGCCTTGAACCTCTGGGACATCATGCCACCACTTGTAAGCGTGGCGGTGATGTGGTGGTATGACACAACACCCTTCGTGATGTTCTGGCTGAAACATGCCACCGGGCCCATCTTGGCATCCAAGTGGAAGCTGGCAATGACCCCACAGCCGATCATAGCCACACCCATCCTGCTGACCTTCTGTTGACTAACTGGACAACAGGCAAGACAGCTGCCTTTGATATCTCCGCTCAACACACATACCCTTATGGAAGCGGGAGTGTCTTCAGGATCAGCTGCCCTTGCCAGTGAAGGCAGAAAGCACAGGGCCAATGATGCAAAATGCAAAGAACTCGGCTGGTTGTGTGTTCCCCTGATAGCAAATACTTATGGTGCATGGGGAAATGAAGCTGTTGAGCCTTCTCCTCGGCTTGCCACGCTTACATGCAGGCCCAAGTTGGCTGTACTTAGAGACATCTATGGCAGACTCAGCCTCCATCTATTGAGGGCCATCCTCATCAGATGTATTTTGAATTAACATAAACTATAGGCTATATTTAAGATTGTACTCATGTGTATATATTGTAATATTGATTTTTATTATGTAAATAAAGAATGACCAGTGACACTTTTGCCCAATTTATATGAAAGAAGCCATTTCTATGAAAGAAGAATAAATGTGACATCACAATACACTTTCTAAGGCAGTGGGTTGCATGTGGTTGTGCATGTGTCATGTGTGACATGCTTTGTATATGGTTCTGTGTAAGGGTTGAAAGTTGGATAATTATGCATACACACTCACCCTCAAACGAGGATCACTGACAGGCATGGATTACATGATTTCATGTAATTACTATATTTCACTTTATATATAATATTCATTTTAAAAATGTATGCAGCAGTGTGTGGGGCCTATTAGTACATGACGTCATGCATGTTATGTATACCAATTATGTGTTAAGTGACCACTAGATTCTGTTCTACACCAGTCCTGGCTAGTTACTACTAACTTACGAAAGATTGAAGGCGCCGGGCCTTATTGTAAGACTTCTTGCTTTCTGGATCGTTTGCGTAACGGTTCTTGTCAAAAATGCCACGCTCAAGCAATATCTAGCGACTCGTCTGCTTATGCTATGCACCCTCTATTGTTATAATATATGGGACAGTTTCCGCGAAAATTGCCCCACGGATATATTATAAAATGTTATAAAAATGCATCGCGGGTGAATCGCTATAACTTACCAACGGTTAACGCTATCGACTTCCTATTTTCAACACTTCATACTACACCATTTCACTACGAGAAAACTTATTTTGGGGCCTTGCACTAGTTCCTTGCTGATGCTACGAAGTCCGATACCCCATGGGATTCAAAACCGCCACATCTTCAGCTAGGAGAGTTTAAATCGCTTCACATTCAGTATGTACGTACAAGGGTCCTGTTGCTATTGATGTGTTCAGTTCGTTAATTTTTACTCTATCCGTCACGGAGATACAGCTGTGCAAAGTTAATGCACATTTCCCGCTCGATTGCACCATTGTTGCATGCAACCCGTGTTCCATTCTCCCAATCCACAATAAATTTTGATAACTTCTTTGTTCCGCCCATTTCTCCCTTAAACTAAGCTAGCCGTTCCCAACTGTTTTTGTCTCACTCAGGCAGTGAGTTTATGCGGGAAAGTTAAAAGAAGAAGAGCGCTGCTCAGTTCCAGACGATCGTACCAAATTAACGGACCCAAGTGAGTGGTTGCAGTATAACCTTGCGCCTCCCACGTCGCCGGCAGTATTCAAAACGGCACGCGCGTAAAGCTATTTGCTAAGCACTCACATCATCCTCTAGTCGTGTAATAAAGCTTTCCTATTTGCATCGTCTTATATCTGCCACGCCCACTCGGCTACGATTGCAATGATTTCGGTCTCACACAACTTTCAGCGCACACATAGTGCATGAACTCATGCTGGCTCCCACTTGTGCACACACTTGCATTGTTGCGTACATGGCCTTTTACACTATCGTATGGCATATTTTCTTATACACAACCACACACACACGCACGCACACACACACACACGCACACACATGTACAGCGTAGTTGCACACACCAGTTATACATGTGGCAAACAATACACCTGTCTGATGATGGTACAAACACTCTCACTCACAAACATTGTCACATGCACATGTCAATTCAACTGTACTTGTGCATGCCTGTACAGACCACTGATTCTATGTTAATTTGTGTACCAAGCTTTCTGTACATGTATTGTGTCTCCAAGGATTGAATACATTGTGTCCCCATCTGGAACTCTAAATGTACACAAACATTGCACACTTGCACACACACACCCCTGTATAAATGTGGCAATACACATGCAAAAACGCTCACACACAACATATAGATACACAGACACACACATGACATACACCCACAAACACACACACATACGGACACGGACACACAGGTACACATGGACACACACACAACACACAGACACAGACACACAGACACACACACAGACACACACACAGACACACACACACAGACACACACACATAGACACACACACAACATACACACAGAGACACACACACACAGACACATACACAGATGCACACACACAGACACACACACACAGACACAGACACACACACAGACACACACACAGACACAGACACACACACAGACACACACACAGACACATACACACAGACACATGCAGGCATGCACAGACACACACACAGACGCACACACAGACACACACACACAGGCACGCACAGACCCACACAACACACTCTCACACGACAGACACATACATAGACACAGACACACACAGACATGCACAGAGATACACACAGACATGCACATGAAATACACAGACACACACACGACATACACACAGACACGCACAGACACACATGGACACAGACTCACACACACGAAATTCACAGACACACACACATGGACACAAGCATAGACACACACATGCACAGACACACACATGCAGACGCACACACATGCACAGACACACAACACGCACACACAAGATACACACATGCCATACACACACAAGGGTCATTCCATGGCCTTTCAACCTAAAGTTGGACGCTATGTTTTAGATTTTGGTCCAACTTCTCATATATATGTGTCCTGATATGAAAGTAACTTTAGCCCAAAAATATTTTTAATAACGTTAATGGTTTACGAAATAAACATTCCTGAATAATTAATTTTTTCCTCAAAATTGCAACTTTGCCAAGTTATAACTTTCTTCTCACTAATGTTGTATGGGTATATTTGGCATCAAATCGATGCTCTTTATGTGTACTGCTACAATATGATATATTTTTATTAAGGAGGTTAAAGGGTTAAATAATAAATGCGTCTATAACACGGTTTACAATATTGAGGTCACTTGCAGATTGATACTCCAACTTTTTTTTTTACAAAAGGGAAGCCACCTATTGTCTTTATGTTTTTACAAAATAAAAAGTTGGAGTATCAGCTAGTTCTGGGAACCACATACGTTTGAACATTATGGACGCCATTTTTTTTCTACATTGTTGTTTTTAGCACTAATGAAAAGTAAGTGCTGTTTACATACGTCACAAGTGGTATTATGTAATAATCATCATCAGCTATCACCAGAGATATCTGCTATCACAACTTAGGTTTTAAAAGTATAATAATTATAAAAGAGCGCGCATCTTTTGGAGTAATTGGGAGCACTGTTCAGGTAAGTGTAATTAGCTTTGTATAATAGTATACTGCTTCAAACTGCATGTTGCTTCTTAATTTTGGATTGAAAGTAAAAGGCAGCTGGATGCTGACGTTGGAGCGGATGCTGATGTTCTTGCCCCTGGTTGTGATGTGAGCATAGGCGATTCCAATGTTGTTGATGGCGCAGATGTGAATCCGCCTAGTGCGGATGCGGGCCCGGATCCTTGTGTTTCGAATCATGATGCACTACCGCTAGTACCAGTGGTCCCAGATGTGCCGGTCTCAACTGAAGCAATGATGCCTTGTACAGCCCGTCGTGGAATCGTGGAAATCCCACTCTGCGGTCTCAACCACTGGTCGTGGATCCGCTCAATCTATGTACTGCCAGCAATCGAAGGAGAACACGAGGCCAAATATGGCATTTCACCCGTTTTTATTCACCAACACACCGGTCACCACGCCGGTCATATTCACCAGCATACCGGTCACCACGCCGGTCACGTACACGTTCACCATGCCGAGAACGTGACCGGCGTGGTGACCGGTGTGCTGGTGAACGTGACTGGTGGTGACCGGTGTGCTATGAGCGGCGTGGTGACCGGTGTGTTGGTGAATAAAAACGGGTGAAATGCCATATTTGGCCTCGTGTTCTCCTTCGATTGCTGGCAGTACATAGATTGAGCGGATCCACGACCAGTGGTTGAGACCGCAGAGTGGGATTTCCACGATTCCACGACGGGCTGTACAAGGCATCATTGCTTCAGTTGAGACCGGCACATCTGGGAGACCACTGGTACTAGCGGTAGTGCATCATGATTCGAAACACAAGGATCCGGGCCCGCATCCGCACTAGGCGGATTCACATCTGCGCCATCAACAACATTGGAATCGCCTATGCTCACATCACAACCAGGGGCAAGAACATCAGCATCCGCTCCAACGTCAGCATCCAGCTGCCTTTTACTTTCAATCCAAAATTAAGAAGCAACATGCAGTTTGAAGCAGTATACTATTATACAAAGCTAATTACACTTACCTGAACAGTGCTCCCAATTACTCCAAAAGATGCGCGCTCTTTTATAATTATTATACTTTTAAAACCTAAGTTGTGATAGCAGATATCTCTGGTGATAGCTGATGATGATTATTACATAATACCACTTGTGACGTATGTAAACAGCACTTACTTTTCATTAGTGCTAAAAACAACAATGTAGAAAAAAAATGGCGTCCATAATGTTCAAACGTATGTGGTTCCCAGAACTAGCTGATACTCCAACTTTTTATTTTGTAAAAACATAAAGACAATAGGTGGCTTCCCTTTTGTAAAAAAAAAAGTTGGAGTATCAATCTGCAAGTGACCTCAATATTGTAAACCGTGTTATAGACGCATTTATTATTTAACCCTTTAACCTCCTTAATAAAAATATATCATATTGTAGCAGTACACATAAAGAGCATCGATTTGATGCCAAATATACCCATACAACATTAGTGAGAAGAAAGTTATAACTTGGCAAAGTTGCAATTTTGAGGAAAAAATTAATTATTCAGGAATGTTTATTTCGTAAACCATTAACGTTATTAAAAATATTTTTGGGCTAAAGTTACTTTCATATCAGGACACATATATATGAGAAGTTGGACCAAAATCTAAAACATAGCGTCCAACTTTAGGTTGAAAAGCCATGGAATGACCCACAACAGACACACAAGCACACAAAGACACACGCACGAAATACACAAACACACCTGCAGACACACACATGAAATACACAGACATGCACACAGACACGCAGACATACATGCACACAGACTCATACAAAAAAATTCATATAGACACACACACGAAATACACATAGATACACACATGCAGACACACACAGAGAAACACATGCACACACATGGACACACAGATACACACATGATATACACACAGACACACACATATACAGACACACATGTAGCTACATGTACCTATGTGTATGTACCGTCTCTAAAGTGTGAGCTCTATGTCATATACTCCCAAAGAATTGGTCCTCAGCCCCCATAGGATTGGTGTCCCGTACCACTGTATGCATGTGGCAAAGTATATTACTGTATTCACCACAGCACTGGCCCCATGGTACAATATTAAAAAGTGTGTGTGTGTGTGGGGGGGGGGGCTGATTTCTTTTGAGCAAAATGGATAATTAAATATACAAGTCTACATGTAGAGATGCACGAATTCATTTTTAATCATGATGCGTACGATGTTGTCATCGAAAAAGTTGTTGTCGGCTATCATTCCTTGATGAGATTTACACAGTTGGCCAAAAATTGTGGTGTGTGTGTGGAGGGTCCCTGCAGCAACGTGCATAAGACTTTAAGTTCTTACACACTCACATCCATCTTTTTGTAGTTAAGTACAATTGTGTGGTAAGTGGCAAAATAGGGTGTTTTTTTATTTAATTTATTTTTTGAGTGCCTTGTAGTGTAGACACAGCAGCTGTATAGTCACATACTGCAGCATTCCACTATCCCTTTTCAAAAGACATTCAATTGTGACCAGTGGCAGAGGACAGGATGGAATTTTAAACAGCAAGTGGTACAATTCACACCAGAAGACCCATTGAACAACTTCTTATCATTCTTTATGCCTCCACTACTCAGCTAGGTGGCTTGTGTACCAGTTGCAGAGACTTGAGTCTCTCTTTGCCCATACAATATTTAGCTCACACAGAGTACATTAACATGCCCTCATGTTGGTTCACACACCCTGATGCATGTGTATATGTTGTGCAAATGCGTCTGTACATCCTGAGCGCGCGCACACACACACACACACACACACACACACACACACACACACACACACACACACACACCAATCTCTGTGTATTTCCTCTGTATTGTTGCAAGCAGACGTATACTCTTCTCTCATCTAGCACTCTGTACAAGTGCTCGTCTGACCTGTAAAAAAGCCTTTTCGGAGTACAGTATAATGAATATCGTTACTAGCTTGCAATCGATATGTCTGTGTAAACTTACCTGACCTACCACGATCTGCAACGATAAGGGAGGTACAATAATTTCATCTCATGTCTCACAGGCCTACTGTTTTCATCAGCACAATGTTATGTGTCCCGTGTCGCACTAATTGAATGCAGCGAATTAAACGAGTGTACATGAACTCAGATTGCTGTTCCTCACCAAAAGTACAAAGTATGTAGTGCCTTGCTATAACCTTACGAGTAGTCATTTAATTTACTGCATACAAATTAGTACAGTGCGACACGCAACACTGTGCTGCCTCTTCTAGTTGAGGAAGGATGTACCACGCAGTTTTTATTGAAGGGCGATGGTTCTGCTAGGCGATGAATTACCCTATCATTGCTGATTGCGGTAGGTCAGGGCCCGTGGTAAGTTTACACAGACACAATGGATAGCAATTTCATCATCTGAACCTGCGGCAGCAGGTTCAATATAGGATTGATTGAGGATTGATGAAATCATAAAAAAAACTTCACTCGCGTCTGGAGGGACAGAGGAGAAACGGATCGCTTATCTCTTTGTCGTGATGGAACGAGAACTCAAAGATCTACAGTTCTACGTTTGTTCCGTATCATAAAACGGTGTGCTTTTAGAGAAACAAACGAATTCCTGCTCCTCGTGCCCACTCCTAAAATAATTCTTGGTCGTCGTCTTCTTCCTTAGGAAGGTATAACTTGAGCTACGAACGGTTTAGAATCACGGCAATAGCACCAATATCTTCGGAATTCACCTGCACGGTGCCCTTTATGGTCATTAGAAAGACTACAGCGAGAAGTACTTCATGCGGTAGCAAGTTCTGTATAGGATATGAATTTATTGCAGAAGTTTATTTGGTTTATTGTTGATTAATGAAGTTATTTTACAGCACGCAGTATAAATACTCCGACCTGCACGAAATCTGAACCTGCGTCAGCAGATTCAATATAGGATTGATTGAGGAATGATGAATGTCATTAAAAATTTTTAATCGCGTCGGGAGGGACAACGGAGAAACGGATCACTTATCTCGTTGCAGCAATCGAACGACAACACCAAGATCTACGTTTTCATGCTAGTTTCATGTCATTAAACTATGCGCTTCCAGACAAACAAAGAACCTGCTTCTCGTGCCCATTCCCAAAAAAATTGTTCGTCGTCGTCTTCTTCTTCTTCTGTAGGAAGGTATAACTCGAGCTACGAACGGTTTTAAAGAACGACAATAGTACCAATCTCTTCAGAATTTACCGGCACGTTATCCTAGCATGTCATTTGGACACATATCACATCTAGAAAGAAACTACAGCGAGTAATACCTTATTTGGTTGCAAGTTCTATGGCCATCTAGCAAGTTCTTAATAAAATGTATAATTTTAGGGAGTATAAATACTCCAACAGACACTAAATTTATTTGGTGTTCCTATCGCAGTTTAGTCGTTACTTACTTTGGCTAGTGAAGTTGTTTTTCTAAAAATGCCTTCGCGTAATCAAAAGAAGAGATCTAAGCAACGAGCGGAATACCTCCAAAAACGAGAAGATATTTTATCGCACTAAAGCCCGAGCGCGCTACAAGGCCGACCCTGAAAAGAAGAAGGCCTCTGTACGCGACACCTACAAGGCCGACCCAGAAAAGAAGAAGGCCTCTGTACGCGACACCTACAAGGCCGACCCAGAAAAGAAGAAGGCCTCTGTACGCGACACCTACAAGGCCGACCCTGAAAAGAAGAAGGCCTCTGTACGCGACACCTACAACGCAAATGTTGTATCTAAGCGTGCTGCTAAAAGGCAGCGATATCAAGAGGGCGTCGAGGGGAACCGTGCTGCTAAAAGGCGGATATACAGGGGCAATTCAGCTACCATTAAGGCAGCTAGAAGGAGTCGGTATTGGAAGGGTCGTAGAACTACCACTATCACCCAAAGGTATGTTATAAATAGCATGCTGTATGTAGCATTTAAAGTCTAAGGGCTGCTTTCTTACGTGCTAATGTAAGTTGCTCATGGCTTCCTGTCATGCACACATTAACACATTTCTTGTACGCTTGCATGCATATTATCAGATGTACAGTAAGGCTTCCCAGTTCCCTGGTAAAGGTCAATGTTTGTACAAAAGGTTATTTGTGCATGCATCTGTGTCTGTTACATTGTACATTAGTTATCTGATGTTGAAAGAAAGGACTACACACATGTGTGTATAGTACAAGTCAGTCATGCCCTTGCTGCAGCTGTGTTTAATTGTTATCAGATGTACAGTAAGGCTTCCCACAAGTAAAAGTTCCCCCATGTACATGTAAAGGGTCAATCTTTGTTGTTTTAAAGGTCCACTACACGTGTGTACAGAAGTGTTACCCAAAATTGAGTTGCATGAAAATGAAATAATTCATGTGTAAGTGGCCAAATCACAGCAGCAAGATAATAGAGATTAGCACAAAGTACAGACTGACATGCATACAAAAATAAGTCCTTATATACAAACAATGGCATAATCGTAATGTTCTAGAAGAGTCTGCGAATGAGACTGCGCAGGCGTGAACATGGCGGATCCGTTACATTGCTCCCCTTCTTTTTTAATGTTGGATGTAGGGGCCATAGCGATCGGGGGCACGCCTCTGACGGATCGGATAGCGACGTTCTGCTTCAGGTGCTTCTTGTGCAGCAGGCGGTGGGTGCTGCTCTCCATGAGCTCCTCCTACTGCAGGACCAGCAGGGATGTCCACTGGAAGGTCTTCATGCTCACCTTCTTCAACGTCATCATCTGATAACAGAAGGTCCTCATCACTTACGCGAGAATTGGCATCAACCCTTGTCTGTTGAGGCACTACAGCACGTTTTGTTCGTTCTACTGGGGTGGGATGTACATCAGCCTCAGTGCTCTGTTTCATGCAGGGCTTTAGTCTATCAAAGTGAACAATTTGATATCTCCCTCCTCTCTGGTTCTTGATCTTGTATGTGCAGCTGCCCATATTCTTGACCACTGTGTATGGCCCTGTCCATGGGTGGAATAGCTTTCTGCACTGACCTCGTGGCACGGCTGGTAAGAATAACCACACCAAGTCACCTTCCTTTAACTGTTCCCCATGAGCCTTCCTGTCATAAATAGTCAGACTGGCAGTGCACTCTCACGCTTGCATATGCATCCTGCAACCTTTTCTTTAGCTCCTGCACAAAATCTGGAAGTTCATTATCCTCCTCCTCCCGCCTTAGAGGGTACATGAGGTCCACAGGAATAGCTGCTTGGCGCCCAAACATCAGGAAGAATGGGCTATAACCTGTGGAAGAGTGCACACTTGTGTTATATGCAAAACACAATTTGTGAATATAGTTCTCCCAATCAGCTGGGTTGTCTCCCACTGCGGTAGCCAGCATGTCCAGCAGAGTCCGGTTAAAACGCTCTACCATCCCGTTCCCCTGTGGCCTGTAAGGTGTAGTGTGAGATTTCTTAATCTGCAACAGTTTACATATTTCGTTGATGAGCTCCGATTCAAACTGACGGCCTTGGTCGGAGTGAATCTGCTCCGGGGGAGAGAAACGGCAAAACATCTCGTCAACAAGTTTCACTGCAACGGTAAGGGCCTCTTGATTAGGAATGCCATACACCTCCACCCATTTTGTGAAACAATCTGCTGCCACTAAAACATACTTACTACCTCTGTTGGTTTCTGGTAGGGGACCCATGATGTCCACACAGACTGTCTGCATAGGATACCCGGCTCGAAGTGTCTGCAGGCCAGCCCTTCTTTTTGGGGCGGTAGACTTCCTCCTTGCACATATATCACACCTTTTGCACCATTCCTCTACATCCTCACCACACCCAGGCCAATACAAACGTTCCTTTAGTCTCCCTAACATTTTCCCTTTACCGAGATGCTCCCTCATGAAGTTCTTTAAGTACTTCATCGTGCAGGACATAGGGCAAAATAAACTGGGATTTGTTTGCATCTTCCAAATCTTTTCTCCACAACAATCCTTTATCCAAAACTAGAGAATCCCATTGCTGTAATAACCACTTACTTTCCCTCCCCCAGGTATTCAATTCTTCGGAAGATGGCAGCTCCCCTAAGCTAACAGCATTGTAAACTGGTCCAATGATGGGATCCACGGATTGAAACTGGCGCATTTGCTCAGCTGTGTATGTCTGAAAAGGCAAACTGTTAACTACACCCACCAATGCCGATCCTTCAGGTACAACCTTAGAATGACTACTGCGTCCACACTGTCTACAGGGGATTCGTGACAGGGCATCTGCATTGTTATGTAGTGACCCTTGCCTATGAACCACTGTAAAGTCGTATTCTTCAAGACGTTCTAGCCAACGAGCTAATTGTCCTTCAGGCTCTTTAAAGTTTTTCAGCCAGACTAGAGAGCCATGATCTGTCCTTAATGTGAACCGTCTACCCAGTAGGTACTCTCGGAAGTGTTTCACAAACTCCACCACTGCCAAAAGTTCTCTCCTTGTAACACAATATCTTTGTTCTTGTCTGCTAAGGGACCGGCTAGCATATGCAATTACACACTCGGAAGCATCACTGTTAACCTGTGATAATACTGCACCAATACCACAGTCACTTGCATCAGTGTCCAGTATAAAGCTCTTTGACCAATCTGGGTGGGCAAGAATAGGGGAAGTCATTAGACACTTACAAAGGTTATCAAATGCCTGTTGACAGGTATCAGTCCATTGGAAAGTTATGTTCTTTTCCGTTAAACGATGAAGAGGCTTGGCAATAGTCCCGAAGTTTTTTATAAACCTTCGATAGTAATTTGCTAACCCCCAAAAATTGCTGCACTTCCTTTCTTGATTGCGGAGTAGGCCATTTTGCAATCACCTCCGTTTTAGCTGGGTCAGTGGCAATTCCACAAGCTGACACAATGTGGCCCAAAAAGGCAACCTGCTTTTGAAAAAATTTACATTTTGTAGGCTTAAGCTTCAGCCCCGCCTCCCGGAGCTTCATCAAGACACTAGCAATATGTCGCAAATGATCACCAAATGAGCTCCCCACTACAATTATGTCATCGAAATATACCAAACAACTTGACCACTTAAGGGTGCCAAGCACTCTATCCATCAAACGTTGGAATGTGGCGGGCGCATTACATAACCCAAAAGGCATTACCCTGAACTGGTATAAACCCTCTGGTGTGGAAAAAGCTGTCTTGGGTCTATCCTCCGGGGCCATTTCCACCTGCCAATATCCGCTGGCTAGATCCATTGTAGTGAAGAATTTGGATCCCCCCAAAGTACCCAGCGTATCATCGATTCTGGGTAAAGGATAAGCATCTCTTTTGGTTATGGTGTTTACCTTCCTGTAATCCACACAAAAACGCAATGTTCCATCCTTTTTCTTCGCAAGTACAATGGGAGATGACCATGGCCCTTCTGATGGCTCCACTATTCCATTGTCCAGCATTTCTCTAAGGAGTCGACGTACATCCTCTCTGCGTGCTTGAGGAATCCGACGGGGAGGACACTGGATGGGACCTTCGGAGCCCGTATTGATTCGATGCTGCAACAAAGATGTATGACCCAGGTCACTACTCCTGAAAGAAAAAACATCTTTATACTCCATCAGCAATGAAAACAACATCTCTTTTTCATTCTGGTTGAGTTGGTCCCCTGCCCCCAATACCAGGTTCCAAAGCTCTGCCTGGTCCACAGACGACTCCTTCCCAGATGATTTTCCAACAGATGCAGCATTCAGTTGTACAAGATCTTGTTCAATTAACTCCATCTTTGCTAGCTCCACCCCTTTCTGCAAAACAATGCTAGAGTCACAAGGATTAAGAACACGAATTGGAAAGGTTTCCTTGTTAGAGCACATCACAGCCCTTGCCACCATGGCACCACACGACACAGTTGGGTTATTTTCAATCATCCATATACCACTTCCTACATTGCACAATGGTTTCACTATGATCTCCATTTCACTTACTGCTGGGACAGTTATTTCATGCATAGTTACCACCCCAACAAACTGTGTCACTTGTTTACACCTACCAGCATCCTGAAGACCAACTGAAAGATCAACTGATGGGAACTTAAGCAACTTTTCCCAACATCAATTACACAGTTATGCTGTTGTAGGAAATCTAACCCTAAAATGGCATCGACCACAAGCTCACCAGACACCACAAAATTTCCAACAAACTCAAATCCTTCAATACACACCTGAGCCCTTGTCAATCCTTTAACCAACAGTGGGGCACCATTAACACCTACAAGCTTTTTACCAGTCCATTGTTCCAAGGACAACTTGGTACTGTCGATTTTATTCCACATGTTTACATTTAACAATGACACAGTAGCCCCAGTGTCTACCAAAAGTTCAAGAGGACAAGCTCCTATCATGCCAGACACACTAAAACTGATAGCGCTAGATACGGATAAAGTTGGTACGGTTACCATCTTTTTCTGGGCCTTCACATGTCCTTCCCCTCGTGGCTGGCCCGTGCCTCCGAGGGGTTGAAGTTTCCCTGCGACTGTTGCGACTGGCGTTCTCAGCAATTTCGTGCAATGTGGCCTTTTCTCCCGCAGTGCCAGCATGTAGGTCTCTTTTTCTCAGCTCCTCGCCCTTGCGTAGTTCCCTGGGATATCGGTTTACCTGCACTTGAAGATTCAGCCTTGTTCACCACCAAAACCTCCAACTTCTGTAGCCTGTCGTTTAGAACCTTCAATGCCTCAGCCAATGTTTCAGGGCCAGCGACAGCAGTTGTTGCAATATTTCCCTTTTGCGCACCACTAGTAGACCCGAGGTAGGACTCCAGTTCTATCGTGGCGGTCACCGCAGCATCCACCGTTTCCGGCCGCTTTTGCCGCACTCCGAAAGCTATCTGCGGGTTCTCGATATGCGCAAGATATTGAGTCAATGCTAACCTCTCTCGAGCCTTTTCCTCTAAGTCGCTGTACGCCTTGTCTGCCAGCACCTTAAGGGCATCACCAAAGGTGGCCCAGTCTTCGTCCTTACGCCTCGTGCGTGTGTGAAGCTCTGCCACATAGAGCTCCTTCTTGCTGTCAGGTTCAAAACGTTGCTTTAGAGCCTTCAAACACTCACCGTATTCCTCCCGCACGTTTCTTGGGAGCTTTTGGAGAGCCGTCCTTGCCTTACCAGCGAGTCTTACCTTAAGCCATTTCAGTTTCTCGTCTTCAGTGGCCCATTTGTTCAATGCTGCTACACTTTCGAAGTGCTCTATCCAGTCGCTCCAACATTGAGACTCTCCGCTGTATATTTCTGGCAGGAGCAAAGGTTTCCCAGACATCCTGCCGACTACGCCAATGTAAGTGGCCAAATCACAGCAGCAAGATAATAGAGATTAGCACAAAGTACAGACTGACATGCATACAAAAATAAGTCCTTATATACAAACAATGGCATAATCGTAATGTTCTAGAAGAGTCTGCGAATGAGACTGCGCAGGCGTGAACATGGCGGATCCGTTACACATGTAATGCGCAATTGGTGAAATGTTTTGATACATGTATAAGGCATAATGTATGGTAAAATAAAAGTACTGCAACCCTATCTTCTCCCATATAGTTACTCCCTGTTTGAGCCCAACTCTCGCACACTAGCAGAGTATGGAGTGGGGCTTGAAAAAGCAATTCTTAGGGATAGTGAGCTTCTGAGTGAAGTAAACAATGCTTTTTGCAATAGCCATCCATTGCTAGCTCAAAAGGTTGTTACAAGATCTGCCCGTGCAGCAGTAAGTAAGATTAGTGCAGATGCATTACTTGCTAAAGCACTCAGTGTACGAAGATCACAGGCAGGGTCACTGCTAAATACTATCCGTAAGGTTAATGCAAAGAAGTTGCAAGAGAGTGATATTTGGGTCAGTTTCCGAGAAAACTTCCTATGTTTTATAACATTATAAAATAGTCGTGTTATAAAAATGCTTCTTGTTTGAATCTCTATATCTCCAGAACGCTAAACGCTATTGACGTCCTATTTTCAACAGTTCATACCACACCATTTATCTATGGTAAAATACATTTTGGAGTCTTTCACTTGCTCCATACCAGTATTGCAATCTTCGATACCCGACCAGGTTCAAACCCGCCATAACTTTAGGTAGGAGTAATCAAATCGCTTCAAATTCGGTTTGTAGATAGAGAGGTCCTATACCTTTCGATTTGTTCTGTTCGTTAATTTTTATCTCATCCGTTACGGAGATACAGCTGTACAAAGTAAGTACAAATTTCCCGCTCGAATCGCGCCGTTGTACGAGCGTGAACCGCTTCCATTCACCGAAGTACATGAATATGCAACTACTTCCTGTGGGCTGAGACTTATAGCTGGCCACACCTATGTACTGCGCTTGGGTAAGTAATCTGTCATCCCTGTCACCGTTGTTATTCGTTGTTCTTCGGTGTAGATAAACGATATGGCGACTTATCTAACGAATGAAGACGAGAACGTAGAGCTTCAATCGGCGGACAAGTTTGAGCTGTACGAATTCGACGATCGATATTCAAGATACATTCGACGAGGGTGGGGAGATTGAGAACGGTAGTGACGGCGATTGTCCCACTGACGATGCTTGTTGTAGGGAGTAAGCAGCCCCTATGTCATTAAGGAGCCACCAGCCCCACCCCCACTTAAGGGGCTAGATGTTAAGTTTATGAGCCAACTCCTTCAAAGCTCCACATTGCAAGGCCAGACAGCAGCCCCGCATAACCATCCAACGCCATGCAGAGCCACCAGCCCACTCGCAGTACCTATGGAACCACCTGCCTATATCACGAACCACCAGCTAACCAATGGGGTCACCCTCCACAATACTAGTGGAGCTACCAGCTTTCTCACTGCAAATGGGGTTGGCAGCACCCACAAATTCAGGGTTGCTGTTGACTCGCATGTACCAAGGAAAGCCACACATGCCCCCTCCCATCTAACACTACACTGACCAGTGGACCTCACTGCAAATGGACGTACATACAGTACCTGCTGGGTCCAGCAACCCCCTACTAAAATTCAAGGGGCCAATGAGGCCAATCAAGCCATCCCCACACAGCAGAACCACCAGACCTGGCCCATCATTGCAAGTGTTTACCGTTGTCTGCACCTGCATCCTCAGCCTCAGGCAGGAGGACATGGATCTCCCCATCAGTGGGAGGGTTAGGGATAGCAACTGAAGATCCAGGCACCTGACTGCAGAGAGGTGCCAACAGCAGAGCTGGCCTCAGTGATCCCCTGGGGGCTGGGACACACATTATCACTCTTGGTTGGGTCATGGTCACTTTTTCAAACAGGTACTGGGACCGCTGGAGGGACAACCCTTTGGGCTTTATAATAGGTGGCGTGTCTTACACTTTCACACCAGGTATGAGCATGTCGATCTTGGTGGAATTTGTGACTGATGACATGACCCTTATCTCCATTACACCGGGGTGCTCCCTGTCAAATTCAAATGTATGGGAACGCCCAAATGCACTCAGAGGCTGAAACCACTGCCCCAAGAAGACGTTCCACTCATAGTACTGCCAGTTTTGGTACAGTTGTGGCACGCATTCAACATCCTGGCCACACTTGCATACACACTTGACAAGGTCGGCCATATTGTCTATGTGATCCTGTCGTCTGTAGTGCTTCTTTAAGAGGCCAAAATAGGAGTCCGGCCAAAACTTGGTATGTCCAGGTAGCATTTAATCCTGTCATGCAGACCAGTTATCACTCTCCAAGCCATGTACCACAGCATGGTGGTGTTTTTGTTCTGCCCTGTACAATTGTCAGCCTGTAGGGTTACTCTCCTCTCTCCCAGTCCATGCAGGTGGAAAAAGGCATGCACCAGGCTGACCACCACCACGGCCCCCTTGCCCACATGCTCTGCCTCGTCTATCAGGAAGAACACCTGATGACACAATGGCTCACAGCACACTCCAAAAACATGGACCTTGCGGGCTGTCCTGAAGTAAAGGGTTCCCCTCTGCTGGGAGCTGTAGGGGAGGGACACCTGTTGGAAATCAGTTTGTTGTACTGTGCACAGCATGTGGCAACGATTATGCCAGCTATCCTGCCCTGTCCCTGCACAGGAAGAAAAAACACAAAACGCCTCCTGTCACAGGTGACGGGTCAGGTGGTATAGCAGGTGACGGGTCAGGTGGTGTTGCAGGTGACGGGTCAGGTGGTGTAACAGGTGACGGGTCAGGTGGTGTCGCAGGTGACGGGTCAGGTGGTGTTGCAGGTGACGGGTCAGGTGGTGTTGCAGGTGACGGGTCAGGTGGTGTCACAGGTGACGGGTCAGGTGGTGTCACAGGTGATGGGTCAGGTGGTGTTGCAGGTGACGGGTCAGGTGGTGTTGATGCATGTTATCACCATAGTTGCTCTGTGGTGATTTATGTGTCTGTGGGAACAAAACATGTGTGTTGACTGACATGGTTGCCATGACACCTGCTCATCTGTCAACAGACTAAGGATGGGAGGGCATGCATTACACAGCAATGTCATGGCAAGTGACCTACACAAGTAACCACTTTGTCATGTGACCTGACCTTTCCCTCCCTCCCTTCCTCCTCCCCAGGATACAAGAGTTAGATGCACACTCCGAAGTGTGTACCTCAACCCCATAAGGCCCCTCCCCTTCCTCCTCTTCCTCCACTCCCCCCCCCTCCTCCCCCAAGAAGGCACCCTTTGAAATCACCACATCCGTTGCCAAGGGGAGAAGCCCCTCCCCTAGTCCTCCCAGGCCTTGGGGCAGCACCTCCTCCCTGATCCCGCCCTCATCCTGAGAGGAGACAAGAAGGCTGTCCCCTGACAGGGTGAGGAAATCTTACAGGTCAATGTAACTCACAGCCCCCTCACCCCCTTCAAGATCATCTCCAAGGTGTGTACTGGTCCACCTCATCACCTCATTACATCACCACATTATCACCTCATCATCATGTGTCATCCTCCCACATCACTGTCACTACCACTATTATTTCATTAAATATTTTGTGCATTTACACATCTCGTGTTACTCTAATTATTGCACTACTCCCCACTTAATCCCAGACCAACCTCACTCAGTTCAGCCACTCCCCTGTTGAGGTCCATCGTTCCCAGGGGGACATCCAGTGGCTTTACAAGGTGCTTCTGGACACTGCCCCCCCAAGAGGGTGGTGCCTCCTCTCAAGCCTCCCATCTCATTGGACGCCACTGTGTCTGAATTCCAAAGGTTTCTGTCCAGAATAGCAGCTCAAAAGGTGCTAAGCCCCTCCCCCAAAGCCACACCCCTCTCGTGCATTCCCTTCCTTAGGTAATAAAAAGAGACATCACATATTTGTGGTATTTCTCTCAGGAACAGTTGAGTATATCACACCATCACATGTGCACTCATCATAGCATCACATATGCACTTACCACACCATCACATAGGCACTCACCATACCAACACATGTGCACTCATCACACCATCACAGTCTGTATACACATGATCATGTGACTGACTGCTCTCACATCAACCTGTCTGTTGTCACTGCATGACCATGTGATCCTGCCATGCTACCTCCTGTTCTGTCATGTGACCACCACTTCATTCATGTTACCATGCCTCTGCTTTCATGTGACCACCCTTCTACCTCAGGAGATGAGAACATTGAGGGCAAATCGTAGTGTGTCCCAGGACATAGTCCAGTTCAAACCATTAAGAGTGGTCCCCTGGTGGCCACTAAGGTGGGTGTGGGTGAGAGGAGTGGGTAGAACTATTGGGGAGGGGGAGGGAAAAGAGAAGGAACAAAGGAGGGCTACTAAGTCCGTACCTCCCCCCCTCTCTCTCCTATAGGATTACCTGGTGTCTCTTGAACACCACCTACTAGGTCTGGCCTTACATATGGAGCAGTCCACCAGATTGAAGAGTTCTACAGGTCAGTGTGACCACGCCCACGTGCCACATCTTATCTGACCACTCCCCTTTCCTGTCCACCACCAGAGAAGACAGTTCATTGGTTCTGTGCTCTTAGTGAGTCTGAACCTGCTAACACCTACCTAAAGGTTGCCATGGGCAACCTTGCTCAGACCTACGAATCTGTGGAGGGACATCAGATAGACACAGATGACACGCTGTTTATACAGAGCCTACAGATTATGTGAAGGCAGCACAGGTGTGTGGAATGGTAGTCATGGTTATCTCCTCATGCCAGCAAAGCATCTCACAACACCCCGATGGGTTCGCCAAAGGTACACATGGAATACTTTGTATGTGCCAAAATATTGAGTGTCTGTACAGCCAAATCAAATTAAGGGATTCATGAAATTTGTGTTACGATGTTGTACTTGCATTGCTGCAGTATTATTGTTACATATTCAGGGATTTACTGCAACAGGGAGTGGTTAATTGGAATATATTGGGGATGGGCAAAAGTAAGTCTTCCTTTCGTACCATTAAATGGCATGCCATGTAGGTTTATTAAATGGTGTTGACCAATTGACAGAACGGTAAGTGACATGGCACATGTAAACCAATGGTTCAGATGTTATAAGAAGTATTTAATGGTGTGCATCCTATAAATATTTGTAGCAACTGCATGGCTGGAAACCATGAGTGTTACTGACAAATGTTACCATTGCTGCCTATTCAATCCTTCCTGTCTGCCCCCCCCCCCCCCCCCCCCCCCCCCCCCTTCTGCTGATTACAATTAATAGTTAAGGGATTAGTATTTTATAAACATTTAAAAGCATTCATGTACAGACTGGCTGCACCTAGAAAGGATGGCTATATAGTTCTGCAAGAACTGGACAGGATGAAGAAGCAGCAATTTATGATGCCAGTTGGTAGAATGCAGCCATTGCTTCAATCACCTCCAAGCTCATAAGACTTAATGTCATTGAACTCATGTTTCTTTGTTTCTGTCACTGTGTAATCTGAACAAAACAATCATGTTTGCGATGGGATTTCAGCTTCCCACTTCATAAGCTGAGACATGCTGTGTGAGTGTGTGTGTGTTGTGTGTGTGTGTGACACCTGCAAATAACCTCCCTCTGATCCTATCTTATAATTTGGATGTTTGTACAAGTAACAAAGGCACAATGTCATGAATTTGGTTGTGTGGCAAGACCATTGCCCCATGCACCCAGCATATGTACATGTATGTGCTGAAAAACCTCTCTTCCATGCAAGTGAACAACATGTATTTGCGAAGGGGTAAAAAAATCCACACTTTGCTACATGGTGTATGGGCTGATCTGCAAATATATATGTTACGCTGCATGCACCTTTGTGCAAATACAGCTGTGACATCATTTTGCTGGTTGCCCTAGGTAATAGTTGTGTCCTGGAAGGTCATAGTACATGTGTGTTACTTGTGATTGTGTGGGATGCGTCGATGAAGCACCATTTTCATTCCCAGACCCGTGTCACAGCAGCAGATGGAGGACATCACCATTCCATCTGCAGTACAATTAGACCAGTCCAGTCATTTCACAACAGTGATAATATCAATATCAATCACATTATACACAGACAGCATATAAGCAGAATAGCAAGAGGTAGTTCTGAACATACAACATGTATAGGGTTTACAAAACTACAACACTGGCGGTCTCACTGAACAGAAGTCACACTATATTTGCTGACTGAAAGCAACCTGTTATGAAGCATGTTACATGTACATGTACGATACAAATACACAAGATCACATAACAGGTCAAATGTGATGGAGCGAAGTACTCACATATGATTTGAGAGTGAATCCATCACCCAACTGCTAACAACAACAGCGGCATCCACAACCCCTTCTGATGGGGGTGTTGTGTCACATACCACCAAACATGACTGTGGTTCCAGTTAGTTTATTAATGGTTAGTTGTATTATTACTCAGCTGTAATTAGCATACTTGTGGATTTGACACTATTTTTCCTCCTGCCATCACTAAGAGGTTGGTTATGTGGTCCTTCGAAAGTGGAGTACACCCTTCCATAACAAAAAAGTTCATGCACGCAAACAGGCCTGCTTCCTAAAGCAAATAGTACATGTGAATACATGAGCAAGTTATTCCACCACATACCCCACGAGCAAGACTCAATCGCGCCTTTTGAGGTGCATCTACACTGTAAATGTGGTCCCCTCACACCTCGTACATGCTCTGACCACAAACAAAAACATAAAAAATACAAATACTAATGATTCAAGCATACCACAGGAAGGGCCACTTGTCCCTCATTCTCCAGACTGTGTTTGATCCCTACGCACCAAGGCATACATATTTCACAAGGCATATACATCAAAGGGAGTCAGACTCACACTGATAATCTACGATCCAGCGGCCTGAAGCTATACCCTGAAGGTACTTGAGTGTTCGAGTACACCTGCCATTTTCATCTCAGCAGTAAAAAATAATGTTGTAAGCACCAGAGCAAACTTATGTGCAATGTTCACACTTGCACGTGATTACCCTAAAAAGGCTCAACAGTGAGATATCATACAACTTACCTACATTAACGATAATGTGGGTGGTACTGCCATTGAAGCAAGTAGCAATACGGCCACCATGTTTCTTAGCAAATATCTTTGCTTGTTGCTATTAACAGAACAGGTGTGCATTAACAGGCTAGTAATATTACATAACCAACAGCACACATTACATTACATGACATGGCTAGCTCACCAGTTGAGCCCCTGTAAGTCTTGAACCAACAAGAGATAGATGTGGTGAAGAAGATGTTTGTTTCTGTGTGGCTTCGGACATAGACGTCGGCTCCTCCTTCTGTACCTGATCCTGCTGTACCTGATCCTGCTGTACCTGATCGTGCTGTACCTGATCGTGCTGTACCTGATCGTGCTGTACCTGATCGTGCTGTACCTGATTGTGCTGTAACTGGCTATTCAGGTGGAATTGTGTCTCCTCGACGACAGTAACATCCTTTTCATTGCCCATGTACAGTGTTTCCACAATCATACCACAGACAGAAAGTCAAATAGGAAGTCGACAGCATTCACCGTTCGACGATTCACGTGTCACGAAGCCAAAATACAATTCAGGTTCCCAAGCTACGTAATTCGCAATAAATCACGTGATAACATTGTCCAGCCCACAGGATGTAGTTGAATATTCATGTACTTCGGTGAATGGAAGCGGTTCACGCTCGTACAACGGCGCGATTCGAGCGGGAAATTTGTACTTACTTTGTACAGCTGTATCTCCGTAACGGATGAGATAAAAATTAACGAACAGAACAAATCGAAAGGTATAGGACCTCTCTATCTACAAACCGAATTTGAAGCGATTTGATTACTCCTACCTAAAGTTATGGCGGGTTTGAACCTGGTCGGGTATCGAAGATTGCAATACTGGTATGGAGCAAGTGAAAGACTCCAAAATGTATTTTACCATAGATAAATGGTGTGGTATGAACTGTTGAAAATAGGACGTCAATAGCGTTTAGCGTTCTGGAGATATAGAGATTCAAACAAGAAGCATTTTTATAACACGACTATTTTATAATGTTATAAAACATAGGAAGTTTTCTCGGAAACTGACCCATTTTAGTCGGGCATAGGTTTCATACTGCTGGAGCTGAACCTTACTTCTTTGATAATTCGTACACTCACACAAAACAGCATGGAGCCATTCCAGTAGACCTCAATGGTAGGTGTGTAGTGGCAGAGGAGATAAAGGACAGGGATAAGGTCACCATGCGCCCTTTGAAATGGAAATGTACAAATGAGTGTCGCAAGCTCACTAGTGAAGAAGTAGCAATAGTGTTAAAAACAAATTCATTGTTCCAAAAGTCCATTGAAGACCTCAGAGCTGGGCTTGATGCTCTTGATTCAGGGTGTGGTCATGTTCATTATGATGTCACTTTGAAATCACATTCTGGGTTTATTGATCAGCTTGGGCATTCTATTTATTGTGAGCTTCCAGAATGCTCTAGTCCATTGCGAATTATTAGGGCAGCTATGCCTCACTTTCCTGCATTACGGACTTTCACTAGGCTACTTTACAAAGCTCGCAAATGTCACATGACCATTTTGGCTATTGATTCAGCACTCGCTAGTGGAAATATTGAAGAGCTTATACCATTTATGGGCATGAAGGACAATTTGTCAGATTTGTTTAGTGAGGATGGAGTTGAGCATGCCGTAGTTAGTGAAGACCACTCATCATCTGGTCTAGGCTGCATTGAGAGAGACTTGAAAGTTACGCATGCTGACCTTATAGCTGAGCTACATCATCCCGAAAAGAAGAAGGCCTCTGTACGCGACAGCTACAAGGCCGATCCCGAAATAAAGAAGGCCTCTGTACGCGACAGCTACAACGCAGATATTGAATCGAAGCAATCTGCTAAAAGGCAGCGATATCAAGAGGACGTCGAGGAGAACTGCGCTGCTAAAAGGGAGAAATACGAGGACAATTCAGATGCCATTAAGGCATCTGAAAGGAATCGGTATTGGAATGACCCCGCTGTCCGATTGGCTAAACGTGCTGCTGAGAGGAAGCGGTTTCGCATGGGTCACCGAACTACCACTACCACCCAAAGGTATGTGATGGCATGTTGTATTGCACTAGCATTAAAAAGCTATAGGAAGATGTGCATGCAACATGTGTACAGTACGCATGTAAGGGATCTGCACAAAACCATTCACTTCACATGTCATGGTGACCCAACTGTTGTATATTGTCCTTTGTGTCCTAATATTGGGGTGTCATCCTTAATCTGATGTACAAAAGGGCTTCCGTATCTGATGTACAACAGCATCTGATGTACAACGGCAGCCCGCCTGCAACTGTGTATGAATTTAATTGCATTTGCTAGGGTAGAGCACTGAAAATTACTGCAACTATATCCTTCTCCCATATAGCTACTCCTTGTATGAACCCAAATCTCATGCACTAATGGAGTATAATGGTGGTCTTGAAAAAGCAATTCTTAGGGATAGTGAGCTTCTAAGTGAAGTAAATGATGCCTTTTGTAAGTCTCATCCATTGCTAGCTCAAAAGGTTGTTACAAGATCTGCCTGTGCAGCAGTAAGTAAGATTGGTGCAGATGCATTGGTTTCTAAAGCACTGAGTGTACGAAGAGCAAAAGCAGGGTCATTGCTAAACACTATCCAGGAAGTTAATGCATTGAAATTAGAAGAAAATGATATTTTAGTTAGGTATGGGTATCATAATGCTGGCTCTCTGCCCCCATGGCCGCTAGATGCAGTGCTGCCCCCCCTATCGTCCGCCACCAGCAGTAGCAGCAGCGCTGCCCCCACCCCCACCACCAGCAGCAGCAGAGCTACCCCCACCACCAGCAGCAGAGAGCTGCCCCCTCCGCCAGCAGCAGCAGAGCTACCCGAGAGGAAGCGGTATCGCAGGGGTCACCGAACTACCACTACCACCCAAAGGTATGTGATGGCATGTTGTATTGCACTAGCATTAAAAAGCTATAGGAAGATGTGCATGCAAAATGTGTACAGCACGCATGTAAGGGATCTGCACAAAACCATTCACTTCACATGTAAAGCATGCATGGTGACTCAACTGTCCTTTGTGACCTGTCTATTGAATATTGGGGTGTCATCCTTAATCTGATGCACAAAAAGGCTTCCTTATCTGATGTAAAAAAAAGCTTTTGACACAATGTTTTGGTGACTCAACTGTCCTTTGTGACCTGTCTATTGAATATTGGGGTGTCATCCTTAATCTGATGCACAAAAAGGCTTCCTTATCTGATGTAAAAAAAAGCTTTTGACACAATGTTTTGACTACAATCAGCAGCAGCACTGCCCCGCCTACACCAGCAGTAGCAGTGCCCCCACCAGCAGCAGCAGCAGAGCTGCCCCCACCGCCACCAGCAGTAGCAGCAGAGCTGCCCCCACCGCCACCAGCAGTAGCAGCAGAGCTGCCGCCACCAGCAGAGGCAGGAGCATTGCTACCTGCACCAGCCCCACCACCGGCACAAGCAGTATTGACACCAGTGCCCCCACCACCACTTCGCCTGCTGCTCCCCTGGCCGCTGCCACCACCACCCACATGGCTCCCATGGCCAGAACCAGGCCGCCGCGGCCATAGAAGAGGCTGGGGGAGACATAGAGGACAAGGCCGAACAGTAAATAACATTTAGAACTCCTATACATATAATTTCTATTATTAAAATGTTAAACCTCCCTCCCTCCCTTTGAAAATTAAAATCAATTTGTGACCACTTATAAAGACGCCAGAGGAAAAAACTGATGAAACAAGTAAATAAAAACATTCTCTAACGAGAAAGTTGTTGGTATATAGGATTGACCAATGGTGGTGTAAAAAGCACGGAAACAAGAGTGACAGAAATTTGACTGGAAAATTGAAATAGGCCTATATTTAGCACACTAACGTTGTAACAGTACATGCCTGAGTAATGGGCTAAATATAGGCCTATTTCAATTTTCCAGTCAAATTTCTGTCACTCTTGTTTCCATGCTTTTTACACCACCATTGGTCAATCCTATATACCAACAACTTTCTCGTTAGAGAATGTTTTTATTTACTTGTTTATTTGGTGTTCCTATCGAAACTTTGGCTAGTGAAGTTAAATGCCTTCGCGTAATCGAAAGAAGAGATCTAAGCAACGAGCGGAATACCTTCAAAAGCAAGACGATATTTTATCACAAGAAAACAAGGCTAAAGCCCGAGCGCGCTACAAGGCCGATCCCGAAAAGAAGAAGGCCTCTGTACGCGACAGCTACAAGGCCGATCCCGAAAAGAAGAAGGCCTCTGTACGCGACAGTTACAAGGCCGATCCCGAAAAGAAGAAGGCCTCTGTACGCGACAGCTACAACGCAGATATTGAATCTAAGCAATCTGCTAAAAGGCAGCGATATCAAGAGGACGTCGAGGAGAACCGCGCTGCTAAAAGGCAGCGATATCAAGAGGACGTCGAGGAGAATCGCGCTGCTAAAAGGCAGAAATACGAGGACAATTCAGCTGCCATTAAGGCATCTGAAAGGAATCGGTATTGGAATGACCCCGCTGTCCGATTGGCTAAACGTGCTGCCGAGAGGAAGCGGTATCGCATGGGTCACCGAACTACCACTACCACCCAAAGGTATGTCATGACATGCATGTTGTATTGCACTAGCATTAAAAAGCTATAGGAAGATGTGCATGCAACATGTGTACAGCACGCATGTAAGGTATCTGCACAAAACCATTCACTTCACATGTACAGCATGCATGGTGACCCAACTGTTGTGTAGTCCTTTCTCCTTTGTGACCTGTCTATTGAATGTTGGGGTGTCATCCTTAATCTGATGTACAAAAAGGCTTCCTTATCTGATGTACAATGGCAGCCCGCCTGCAACTTTGTATGAGTTTAATTGCATTTGCTAGGGTTGAGCACTGATAATTACCATATCCTTCTCCCATATAGCTACTCCTTGTATGAACCCAAATCTCATGCACTAATGGAGTATAATGGTGGTCTTGAAAAAGCAATTCTTAGGGATAGTGAGCTTCTAAGTGAAGTAAATGATGCCTTTTGTAAGTCTCATCCATTGCTAGCTCAAAAGGTTGTTACAAGATCTGCCCGTGCAGCAGTAAGTAAGATTGGTGCAGATGCATTGGTTTCTAAAGCACTGAGTGTACGAAGAGCAAAAGCAGGTTCATTGCTAAAAACTATCCGGGTAGTTAATGCATTGAAATTAGAAGAAAATGATATTTTAGTTGGGCATGGGTATCATACTGCTGGCTCTGAACCTTACTTTTTTATTAATTCATACACTTACACAAAACGACTTGGGGCCATTCCAGTAGACCTCAATGGTAGGTGTGTAGTGGCAGAGGAGATAGGGGACAGAGATAAGGATACCATGCGCCCCTTGAAATGGAAATGTACAAATGAGTGTCGCAAGCTCACTAGTGAAGAAGTAGAATTAGTGGTGAGGACAAAGTCACTGTTCCAAATGTCCATTGAAGACCTTCGAGCTGGGCTTGATGGTCTTGATTCAGGGTGTAGTCATGTTCATACTGATATCACTTTGAAATTACATTCTGGGTTTATTGAACAGCTTGGGCATTCTATTTATTGTGAGCTTCCAGAATGCTCTAGTCCATTGCGAGTTATTAGGGCAGCTATGCCTCACTTTTCTGTGTTAAGGATTTTCACTAGGCTACTTTATAAAGCTCGCAAATGCCACATGACCATTTTATCTATTGATTCAGCACTTTCTTGTGGAAATATAGATGAGCTGATACCTTTTCTGGGCTTGAAGGCGAAATTTTCAGATTTGTTTAGTGAGGATGGAGTTGAGCATGCCGTAGTTAGTGAAGACCACTCATCATCTGGTCTAGGCTGCATTGAGAGAGACTTGAAAGTTACACATGCTGACCTTATAGCTGAGCTACAATCCAAGTTCAATGACGATGCAGAGTTTGCATGCTGTAGCTGTGAACGATTATGCCAGCGCAAGCAAGTGTCTCGTGTAAACTTCAGCCTTGACAAATATAAAACAGATGCCTGGCAAAGAACAAAAGCCCTTGTTTTGCAGAATGGTGTCACTGAACAACTCCTATACATTTGTCAGTACTGCCGACCATTTCTAAACAAGAATACTATACCAGCTAGATGTGTTCTTAATGGGCTTGTCACTGAACCTACACCACCGGAACTGAAGTCGCTTAATGCTCTCTGTAAACAACTGATTCAGAGAGCAAAGGCTTTTCAGATCATTGTGCGGCTTGGAACATATTCAGGGAAAGTGCCAGCATATAATGCACTGCAAGCCTGCAGAGGTTGCATGTTCTTTCTGCCACTTCCACTAAACAAAACATGGGACACTTTATCTGAAGTTGAACTTGGTAGGACTGACCTTCTTGTGGCTTTGCCAGACCCTCAGCTGTACATAATTGTAAACGGTGTTCCAACTAAGGATAAAATTGTATGGCAAACACTAGTGGATGTTAATGCAGTAAAGTTAGCCATTCAAAAACTCAAAGAAATAAATTGGCTTTATAAAAATGTAGATGATGCATCATTAGATGAGGCAGCTAAAAATATTGTTGAAGTAGTGGACAAAGCTTCTAGCATAATGTTAGAAAAAGCATCAACTGATGATGTGGCTGCTTTACAGGCATACACTATTCGATCCCTTGACCAACAAGGGTCAATAAAAACAGATGTTGAGCAGTACAAGATGCAAAATGTTAAAGACAGCCCTATTGAAAGCAGACAGAGACATCTTGACGTGATGTGCTTTCCAACATTCTTTCCCTCTGGGCAGTTTGGTGAATTCCACCCTCGAGAAATGCACTTATCAGCATCGGAGTATGCTAAATCTCGGCTGCTCAACAAAGATTCTAGGTTTAGAAAAGATCCACAATATGTTTTCTTTCTACTGTGGCAGCAAGAGATGCGGCAGATTGCTGCAGGCATTTACAATGTTCTTAAAACTACATCTAAGGGTAAAGTGCCTGTGCATGAATTCCTTTCCAGAGTTTCAAATTCTGATGAAGGTGTAGAAGCAAATCTTTCCACCATATTTCAATCTGTGCGTGGGACTAAGCAGTACTGGTTCCATAAAAGTAGTGAATTGAAATGCATGTTGAGAGAGTATGGATCGCCCACTCTTTTTATTACTTTTAGCTGTGCAGAGTACAACTCTACTCACATAGATAGGTACCTAAGGAAGGTCAATGACCATCCTCCTAGCTATCCCATATCTAAGCTTTGCATTGAAGATCCTGTTTCAGTGGACCAATAGAATTGTAGCACAGCCGGCACACATGTTAAGGTTTTTCATGTATAAAAGCTACTCACCCGCCAAATAGTGCACTTTGCTTGCCGAGAAAGAAAAAGGTAAAAACTAAATCCTTGCACTTTGTTTCTATACTCTCTGTCATGTTGATTCAGATGGAATATGCAAGATTTTTTGAAGAGGACTCGGAGGACGAAGTACATCCTCCGACTCCTCTTCCATTCACACAGCCACCGCCCCCGCCACCACTGCTAGAAGCAGTGCTGCCCCCCTACCATCCGCCGCCAGCAGTAGCAGCAGCACTGTCCCCACCGCCAGCAGCAGCAGAGCTGCCGCCACCAGCAGTAGCAGGGCTGCCCCCGCCGCTACCAGCACTAGCCCCACCACCGGCACCAATACCAGTGCCCCCACCACCACTTCGTCTGCTGCCCCCCTGGCCGCTGCCACCACCACCCACATGGCTCCCATGGCCACAACGAGGCCGCCGCGGGAATAGGAGAGGGTGGAAACGAGGACAAGGCCGAACTATTAATAAAATAAACAAATCGTATACGTATCATTTCTATTATTAAAATTTTTAACCTCCCTCCCTCCTTTCGTAAATTTAAATCAATTTGTCACCACTTATAAAGACGCCAGAGGAAAAACTTATGAAGCAAGTAAATAAAAACATTCTCTAACGAGAAAGTTGTTGGTATATAGGATTGACCAATCGTGGTGTAAAAAGCACGGAAACAAGACTGACAGAAATTTGACTGGAAAATTGAAATAGGCCTATATTTAGCACACTAACATTGTAACAGTACATTCTTCTTTTCGGGATCTTTTCGGGATCGGCCTTGTAGCTGTCCGTACAGAGGCCTATGTATGGAGGGGGAGGTCTTTCCCATCTCGAATCCCATGGCCAATGTACATACACAAGAATGCATCCCATGTAAACATTGTTAACACCTTTTAATTAGGAGAACATCCAGCACAATGGAATTAAGGAGGGGAGGTCTTTCCCATGGCCAATGTACATATACAATCATTGGAGAGGGAGGTCTTTCCCATGTAAACATTGTTACTTGCACACACACACACACACACACACAGCCACTCCCCCTTATCTGTGAGATCATGAATATGCATAATGATCGGTGATGTAACGGATGAAATTGAACCAATAGAATTGTAGCACAGCCGGCACACATGTTAAGGTTTTTCATGTATAAAAGCTACTCACCCACCAAATAGTGCACTTTGCTTGCTGAGAAGAAAAAGGTAAAAACTAAATCCTTGCACTTTGTTTCTATACTCTCTGTCATGTTGATTCAGATGGAATATGCAAGATTTTTTGAAGAGGACTCGGAGGACGAAATACATCCTCCGACTCCTCTACCGTTCACCCAGCCACCGCCCCCGCCACCGCTGCTAGAAGCAGTGCTGCCCCCCAATCATCCGCCACCAGCAGTAGCAGCAGCACTGTCCCCACCGCCAGCAGCAGCAGAGCTACCGCCACCAGCAGTAGCAGCAGGGCTGCCCCCGCCGCTACCAGCAGAAGCAGCAGAGCGGCCCCCGCCGCTACCAGCACTAGCCCCACCACCGGCACCTATACCAGTGCCCCCACCACCAGCAGAGCGGCCCCCGCCGCTACCAGCACTAGCCCCACCACCGGCACCTATACCAGTGCCCCCACCACCACTTCGCCTGCTGCCCCCCTGGCCGCTGCCACCACCACCCACATGCATGCTCCCATGGCCACAACGAGGCCGCCGGAGAAGATGAGGAGGTCGACAAGGCCGAACAGTTAATTACATAAAAAATTCGTATACTTACCATTATTATTAAAAAAATTTAACCTCCCTCCCTCCCTCCCTCCTTTCGTAAATTTAAATCAATTTATCACCACTTATAAAGACGCCAGAGGAAAAAACTTATGAAACAAGTAAATAAAAACATTCTCTAACGAGAAAGTTGTTGGTATATAGGATTGACCAATCGTGGTGTAAAAAGCACGGAAACAAGAGTGACAGAAATTTGACTGGAAAATTGAAAGAGGCCTATATTCAGCCCCACCACCACTTCGCCTGCTGCCCCCCTGGCCGCTGCCACCACCACCCACATGGCTCCCATGGCCACAACGAGGCCGCCGCGCCAATAGAAGAGGGTGGAAACGAGGACAAGGCCGAAACAATGAATAACATAAATAACTCGTATACTTATCATTTCTATTATTAAAATTTTTAACCTCCCTCCCTCCTTTCGTAAATTAAAATCAATTTGTCACCACTTATAAAGACGCCAGAGGAAAAAACTTATGAAACAAGTAAATAAAAACATTCTGTAACGAGAAAGTTGTTGGTATATAGGATTGACCAATGGTGGTGTAAAAAGCATGGAAACAAGAGTGACAGAAATTTGACTGGAAAATTGAAATAGGCCTATATTTAGCACACTAACGTTGTAACAGTACATGCCTGAGTAATGGGCTAAATATAGGCCTATTTCAATTTTCCAGTCAAATTTCTGTCACTCTTGTTTCCATGCTTTTTACACCACCATTGGTCAATCCTATATACCAACAACTTTCTCGTTAGAGAATGTTTTTATTTACTTGTTCCACGAGCACTACTCTTGAGCTTGCTTGCTAACCATATGCATGGCATATCCTTACATGTATGACTTGTCCCTTGTGTCAGGGAACAGTCCTATAAGGACACAATGTATGCATAAAGGACCAGTCCTATGACACTACAGTGTACACGTTGCTACATGTACCTACATGTATGTGCAGTGTAGACATGTCTCATGGTCTCATGAGCTGTTCAATGGATAGATCAAAAAAGCATGTGCAGAGAAGGCATTCAGTGAGAGAAAATGTGTGTACCATCATTATCAGAGAGCACTGCTGTTTTTTTCCACATGAACAACAGGGTGTGCTTTGTGTAACACGTGTCTGTGCACATGTGCGAGTCTGTATGTGCGTCTGTATATCTGTGTGTGTGTCTGTGTGCATGTGTGTATCTGTATGTGTGTCTGTGTGTATTGTGTGTGTATCTGTGAGTGTGTGTCTGTTGTGTCTGTGCTATATGTATTTTGTGTGTGTATCTGTGAGTGTGTGTCTGTTGTGTCTGTGCATGTGTGTCTATATGTATTTTGTGTGTGCGAGTCTGTGTGCAAATCTGCGTGTCTGTGTTTCTGTGTGTGTGTGTGTCTGTCGTGTGTGTATGTTCCTGTGTGTGTCTGTGTCTTTCGTGTGTGCCTGTGTATGCATGTGTGTCTGTGTGTGCTATTGTGTATTTTCATGTGTGTGTGCATGTGAGTGTGTGTTTTTCATATGTGTGTGTCGTGTGTTTTGTGTGTCCATGTGTGTCTGTGTATCTGTGTGTGTGTGTTTGTATGCGTCTGTGTGTATGTCATGTGTGTGTCTGTGTGTGCGTTAGTGTGTGTGTGTGTTTTTGTATGCGTCTGTGTGTATGCCATGTGTGTGTCTGTGTATGCGTTTGTGTTGTGTGTGCATTAGTGTGTCTGTGTGTGTGTGTTTGTATGCATCTGTGTGTATGCATGTGTGTCTGTGTGTGCCTGTGTGTGCATGTGTGTGCTAGTTTGTATTTCCATGTGTGTGTGTGTGCGTGTGTGTGTGCGTGTATGTGTTTGTCATATGCGTGTCGTGTGTTTTGTGTGTCCATGTGTGTGTCATGTGTGTGTCTGTGTGTGTGTGTTTGTATGCATCTGTGTGTATGTCATGTGTGTGTCTGTGTGCGTTAGTGTGTCTGTGAGTGTGTGTGTGTTTGTATGCGTCTGTGTGTGTGTCTTTGTGTGTATGTGTGTGTGCGTTAGTGTGCCTGTGTGTGTGTCTGTGTGTGTGTGCGTTAGTGTGTCTGTGTGTGCATTTGTGTGTCTGTGTGTGTGTGCGTTAGTGTGTCTGTGTGTGCATTTGTGTGTCTGTGTGTGTATGTCATGTGTGTGCCTGTGCGTGTGCATGTGTGTGTTATGCAAGCTTGGTACACAAATTGAAATGCAGTCTGTGTGTGCATTTGTGTGTCTGTGTGTGTATGTCATGTGTGTGTGTGTGTTAGTGTGTCTGTGTGTGCATTTGTGTGTCTGTGTGTGTATGTCATGTGTGTCTGTGTGTGCCTGTGTGTGCATGTGTGTGCTAGTGTGTATTTCATGCATGTGTGTGTGCATGTGTGTCTGTGTGTGCTAGTGTGTATTTCCATGTGTGTGTGTACGTGTGTGTGTGTTTGTCATATGTGTGTTGTGTGTTTAATTTTGTGTGTGTCTGTGTATGTGTGTTTGTATGCGTCTGTGTGTATGTCATGTGTGTGTCTGTGCGTTAGTGTGTCTGTGTGTGCATTTGTGTGTCTGTGTGTGTATGTCATGTGTGTGTGTGTGTGTGCCTGTGTGTGTGCATGTGTGTGTTATGCAAGCTTGGCACACACATTGAAATGCAGTCTGTGTGTGTATGTCATGTGTGTGTGTGTGTTAGTGTGTCTGTGTGTGCATTTGTGTGTCTGTATGTCATGTGTGTCGCATGTGTGTGCTAGTGTGTATTTCATGCATGTGTGTGTGCATGTGTGTCTGTGTGTGCTAGTGTGTATTTGTGTGCGTGTGTGTGTGTTTGTCATATGTGTTTTGTGTCCATGTGTGTGTCTGTGTATCTGTGTGTGTGTGTTTGTATGCGTCTGTGTCATGTGTGTGTGTGTGCGTTAGTGTGTCTGTGTGTGTGTTTGTATGCGTGTCTGTGGGTGTGTGTTTGTATGCGTCTGTGTGTATGTCATGTGTGTGTCTGTGTGTGTGTGCGTTAGTGTGTCTGTGTGTGCATTTGTGTGTCTGTGTGTGTGTGCCTGTGCATGTGCATGTGTGTGTTATGCAAGCTTGGTACACAAATTGAAATGCAATCAGCTGAATTGAATAGAATACATGTACATGTGCATATGACAATGTTTGTGAGTGAGAATGTTTGTACCATCATCGAACAGGTGTATTGTTTGCCACATGTATAACTGGTGTGTGCAAGTACGCTGTACATGTGTGTGTGTGTGTGTGTGTGTGTGTGTGTGTGTGTGTGTGTGTGTGTGTGTGTGTGTGCGTGTGTGTGCGTGTGTGTGTGTGTGTGTGCGTGTGTGTGTGTGTGCGTGCGTGCGTGTGTGTGGTTGTGTATACGAAAATATGCCATACGATAGTGTACAGGGCCATGTACGCAACAATGCAAGTGTGTGCACAAGTGGGAGCCAGCATGAGTTCATGTACTATGTGTGAGCTGAAAGTTGTGTGAGACCGAAATCATTGCAATCGTAGCCGAGTGGGCGTGGCAGATATAAGACGATGCAAATAGGAAAGCTTTATTACACGACTAGAGGATGATGTGAGTGCTTAGCAAATAGCCTTACGCGCGTGCCGTTTTGAATACTGCCGGCGACGTGGGAGGCGCAAGGTTATACTGCAACCATTCACTTGGGTCCGTTAATTTGGTACGATCGTCTGGAACTGAGCAGCGCTCTTCTTCTTTTAACTTTCCCGCATAAACTCACTGCCTGAGTGAGACAAAAACAGTTGGGAACGGCTAGCTTAGTTTAAGGGAGAAATGGACGGAACAAAGAAGTTATCAAAATTTATTGTGGATTGGGAGAATGGAACACGGGTTGCATGCAAAAATGGTGCAATCGAGCGGGAAATGTGCATTAATTTTGCACAGCTGTATCTCCGTGACGGATAGAGTAAAAATTAACGAACTGAACACATCAATAGCAACTAGTCCCCTGTACGTACATACTGAATTTGAAGCGATTTAAACTCTCCTAGCTGAAGATGTGGCGGTTTTGAATCCCATGGGGTATCGGACTTCGTAGCATCCGCAAGGAACTAGTGCAAGGCCCCACAATAGGTTTTCTCGTAGTGAAATGGTGTAGTATGAAGTGTTGAAAATAGGAAGTCGATAGCGTTAACCGTTGGGAAGTTATAACGATTCACCCGCGATGCATTTTTATAACATTTGGGTCAGTTTCCGAGAAAATGAGCCTTCGCTATATATATATAAAAGTTACAAAAATCATTCACGTTTGAATCGCTATAACTTCCGAACGGTACATGCCATCAACATCCTATTTTCAACACTTCATACCACACCATTTCTCTATGCCAGAATATGTTTTGGGGTCTTGCACTTGCTCCTTGCCAGTATTGCAACGTTCGATACCCCACCGGGTTCAAACCCGCCATAACTTTCTGTAGGAGTAATCAAATCGCTTCAAATTTGGTTTGTAGGTGGAGAGGTCCTATATCTATCTATTTGTTCTGTTCGTTAATTTTTATGCAATCCGTTACGGAGATACAGTTGAACAAACTACGTGCACATTTTCGCGCTCGTTTCGCGCCAATGATTTGGGCAAATTGCGCTCCGCTCAATGTATGGGGAGGCGGGGATTATTACATTGGCGCGAATCAAGCGGGAAAACGTGCACGTAGTTTATTCAACTGTATCTCCGTAACAGATGGCATAAATATTAACGAACAGAACAAATCGATAGGTATAGGACCTCTCTATCTACATACCGAATTTGAAGCGATTTGATTACTCCTGCCGAAAGTTATGACGGGTTCATACCTTGTGGGGTATCGGACGTTGCAATACAGGCACGGAGCAAGTGCAAGACCCCAAAAAGTATTTTACCGTAGAGAAATGGTGTAGTATGAAGTGTTGAAAATAGGAAGTCAATGGCGTGTACCGTTCGGAAGTTATAGCGATTCAAACGTGAATGATTTTTATAACTTTTATATATATATAGCGAAGGCTCATTTTCTCGGAAACTGACCCATTTTATAATATATCCGTGGGGCAATTTTCGCGGAAACTGTCCCATATTATATAGAATACAAGTGGTGCACGCACAGCAATTCGGCCGTCCGCACGCGGGTGATTACAAACTACGTATTCAGTCATGCATCCGTGCATATCACAAAGCGTGCACTCACGATTAACGTAGTCCCATTATTACTTCACCGCCCATCCTGTACGGGAATATCATTAAACGGCCATTAATGCTGTATGAATGCTCCTTCTGTGCTTATGCGTAACCTATCTATCTGACTCATGCATTCCCCATCTAGGTCCCTGTTACGCATCTAAACAAGTTGACGGATAACAGTTTTGCCCAAAAGGGGTCAGGCGGCAACCTGGTGACAGGGTGTACCCATCAGGCCAAGTCTGGGACCAAGGTAGCGCTGGCTTGCCTTGGGTGCGACCAGACGTGCCACTACCATGACATGGTCATGATGAGTGGTAGGCCCTCCCCGCTGACCGACCTGGGACCAAGGTAGCGCTGGCTTGCCTTGGGTGCGACCAGATGTGCCACACCATGACGTGGTCATGGGTTTGACGTGGTTGGTCAGGGTAGAAGCCCGAAGGGTGCCGCCTGCCATAGATGTATGACAGGAAAATCAGTGTACAAGTACAAACAGTGCACAAGAGGAGAGGTGGGTGGGTCAGCATAAGTTCAGGTCGTCGATAGCTGGCTATGAGACTGAATGGTTGCTTTCCCAAGAACACCATTATATATAGCAATATACAATACCTGGAACCAGACGAAGGAACAATCTAGTTTGGGATAGTATGTTTAGAGCGGGAGTTGCAGACAAGTAGGCAGGCTAGACCTACTTAAACCTTAGACAAAGTCCCCTTTCAATGCTCTAAATGCTTTCCCATGCCACATCTAATTATAAGCAGGGGGTAGGTGCACAACCATTCGCCCTTCATCAAAACATTAAACATTGTTTACTCCCTAAACAAAAACACTTTAACCCACTCCTCACGTATGATTGAATTTGAATTCGAATACTTCTTTTAAGTTTACAACACGCCGAGGCTACAGCTGCAGTAGAGGACAGGTCCCACGAATTTTTAATTAAGGTATGTGAGGTCAAAAAAAGCTAGTTTTCTAATGCCTGAAACCGAAAACAATGTGCACTCGTTGTCGCTCAGGGGTCAGAACAAGGCTATAGCTAGTTGTATGTACTCACATTGGTCTGAGGCCTCACCACAGTGGTCTTCTTAGGGTGATGTGATTCGGAAGGGTGTGGCTATCTTCGGTGAGTAATTTGTCTCTAGATCTAATAATGGTATACACACGGAAATGTGTATCACTCAGCACATTCATAGATGTCTAAATAATCTATGGTACATTTCATTGTATGTGACGCAAGGTTTGTCCAGTAAGCTTCACATTGGTATGAGACATCACCTCAATGGGCTTCTGAGGGTCACGTGATTCTGAAGGGTGTGGCTATCTCAGGTGAGTCGTTTTTCACTAATAATGGTATACATACTGACGTGAGTATCACTACATTTCATTGTATGTGACACAAGGTTTGTCCAGTAAGCTTCACATTGGTATGAGACATCGCCCCAATGGTCTTCTGAGGGTCACGTGATTCTGAAGGGTGTGGCCATCTCAGGTGAGTCGTTTGTCAATAATAATAGTATGCATACTGACGTGAGTATCACTACATTTCATTATATGTGACGCAAGGTTTGTCCAGTAAGCTTCACATTGGTATGAGACATCACCCCACTGGTCTTCTAATGACCTATGCAGCACTCACTGGAAATGCATCAAGAATCTTTTCACCTATCAGAGTCATGTTAATGAATAGTTTTTCATATTGTTGACTTGGTTCTGAGTACAGTGCTACACAAGTATATAACCACACACAATTACACACAAAGTTCATCCACCTGCTGCACAAGGTGTAAGAACGACTCAGAATGGTACGAGCATTAGCTGAGGCGACCAAAGCGGTCAGTCAATGCCTTGGTTATTTTTTATGAAGAAATGCATTTTTATATATTTCTTGGACGATGGTTTATGCTTCAGCTTGCCCTGGAGACTATATTATATGTTGTGCTGCGTAATGTTACTTATTATATGCATCGTATAAAGAGGCGGGGCATGCAAACAATCTATCGCTAGAATGTACCTCGTTCTCTCGGTGTCTTCTTTGGTGCCATCCATAAATTACGTCACTTCGAAGGGTCCCCAGCATGCAGGGTTGTAGCAGCCTGTGACGATGTAGCATACATCAGTATAAGAGGGGTCCATATAGGTGACGTAATTTATGAACGCATATCATTTATACAAAGGCTCAGGATTCCAACTCCAACCTCCCATTATGGAAATGTCTTTCAGAATGCCTCACGCTCTCAGCAGGCGAGGTCATGTCATTAGTAAAACATCATGACGACGCATGCGGTATGCATTTTATAGCAGCCACGTGAATCACGTGATGATTATTTTCGTCTCGCGTCGGTAAGTATGGCTCACAGAATGTTTTTTTGATAGGATGTATGATCCGCTGTGGAACACTACATCTTCCACTGTAAGTCAGAGAGGTGCCATTTTATTCCAAAATCGTCAAACGAAAGCCAGGTGAGTTACCTTTATACGCTCGTTTTGAATTGAAAGCTTTGCTTGTCAGGAAATTGTGTATTGGGATAACGTTCTGCGAAGCAATTCAGGCAGGTTGTTGGTTACAAAGAATGGCCGGCTACGCTACACAGCGAGGTAAGCTGTCAATTACGTGTTTTTGTGTGGCACTTTGTTTGCTTCCAAGGCGTAACGTCGGGAACAGAATAATGGTGTTCTCTACTGCATTATATTATGGCAGAAATGTTGGATTCCTTGATCTACCTGAAACATCCTGGCTGAACAAGACCGCTAAAACGTACGTGATGTAACAGCACCTCGTTATTGTTACCTGTAGTAACTCGGCTAAAGTACCAATTTTAATCTGTCAAAATCCAATGTGGCAACACTTAAATACTAGCATGCGCATGCGCGTTGCATAATATAATACATCAGTTATCACATCTTTCTTCCTTCTCAAGAAAACCCTGCTTGATACCGTTCAGGCTGCCGTCTGTTCCTGCTGGGATATCTTCGGTCTGGTGCTTGTTGCACGATGACTGGTGGGCGGGCTTCTTGATCTATTTCTTCGTCAATCTCAGGCTCATCGCCCACCACTGAATTATTTGCATCTTCCTCTTGCTCATCTTGTGCTCCATTATTGAGCTCTGGATCTTCTGCAGCCACATCAGTCGATAATCTGTCTCCCATCCACGTATCATCAGCCTCGCCTGCTCGCTTCCTTAGTTGATCTTGGTGTCTTCTGCACACAATCCCATTTTCTAACACCACATCAAACGATAATGGCCCCTTGCATTTTGTGATTTTCCCAGGCACCCATTTCCATCTGCCCCCCCCCCCCCCCCCCCCCCCCCCCCCGCACATAATATTTCTCATATACGCTTTCCTGTTCTTGAAAACTCCTTTCAACTGCATTGGTATCGTGTGCTGCCTTTTGTCCCTGCTGCCTCCTTTCCACTCTTTCCGCTAAATTTGGATGCAATGCATCTAAACGGGATCGGAGCCTTCTGCCATACAGAAGTTCAGCAGGAGAGACACCAGTGGTCGTCTGGGGGGTAATTCTGTACTGAAATAAGAATCTTGCCAACTTATCTCTGAGTGTTACAGTTGTCATCTTCTTTACTCCCTGCTTCACAGTTTGCACAGCCCTTTCTGCCATTCCGTTAGAAGACGGATGATGTGGTGCTGACCTAATGTGTGTCACACAATTATTTTTAAGGAAGTCAACTCCCTGCTTGAAAAACATGGCCCATTATCCGTCATCACTGTTTCTGGTATTCCAAACCTTGAAAATATTGTTCGCAGTCGCTGGATAGTTGCCTCTGCAGTAGCATCTTTCCCGACCTCCACTTCAATCCACTTTGAATGAGCATCAATCACCACCAGCAACATCTGCCCTTCGACAGGGCCTGCATAATCTATGTGTAATCTTGCCCATGGTCTGGTAGGCCAACTCCAAGGTTGTAAGGGAGCCACTGGTGGTGATGGTCTTGCAGCCTGACACTGAGGACATTTGGAAACCAGCATTTCAATATCTTTATCTATTCCCGGCCACCATACAAATGTTCTAGACAAGCTTTTCATTCTAGATATTCCTGGGTGTCCCCCATGCAACTCTTGCAATACATAATTTCTTCCTTTTTCTGGGAAAACCACCCGATTACCCCAAAGGATACAACCATCATGAGTTGATAGCTCCATTCGACGTTGCCAGAAAGATAACAGGGTCTGTGATGCACCTGAAGGCGGATGTAGTGGCCACCCTGCCAATATATACTGCAACACTTGTGACAAGATTGGATCTTTCTTAGTCCAATGCTTCACTTGTGAACAGTCTACTGGTGAGTCCTTTAGACTTTCAAAAAGTAGGACCAATTCTGTGGGTATTTCTTCTTCCTCTTCAATTTGCTTCCCGTCCATTGGTAGCCGGCTCAATGCATCTGCATTACCATGCTCTTCAGTTTTCTTGAAAACCAACTTGTACTTGTACACTGCTAGAGTCATTATCCACCTTTGTATTCTCCCTGACACCTGCATAGGGATTCCCCTTTGGGGGTCAAATAGCTGCAACAATGGTTTGTGATCTGTTACAATTGTAAAATTTCTTCCATATAAATACAAATGAAACCGCTTTACACCAAATATGCAAGCAAGCCCCTCCTTTTCAAGTTGTGAATAGTTTTTTTCTGCACTAGACAGTGTACGAGAAGCAAATGCAATGGGTCGCTCTGTACCATCTGACATTTTATGGGACAGTACGGCACCCACACCATAAGATGAAGCATCACATGCTAAAATCAATTCCTTATTGGGGTCAAAATGTACAAGTACCTTGGCAGACAGTAGCAAATTCTTTGAGTTCTCAAAGGCCATTTTCTCCTTCTGTGTCCAATTCCATGGAATCTTAGCCTGCAGTAGCCTGTACAATTGTGCCAGCATGGTTGCCATGTGTGGAAGAAACCGAGAGTAGTATGTCAGAAGCCCCAAATACGATTTTAACTCTGTTATATTCTTAGGCTCTGGTGCATTCTTCACTGCTTCTACCTTTTCTGCCAAGGGATGAATACCATTTTTATCAATTTTGTATCCCAAATACACAACTGACTCCTGCAAAAAGAAGCATTTATCTTTGTTGAGGTGAATATGTCGAGCTTTGCAAAATCGAGGTACTGCATTTTCTTTCATAACTAGTTTTGCTTCATAGCCTAGCACTGTACCTAGCCCTTCATTAAACACCATTTCATACTTTGTCAATACATTTTCTAATGAAGCACCCTTCTGTATACCAAACAAAGACTTCCAGTCAATCCTACAGCGGTGTAACCAGTCTCTCCCCAAAAGTGATGGTCCTGCTCCCTGCAACACAATTACTGACAATTTATCTGTTTGGTTATTGTACTTCACGTCTGCTTCCCATTTACCTATCACTTTTAATGACTCACCAGAATATGTACACAACCGAATTCCTGACCTCTCTAAGACCTTCCCTGACCATAGGCGCCGGAATGTTGATTCCGAAACAATAGATACAGCGGCTCCTGTGTCTAGCTCCATTGTGACCAATACTCCATCGATAGACACCTGCAATTGAATGGGTTCATTATTGATTTTGCATAATACACCTTGTATACGCAATTGTTGGAGTGCTGTCTCCTTCCTCCTCTAGGTCTTCTGACTCCTCTTGCAACACCTGTACTCCTCGCCGAGATGGCTGCCTTCCCCCAGCCTTCGCTTGTACTTGTTTACACGCCCTCCGGATATGACCTCTTTTGCCACACCCAAAACACTCAGCACTTCGATGTGGGCACTTATCAGGAGCGTGGTCCCTCCGCAGACACCTGTAACACCTCGGGGTTCCAGTTCCAGGACCTGTTCTCCACTGAGGTCGTCCAGGAGTTACAGCATGTATCTGTTGGTTTTGGTGCTCGGCCAACTCCTGAGAGCGTCCACTGTGTATTTCTTTTGCGCACCGTTCTGCCACTTCGCAACCTTGGGAAATCTTAAGGGCTGAATCAAACGTCAAATTTACCTCAACTAAGAGTCTCTTTTGCACTCGCTCGTCGTTAATGCCACATACTAGTCTGTCTCGCAGCATATCGTTAAGGGCATCACCAAACTCACACTTCCGAGCTAGCTCCTTAAGCTGCGTTACGTACACACTTACAGACTCGCCTAGTTGCCTGACCCTGCTATGGAACCTGTACCGCTGGACTATTACCGGCGGCTTGGGACTTAAATGCTCTGCCATCAATTTTATCAGTTCATCGTACGTCTTGCCTCCCGGTGTCTCTGGCGCAACCAGACTAGCTAGCGTCTGGTACGCTTTCGGCCCTATGGTGGAAAGAAGAACTGAGCGCTTCTTACTTGCATCACTCACTCCGTTAGCCCCGAAGAAGTGCCCAAGCCTTTCGACGTATTGTGACCAGTCTTCCTCCCCCTCCACATATTCTCCAACCGCTCCAAAGAGTGCCATGAACACCCTCGTCGCCAGTTATGTAGTAACTTGGCTAAAGTACCAATTTTAATCTGTCAAAATCCAATGTGGCAACTCTTAAATACTAGCATGCGCATGCGCGTTGCATAATAATCGCATTACCCTTTTCCTTTCGCTCAAATGGCGGTGTATTCTACGTGCATTCGGGTTGACAGCAGTGAACTATTCTAAAGAAAGACCTGTGTTGTGGAAGTCAGATGTTACAACGTCACCATCAACTGCTGGGAGGTAAGGCCATTTTTTGGTAAAAGTGTTGTTTCAGTTATGCTTTCTTTTCTACGAACAGGTTTGTTCTCTTATCAACTTTCTATGTTTCATATTTGTAAACTTGAAACATTAAATTTTTTGACTATGTGATCAATAACCTGAGAAATAATGATAGTATGAACTTATATTTAACTTTCCTTACGTCATACGATATAGTTCTATATTGCGCGTACACGGTAGGTTCCTTGGTCACGTACAAAATTGCACTTTCGCGCGCGACGTTGCTCTCGAATTACCCCGTGCGCATACAAATGATCCTCCGGGACCGAGAAATCATTCGTATGAAATCGGTCCACTCACGATTTCGAGAGCACATGGCGCGCAAAATTCGGAAGCACGCTCTTCCGGGTGATCTTGCGTGCTGTCACGGGCCCGGAATCAAAGCCCTGAATTGCTGTGACGATACCGTTAATGATGTAATTAAACCAAGCTACACAAATATATGTATTCTGGTTCAGAAGGTCATTATACGAAATATAAACTCTATGTCCGATCGAATGAGGCCAAGGGTAACGAGTATGCATTATCTTTGCTGTCGTAGCTTTCTATACGTATGCAGTTTCACTAATGATAATTCGCCTTTGGAATATTCATAGAGGCCTAATACGCGCGCTTGCTAAATTTACCGCGGGGCGATCGGTGTCCTGTTAATCGTATTCACGACACTTAATTCAAGATCCAAGCACGTATCGCGCAATTGGAGTGTGTGTGCGTGCGTCTGTGTGCATGTGTGTATGTACATGTGTGTGTGTGTGTGCGTGTGTGTGTGATGAAGAATAATTCAGGCTCTATAGTTTCTCACTCGCGCGCGTATAGTCTCGCGGAGCTAGAACCCGCCGTATATATGCAGCTAGGCTATAGAAGGGCAACCGGGATATAGGTGTGGCTTCGTAGTTATTAGAAAGCCCGATTCCATTCCGGACTCACTTCGGTTCCATACCAAAATGTCAATTTTTCGATTTTCCAAAATATTTAAATTTCACAAAACCAATAATTGAACCCATTTTACGCAATCGTTCGAATTCTCGACTTCCCAATCCAAGCTGCCATCGAAATTGAGACGAATGTCTGGCAAAATGTGATTATGTCATTAAACGAAAGATCAAAAAATGGCAATAAAATGGACAAACAAGAGTGCCATTAATAGAGAAATCGACATGGCGGAAAGGCACACAGACCGCCGTGACTTCGGTATGTAGGATTTATTGAATGAAAGTAGAACTAAAATCCATTGAAAAGTAGACTATCTCTTCAATGCTGTGGTACTCAAATTGAAGAAGTGCCCCAAAAGTGGATATTGAATATCAGTACTGCGATTCAAGTCTTGCAACTGATTTCACAAAACGTATCCTATATTAGAGTAGCTGCCGAAGTCACGACGGACGTTTAGAAATTCAAGCGATTCTTTCATTGTACTACACACGAATCGGAGAACTCAAATTCAATATTCACTATTGGGGCACTACGTTACTTTCAATTTCACAGCAATGATGAGATTGCCTACTTTTCAATGGATTCTGGTTCAGTATATCTTATGTTAGTATAGTTGCCGAGGTCACGGTGGACGTTGACGAGTCCAAAAGATACTTTCATTGTACTGCACACGAATGGAAGTACTCAAATTCAAAATCCACTATTGGGGTACTCCTTTACTTACAATTCCACAGCAATGATGAGATAGCCCACTTTTCAATGGATTCTGATACTGATTTCACAAAACGTATCCTATATTAGAGTAGCTGCCGAAGTCACGACGGACGTTTCGAAATTCAAGCGATACTTTCATTGTACTACCCAAGATTCGAAGTACGCAAATTCAATATCCGCTATTGAGGCACACCTTTACTTTCAATTCACCAGCAATGATGTGATAACCTAAGTTTCATGGGATTCTGGTACAGATTTCACAAAATGTATCCTATACTAGAGTAGCTCCCGAAGTCACGGCGGACGTTTCGAAGTCCGAAAGATACTTTTAATTTCATTGTACTACACTGAATCGAAGTACTCAAATTCAATATCCAATTTTACTTTCAATTCCACAGCAATGATATGATACTCTACTTTTCAATGCATTCTTGTACTGCTCATGATCAATGTATCCTAGTTCCCGATGTCAAGGCGGACGTTTAGAAGTCCAATCAATACATTCATTGTACTACCAACAAATCGAAGTACTCAAATTCAGTATTCACTATTAGGGCACTCCTTTACTTTCAATTCCACACCAATGATGAGATAGCCTACTTTTCAATGGATTCTCGTACTGATTTCACAAAATGAATCCTATAACAGAGTAGTTCCTGAAGTCACGGCGGACGTTTAGAAGTCCATTAATTCAATACTTTCATTGTACTACACTCGAATCGAAGTACTCAAATTCAATATTCACTTTTGGGGCACTCCTTTACTTTCAATTCCACAGCAATGATGAGATAGCCTTCTTTACAATGAATTCTGGTACAGATTTCGATATCCTGTATTAGCGTAGCTCCCGAAGTCACAGCGGACACTTAGACGTTCAATCGATACATTCATTGTACTAAACACGAATCGAAGTACTGAAATTCAATATCCACTTTTAGGGCACTCCTTTACTTTCAATTCAACCGAGATAGCCTACTTTTCAATGGATTTCGATACTGATTTCACTAAGAAGCTCCCATAATCACGGCATACGTTTAGAAGTCCAAGCGATACTTTCATTGTACTACACACGAATCGAAATACTGAAATTCAATATCCACTATTGGGGCACTCCTTTACTTTCAATCCAACCGCAGTGATGAGATAGCCTACTTTTCAATGGATTTTTATGCTCATTTTTGGGTGAGAATAGTGTACCATGTCAGAACATTCCAAAAGAGGCCAGTACAAATCTTATTTATGCCGCTGTTTAATTGCATTGTATCTTTACTCAAGATGGCCCGGAGGGTCGGCTAACGGATGAAAAAAAATTTATGTGCATCCACACTTATCACAGTATCACAGCTTAAACCTCATGATCTTTCACAACTCTTCGTATTATGTGTCTTGTAAATGGATGATACTTTTTGAAAATTTGTACCGGACATTTAGTATAAAGTTCAAAAATGCTTATTCCAAGGTTTTTTTTTAAAGGGTGGGAAGTTCTTAATCTAAAAAGACTTTCCCAATCTCAGTGCAAGGATCAGGTGCATTAATTTTCCTAAAATCAGGCACTAGAAAATCTTGGGCATTGAGATCACCATCAGTGTCACTGTTGCAATCACTGTCATTTTCAGCTTCAGCATAACTGTCATCCTCATCAGCTGCATCAATATCAGATCCCAAACTTACAGCATTGGACTCTACAAAGACTGAGGTGAAGTAGGACATGGCAGCACAGGTTGAAAAGTCTCACCTTGATTTTGCTTTGCACAAATTGAATGTTCAGCCTGAGGCAATTGCACTTCTTCCCTATGTACATAGAAGCATATTTGAGATTAAACACTTTACATTGCCCATTACAGATATCTCCACTATGTGTATAGGTTGAAGACAAATAGGGAAAATTACAAAAGAATCATGCAATAGATATAAACAGTATACCAATTGGCTGTAGATCTCCCACAGAAAGCACATAAACCATTTGTAATCTAACTGCATCGATTAGTTCCTGCAGATTGCAGCAGAATCGGATTACAGACCTACTATATACAAATTTATTTTACTTGAGTATGTAGAAGAGGTAGTTGGTCAACAATAAGTTGTCCTGCCTACATGTATAAAGTAGAACACTAAATAAATAAGTCAAGCATGTCAGAATTATGAACAACTCATGCACAAAGCATACAAATAGGCCACAATCTGTTGGGTTTCTTTGCATTCGGGAATTACTCCCCTGAAAAGTAGCTATATCAAACAACTCTTTGAATCAAAGCAGACCACTGAATCTTGATATGTCCAATGGTGCATTAAATCCTCAAAGTCTGATTGATGTCGTAGCTCATAACTGACATATAACCTGCATAATCTGAACAAAATATATTGATAACTTACCAGATCCAGTTCACAGCATCAATGTTACTTTGACTTTTACAATGCGTATATGTACTTGCCAATAGACTCCAATGCTGTGGCTTGTGCACAGGAAACAGCAAGACTTCATGTTTCAGCAAATCTTGTACACTGTATATTCAGCTTGTATTAGTAAAACCTATCTCTTCTTAACTTACAGTACCATTTCACTGCTAAATATCCCTTTGCATTTAGCAGAGGTAACAATGTGGCACTTTGCCATTATTCCGTGCTGAAACATATCACTATAACACTCCATACAGCCCTGTTAAGGTTATATAATAGTACTTTCTGCGTATTGCTTCTTTGCTTAAGCTCAAAATATGAGGCAATTATCTGTAACTGTTAGTTCAATGCTTCATAACGTCAAACAATGGTATTAATGAATTCACCTTGAGTAAAACGTTGAGCCATCCATCCTCCAGATGCTACATTCATCAGATCCTGTTTCTCAAGTGAGAACGTTGAACTAGACATAGTAACCTTGAGCTTAAGCTGAATAGATTAATTCTATGCTTGCTTTCCATTACTGCAAAGGCATATTGAAACAATACCTCAGCTTCTAAATGTAGTAGCCCAGGATATCGCTATGTTGTAAAAGGCATCTTTGTGGTACATAGTGGCAATGTGCTCTGAACATTACACTTACTAGGTTTGAATTATTTGAGTTAGGAGTCATAACATCATCAGTACTCATCTAGAAGTGCCTTAATATAACTAACCAATATGTAAATGACAGCTAACTTACCACTGCCATTGGTGACGTATACAATGCAAGACAAACATTTTCCTGCCACAAATGTAATATGAATGATTGTATGAGCAAACCTGTGAACATATGTAATCAAATTATGTGATGATGCTGACTTGTGCGTCACAGTATCTGATCCATTGATCTCTGCTCCTAACAAGGCATGTGTCTATGTGCATAAAGGAAATTATAATGCAGTAAGGTACTATTTGATATAAATACTATTTACAGTGGCCTTTTCCTGTGTGTGTGCCATGATGAATCTGCAGTTTTTTTTGTAGTACAATGCACATGACTACTACAGTACAAAACGCTAGATACTCATATTTTGGCTTGTTCATGGCATGTAAGCATGACACATGCTCTACACTGTATGCACAAATAGGGTTTACAGTTGTGTACCTGAAATTGATAAGAAATTACCATGGCAAAAGAACTCTACAATTCAACTTCTTAGGTGTTCTAGATTGCGAAACTCCATATGGCTAGGAAATGAAACTTCCCGACTACGAATGTCCACATGCTGATTACACCTTTCACACAAAGATAGAAATTTAACAAACAATGCTTGGGACAAATTGACACATGGGGGACCTTCCATTCCATTCAAGAAAGAGTCCATTGAGATTTTCATCATTTCCATAATACTTCTTTCTTGATGCTCTTCTACAGTACAAGATATTATTGACCAATCAGTCGTTTCGCACACTGGCTGTACAACAAATACATATTAATGTAGCTAATTATCTCAATAATTAGATAAAACTTTTGAGCAGCAAACGGCTTTTTTTGCACAGTTGTAAAAACCTGGCGATACTTGGACTGAACCTGTATAGGTATTCAATTCCAAAAGTATTGTTGTGTACATGATAACAGTAACGTTTCAGACACTACCTCTGCATTTTGGTTCAATTTTCATGTTCTTTGCCTAACTTGAGTTATACTTGACGAAAGGAGGGAGAAAACTTCAAGGTTGCGAACAACACGCGTTGTCCTATAGAAACAGCATTGTGATAGTAAGATTATATAGCGACGAGCAAGTGGTTACGAAGCGTCATTTTGGTTTCAGAAGGCTCAATCGAAGACCATGCCCATGAAGCCAATCCTACATAGGACCGTAGCTACCACCAGTCCTGATGACACACTGGATGCCCTTGCTAGTAGGGAAGGGCTTGGAGCAGTGCTCTCTCAGGTGGTTGACGGTCATGAGTGTGGGTCTCCTATGCGAGTTGGGTCCTCTCCAGGAGTGAGAGGAAGTATTGTACAACTTGTCAAGAGATGTTGGCAATGGTGTGGGCAGTTCACATCTTCAAACCCTACCTTTATGGAAAGAGATTCACACACAGGACAGACTACAACTGCTTGAATTGGCTGCATAACTTCAAGGAGCCTGAGGGGCAAGTGGCTAGGTGGCTTGAAGCATTGGCACATTTTGACTATGAGGTGGTACACCATCCAGGTAAACAACACCAAAATGCAGATGCTTTGTCACGCAAGATGAGTAAGCAATGTGGGACCCAGTTGGGCAGGGAAGAAATTTCATTGGAGGCACAGCTGAATGCAGTAGAGTCAGCCGCACAGAGCATTTTGCCCATATGGCCTAATAGGAAAATTAAGGAACATCAAACTCAGGACAGTGATATTAAAATAATTAGGGGATAGCTGCAGTGCAATATTTACCCAGATAGATGTCAATCTAGTGTAAGCTGGAAGCTACAATCACTGTGGATTCAAAATAACAATATATGTTGCTGAAAGATGGCATCCTGTATCAACCGTGGGAGGACATCCATGCGGGAAGGAATAAACACCTACAGCTGGTCCTCCCATCTGCCTGGATCCCTAATGTTCTACATAGGTGTCACAATTCCATCATCAGCACCGGTTCTACTGGCCAGGGCAGAGAAAAGATTTAGAGATGTGGTGTGGTAAGTGTGCAGTTCACACAAGACACTTCATAGGTTACGGGCACCACTGGAAGTGAGCATGGTGAGTAGGCCACTGAAGCGTGTAGCAATGGACAACCCTGGCCCTCTTCCTGAGACACCTCAAGGAAGAAGTACATTTTGGTAGTAGGCAACTACTTCACTAAATGGAAGGAGGCTTATCCACTGAAGAATATGGTATAGCTAGCTACGTCCATAGTAAGAGCATTTGTGAATGAGTTTGTTTGTTGATTTGGTGTGCCTGAGTCCCTTCATACAGATCAGGGAAAGAACTTTGAATCAGACTTTTTAAAGAAATCTGCCAGCTACTGGGGGTAAAAAAGACTCAGACCGCTCTTTATCATCCTCAGTCATGATCTCGTGGAGAAGTTTAACAGAACAGTGCTGGACATGTTGAGTATGTCTGTTCAGCAAGATGAACATGAATGGGACCTACTCTTGCCACCAGTAATGCTGGCCTACAGGACCAGTGTTCTAGAAACTACAGGCACTACTTCTGATGTTTGGACGTGAGCCACGTCTCCCTGAAGACATTATGTTTGGTATTCCGGCTTAAGAGTATACATCACCTGAGCTTTACAGCCATATCTTGGTAGAAAGAGTAAAGACAGGATATCAACTGGTTAGGGATCATGCAGAAAAGAAACAGAGGCACCAGAAAAATATTTTTGACAGGAGGTAAAGGGTCATCCATATAGACCTTTTTCATCACGTGATTTACTTCGAATATTTTCGTAAAACCTGTGCACCAGCATGGCGGATCGTGTATTGTGGCAATGACGTATGGTAGATTACGGAGTGGTCACATGACACATGAAAAAGGTCTATACCACGTACATGATCTGGTGTTTCTACACAACGGACTCTTTCGTTGCTGTGTTACACAATGTAGCAAACACAGTGCTAAAACTTTGTAATGCTTTAAAAGCTAATGACGCACAGTCGTAAAAATGTTCGTTCTGATATTAAGTCCAATTCGGCACGTAGCTTTTTTACCAATGTTGAGTATACCTCTTACTGCTTCGTAGCGAAAGGTATACCTTTTCCAATTATAATATTTTCTCTGTCGTTTCTGATATCAAAGAACAAACTTTAGGCCACGCTCAGGCATCTTCATTCCGGCTGAGTGACTTAACCCCATTAAGATTTAGTGGCCTCGTAAACTGTGGCCACGCCCAGGCCGACTTAACCACATTTAGGGGAATTTTTTACGCATGCGCAGTGCATTTCAACAGCGTGGTAGGTGTCTGTGTTGCTCGTAACAGTAGGATAGTTAGACGCTCTTACTAATTTCATTTTTGTTGTTCTTTGTTCAGGGTTGTCTGTACTTTCTGGGCTGAGCGTTTGTTGAGAGTTCTGAATTCAACGGTAAGACCAGTTTGGGTAGGATACATGACCTTGCTCTCTACGCATTTATTCGTAGATAGGGACTACACCGTACTTGACCATAGAGAGCTCTAGTAGGGGCTGGAAGTGAAATGATAGTCTGGGTTGTAGTATAGTTGATCCCCTCTTTTACCATTAGTACGCCCCCTACTTTCGCGGATGGTATGCAATTACAATCAATCAACAACCTATCATAACTGTAGCTCACAGGACATTAACAGTTGGCATCATCACTCAGTACTATGGATACTGCTCAGCAATGTGCTTCAATATAAAAAAAAAGTGCTAGGGCCTCCCAACCTTCTCCACATAAATTCGGGGAGATATATAACAAAAAGCTTCGAATGCATAGTTCGTTCCTCTCGCAGCATTCGCTTGCATAAGCTCCACATTGCTTCGACCCCTTGCCTGTGTGCGCGTGAAATGGGATCAACAAAGTGCAGAGGATGATTAACTATTTGGTGGGGTAATCCTGTGGTCACAGATCCAGACAGCTGATTAACTGTTTGGTGGGTGGCTGGTTGACAGCTGATTGTATAATGGTAAAAGGGGTGGGGTGGGGGGGGGGGGGGCTAAACTACACAACAACCATAGTCTGTAATGTGCTCAGATGTAAAGGGGCGGGAAAACAGGCGTTAATTTTGTTTTGTATTGTGATTTTTGGGACTCATGTTGGTTATGATGATCTCTTTAGGACGACAACTGAATTTGGCCCTTTTGTATTTTCTGGTGATTACTGCTTTATTTGTTTTGTCTGGATTGAACCCCAGTTGTGTGAATCCTGTCAATTCATTTGTTTGTGCCTTGAACTACTGTTGTGCCTTGAACTACTGGTTCATTAGTTCCTGTCCGAAGACTATTGCTGAGACTCGTGCTGGCTGTCTGCAGGTCCTCTCTCTAGTTGACTATCAAGTTACAAGTGATATAAAAGGTAATGAAGTTCACAAGTGTAACAAGCACTGCGAGAGAAAGTTTTTTGTGTGTGTGCGTTTTGTGAGTCTCATTATTAAAATTTGCTTGTCCTGTTGCTAATAGACTACTGCATGGTTTCTCTGTTCAGTCAGAAAGGTTGCTTGTTCCTGTGTGGACTACTGGTTCCTCTGTTCAGTCTGGAGGTTGCTGGTTCCTCTGTTTCTGTATCGTGACTACTGGTTCCTCTGTTCAGTCTGGAGGTTGCTGGTTCCGCTGTTCAATCTGGAAGTTGCTGGTTCCTATGTTCCTGTCTGAAGGCTTGGCTGCTGTTTTATCTGTATCTCTACTGGCCTTTAAGAGGTTAAACCCATGTAGAATAGACCTGTAATGATGTCTAGAGAGGCTTAGGTATGTCTAGGAGGGGAGGGGAATGAGACTGGTCTATAGTGGTAAAAGTACTAGGCTTGTATATGGGTGTTCAAGTGTCTGTTCTGGGGAAAGGGCAGGAGAAGGTTAGGGTTGCTTATTAGGTGGGTTGTTATACATGTCTGTCTATTCACCACAGCTGAACTTATAAAGATCATTCCCATGGTTAATTGTATCACCTAATCTTAAATACAAGTATATCATGTACCCTTGGGAACACACAAAATCAAGAGCTGCACACTCATAATAAATATGTAAACTATGTATTGAGTTATTATTCTATTGTACAATTTGTTAATTAGGATTTTTGGTGCGTATATTAATTTAATCAAAGAATAATGGTGAGAGTAAATAGTAACTCACTGCATGACTTGTGCAGCTGTTACACAAGCAAAAGTTACAAGGTTTGTCACAGAAATGCTTCTCGTTGAGGTGTCATCATTTCTGAATTCTTGGTGTTAGGCAATGCCTTCAGTATGGACATTGTGACTAACTAGAATACCCGCCCTCTTGCGCTTAACATCCCCATCCATCCATCCATCCACTTTCCCCTCAAATGTGGTTCTAGTGACTACGAAATGTTTCAGTCTTCCCTCACACAATAGATAGTACCTACTTATATCTGTATTTGTGGGTTGTGTGGTTGTCAGGATCATCATCTAGTGTGCTCATCAGGTTCATAATTTAGCGTTTCTACATAGAAAACTAATCGATGTAATTTACTTCTTAGAAATGGCATCATCGACTGCAATGATAGTTTGGGTTCAAATTGAGGGGAAAAGCAAGAAAATGGTTACCATCTCCAGCAATGCAGACTTTTATGTTTTAGCTGGTATAGCTACTAACGGGATGTCCGATCCCTACATCCCTGATAATGTTCAAGTGGAATGTGATGTGCTAATGAATCCATCCCACTGCATAACATCAAAAGTACACGAGGAATGGGGTACACCAGACAAACCATTTATTCTTCGTTTAAGAAATAAGTCACCACAGGAAGGTAAGCCATCCATCCCTTCATCCATCCATCCCATCCATCCCTCCATCCATCCCTTCCATCCATCCATCCCTCCATCCATCCATCCATCCATCCATCCCTCCATCCATCCAATCCATCCCTCCATCATAGTTCATCATCTGGTGTGGCTATCAGGTTCATCATCTGGTGTGGTCATCAGGTTCATCATCTAGTATGGTCAACAGGTTCATCTGGTGGGGTCAACAGGTTCATCTAGTGGGTCATCAGGTTCATCATCTTGTGTGGTCATCAGGTTCATCTTGTGGGGTCATCAGGTTCATCATCTATGTGGTCATCAGGTTCATCATCTATTGTGGTCATCATGTATGTTTAGTTTAAAATTATAAGATACAATGCCCTTATACTGAAGTACAGAAACCTGTGGTTACACAATTTTTGTCTGTTGTCTGTGCAGCGCGGCGAAGTTATTTGCATAAATATGCTGAACTATCGAAAATTCCAACAGTTCCAGCAGTACTTTCTTGTTGTCCATCTAAATCTTCTTATGAAGCTACAAATATCATTACTAGATCACTGGGCATGCTGAGGGATGAAGATGTATTGAAAAAAGTCTACACATTTCCTCGCCCCCTTCATTGGTCAGATAGCATGGAATGTCATGGTGAGAGCGATGTTGCGCATCTTGTAAGAACACTTTTGTCTTATGTTCTGACCGCTTTGGAACTGAATAGTGAACTTGTCATAGCCAGTGAAGTTTCTGTATTCGAAACTCGTCCTAATTTGTTGTTGCTACGCAAGGTATTGGTTGCAGGACATTCCATTCCTATTGGTGTTGTAGAAGTGAAGAAGCCTTGTACAGATCTGAATAACAAATGCAAGGCCAGCTCTATGACTATTTGCAAATGCTAAAGTCAAGTTTCAATCTCAACTTTGCAATAGGCATATTGACTAATTTTAATCAATGGCAGGTTTTATGGCTGCCTGGCAACAATGGTGATGTTATTGCTCGTCAGGCTGTTCAAATCAAACACACATCATCATCTCCACCTGCTGCTAGTCAGCCGTCACATCACCATGATATCCCTAAACTTGACATTGCTGGTGGTCAGAATGCAGCTGATTGTGATATGGCGGAGGTTGAAGATTTATTAAAATGCATCAGAGTATGTAGTGGAACGGATATAGTAGAAAGTGGTAAAGAGCCGAAGAGAGTACTATCATTGATTATAACCACCATATATAAAATGTATCAAACAAAGGTTTTGACTACTGCAGAAATTTCCTCATCGAAGGTGTATTTTCTACTTACTCATGATTCTCGGTTTTGGGTGACATGTCCATGGAAAGATACTGACACCCTGAATTATGATGAGATGCCTTCAACCAATACTAACCAATTTTACCTTTTGAAACCACTAGGGAAAGGGATACAAGGCGTAGTGTGGTTAGCATGTTCAAAATCACTAAAAGTATGTGCTATTAAATTTTATCATTCGTCAGATAGAGTAACTGCAGAATATGAGACACAAATGTGGAAGAAACTTGGATTCACTAAATCACGTTGCATCCAGTTGCAGAAAAGGGTTTCTCTTATCATGCCATATGTGAAGCCATGCACTTATATAATTTTTAATGGCTTTTATGAGATGGCAAAAGAAACAATTGAAGATTTGTCTAAGTTAAATTTGTGTCACCAGGACATAAGAATTGAAAACATGGGCTACTATTTTGATCGTCACACAATACGCATAGCACTTCTAGATTTGGGATCCATTGTGAAGTGTGAAACTGAGACAGCATGCAAAACCATGTTAGATAAACTCAATGATGCAATGAAAACCTTACATAATTATCCTTCTACTAAAGATACACCAGCAAGGGGATTTGAAACTGTCAGACATTCTTAGATCCAATAATGTTTTACCTAGCTGTTGTTACAATTGCGTTGTATGTGTACATGTATGTGTAATGTATTGTATGTATAATTATGTTGTGTATAGTCAATTATGATTTCACAGCAACTAATTGATTAAAATCAGTTAACTTTTTAAAAAGATAAATAGTAATCATGCATGTTGTGATGGAATAATTTATTAACTGCTGCAAAAAGTAGAATGCCTTCTGCTCCTTATACGGTTCATACATCTACCTTCTTCCCCTCCATTGCTATCACACATCTGCCTTCCCCTCCATCGCCATCACACACCTGCCTTTCCCTCCATCGCCATCACACACCTGCCTTCCCCTCAATCACCATCACACAACCTGCCTTCCCCTCCTTCACTATTGCACAGCTCTCTGGTAAATTGGTAATTATGTTTGCAGAACTCAAAGGAACCCAAACACGTCAGTCCTGTTTGAATGATAGCCTGGATATTATGATTGCATTTGGATATAAGCTCTTCTGAAATCAAATAATTCAATAAGTTCATTTTGATTCGTTATCGTTGTCGTGATTGGCCATCGTGAACCATTTACAGGGTTTCCGTAGAGGGGGACATAAGTGACATTCATAGTTTTGTGATGTTTTGTCAATTTAATATTGTCAAAACATCATCAATTGAATGTAAGCATGTACTTACATGTATGCGCTGCATTTGTTGTGCTATTTCATGTAAGTGTACTTTTGTTTGTACGCGTTGTCACGCTTTGCGTGGTTTTTTAAGGCACGCTGCTTTGCCAGGCGCCATAATGCTTGGCCTTGTCAGGCAGGCTTTGTCAGGCTTGCTTTTGTCAGGCAGGCTTGGGTGCACACGTTTTGTTCATTTAGTCGCCCGCACCTCTTTCATAGTACTTGTACACATAAATAGCAGTTAAAAACGAACTGTTTGTGCTTAGCTTTAGCTTAGCTCAAGACAATCCATGCTCCATTTCTGCTGCTGTCTCTTAATCTTATTATCTCGTTTCTTATTTGTATTGTTATATAGTAAAAGCAATGATTGGATTAGTTGTAAATTCATAATTTAACACCTAATTGCGTGTGGTTGTTGTGTCAACAGGTGACATTTCAAATAAGTAGAAAAATTTTAATGATGCAATTAATTGCCCACCTAAAATATGAATGTCATTCATGTCCCCCTCTACGGAAACCCCTGATTTATGATAGTCATAAAGGTTGATTCCTTTCAATGTTCACTTGTGACGCGGTGCGCGTGCTACGTAATAATTACGTAACACAAATTCAAATTAATCGTCATAGCTGTACAGTGTAGTTTGACACTTTCACGTATGTAAGTCCCTTTCTTCACGTCTTGTCTACAACATTTTGGCACTCCTTACACCAGTGTATTTAATTTCAGTGTGCACATGTTACCGTAAGCATGCAGAGAAAGTTCATGGTGTGGGAAGTAATTACGCTAGTGCGCACCAACTGGAATCAACAAAGGAACTATTTGTTGCATGCCGTCTGTCTCAATCAGCACTGGTCAAAACAAAGATTGTGCACCTCATGTACGATTTATCCAATGTATAGGCGATCAAGACCCCAATCCTGTGCTGGATGTTCTAATGCTCACTGTAAAGAATGCAATTATTAATTGTTGTGGTTTATAGCTACATTGGTGCCTCCTATTGGAGCAGTCACTGTGACCGTGTCCACGGAGTGTGCGAATATGAGCGTTATCCGACATCAGGTTTGCCTCATATCCATGGCTTCTCGTGTGTTGTAATATAACATGGATGTAGGTGTGGCTTCAGAAAGATATTCTGTTTGAGCATTGACTGTGACCATACCCACGGAGTGTGCGCGAATGTGAACATTATCCAACATCAGGTTTACCTCCATGGTGTCATAAAGCTAAAACCACTTTGACCACTAGCTGATGTAATCTAGAGTTCCTCAAGGGTAGTTCTCAAACAGCCTCTCCCCCTACTATAGGCTTAGTCACTTCTCCAGGTGTCTTCTCAATTGCCTCTCCTAACCACAGTACTTCCAACAGTCAAACACAATTGCACATCACTTGCTAACACCCCATATCTGGCACACTCTTAAAACTATAAAGCCTCAGGCAGTACTCTCCATCAGACCTTCACACGATGATCAGTTCCCTTCCCTTGTGTGATCCCCGGGTCCAGTCTTGTCAGAGTTTGATGGATTTTATACACTTCATCTTCCAAGGAACCTACGAGAATGTTTCCTGAATTGCAGTGGCAAGTGCAGCATTGTGTAAACTTACCACGGGTGCAAACCTTACAGTTGTGGTTACAACAAATAAAAAGTGAGACAGACACTCCTTCATGACTGGCGATGTATGTATACACTTCACATTTGAAGAAATGAGCGGTCAACGGGAGCCCTTCGTTAATTCGCGGTTTGCGTAATCACGACATGTTTCCATAATCGTTCCATACACAGTATGGGGAAAGCATACCAAATGTTTTTTCCTGAAAGATTGCTAGTGTGGCACATTTGGCAAGATTTTTAAACACGTCACCATACTTTCCCGAATAAGTCCACGGTTCCATTGAATTGTAGGGGCCTTTTTTTCAAATGTTCATGAAGTCAATGGGGTGAGTTCCTCATCACAAAATTCCACAGTCTATTCCTTATAGATCTCCTGACAGAAACATATAGCTGATACACAAAGCAACTATTCTGCGCTTTTAAATGTAGGTCTTCTTCGTATTTGAAAATTCGCTCCACAGAACTATTCCTTCTTGGATTTCATAGTTTTTCCAGGTCGTGCCCACAATAGGGACATACGTACTTACGTTAGGCATTCCTACTAGCATTACCAAAGGTTTTTTGCTACCTATTGTGCGCTGCCACATGCTCATTTAAGTAATTTCTAGGCTACTGCATGGTGAAGCGGTGATGCTGTGTTATGTACTATATATAGTAGCTTGTACATATCCAGCGTCGTATCCATAACGCTTACCCATGGCTGAGTTACATATCAATAAACATAAAAAACAACACCAAATTCTCCAAGAGCCAGTGCATGTGTGATAAATACTTTCTTCCCATCCCAAAAGGAACTTTATTATGTACTACAATGTAGAGAGGGGGTTGGATTTATAAGGTTGACTGTTTACAAATGGATTATTGTGTCAGTGTGTGAGCTGTGTGGTATGTTACGTGTATCAGACTTTGTGAAGGGCATGCAAAGTAACATATGCACATTTGCGTAGAAAGTTGGTGACTGACGCAATGAATGTTGTGTTGTGTATTGGACTATTGCATTCATTGTTATCTTTCAATTGGTAGCAGAGAATGCAGAGAATGTCTGACAGACATGCTAGCTTGTTAGTTTGTGTGATGTGTTTAGTGTTTGCGTGTCAGTTGTGTCATGTCGAAAAATCGCCCATACATATGCGTCATTTATTACCTATAGATTCTTTAATAAGGTTATCAGTATTTGTGCATGCTCATATGCATATCTGTGTATGTGTATAAACATATAGACTAATTTTTGTTTGTGTATTTATGTGTGCTAGATTGTACAATAATGTGGACAACATTTCTACATTTCAGAAGCCCTTCGCTGCTGGCAGAACACACTGAATGATCTTGAGCCTGAATGCAATGAAGACAACAGTGAAGCCAGAACAGTGTAAGACTATAAGCTGTGTGTCTACATGTGTATGTGTGTGTGTGCATGTGTGTGTGTGTGCGTAGATGAGTTAAATTATACATGTCATTGCAGTGGCGCGTACAATACCCACATTAGTAGTAAGGTTATGTTAATTTCTATGTTTGGGTTAAAGAACAATTTGTCAAAAATTAGTATACCATTGGGAAGCGTGATACCCATTTATTTTTAGGCTTTGTTTATAAACACATGTGTTTGCGCAAGTAGCTGTTCAGTTATTGTGAAGAACAAGGGGAGTGGTCCTGCGATGGTGTAGTGCATTACAATTGTACCATTTTTTTTGTGATGATAATAAGTTTCAGAGGTCTGCGGCATCAGCCTTCTACATACATGTATGAGGGCTTACTATAATATGGCAGTAGAAATGGGTGTGCAGAGTGCAGAACTATTACTGATAGTTGAAATGTTGTGTTCAAATTCGCTGTCGCTTCCTACTACTCACTATCCTCCCTTCGCAGTCAGTATTCACGATTCCTTTTGAAGTATTTTCCTGCCTTTCTGCAAAGTAGAGAATTAGTCGACATCCCCTGCTCGGTTAGCGTTATTTCCATTGCGGGATCTCTCTTGCATGAACTATGATTGCTTCTTATGGCTACATCATTCAGTTTTTCAACACCTGTGCATGTGAGATTAAAGTAAATTAGTTACGGCAATTTACGCACTGCCTATAACTATACCTTGACAGCTGAATTGTTTTATATTGTCATGCAAGCTGATCATATTTAGCATATGCATTGTCATAATATGCATGTATGGAGTCACATTATCCTTTTGATAGCCCTGTGCCACAGGAGACAGGACAACAAAATCTTAGTCCAGTACAATCTTTGGCTTTGTCCAGTACAGCTCAGGAAGCTTTATGTATTTAAGCTCTACAACCACAAAAAGGTTGTTTTTTCCAAGGCCAGGCTTCGTGACCTAAGATGATGTTTGACTACAAAAACAGCGAATTCTCCACTACTCATGGCTGGGATACAAGTCGCCTTTAATTGTGAAGATGCTTTACCGGAAAGACCTGCCATGTTCACGTAAATGTGTGCATCAGATTCTAAAGCGATTCTCCGACACGGGCACAATCAGTAGGAAGCCAGGGACTGGTGCAAAGATAATTTCCGCAGTAAAAACAATTTCAGCTTTACCATCTATTCGCTCCAGGGGATACGACATTCATCGAAGGACCATTTTACTTTGCAGAACCTCTCTGCGTTGGACATTTCGAGGCAGCGCATAGTATCAGCTAATCCGTCAGGCCTATAAACAGAAACGCTTGGATTGGGCGCGACAAAATTTGAACGATGAATTTGATAGCGTCATTTGGACAGATGAATGTAGTGTCCAGCTAGAGAGTCACAGAAGGTTCTGTTGTCGCAAGATATAGGGGTGGCACCAAGATTAAATCCAAGGTATAGTACATGATGTAATTCAATTGATTTATAACTCTAATAATATGTATATTCATGATCAATTAGGTCTAAACATCCCACAAAAGTTCATGTCTGGGCTGGAATCAGTTCAAAAGGCCGTACAGCTATATGCATATTTGAGTGAATTTTGAAGCAGGAGCTGTTTGTAGAAATCCTTAAAGCGGCACTGGTTCCATCAATCAACACTCTATTTTCTGGTGGTCACAGATTAATTATGGACAACAACCCTAAACATATGTCTCGCTATGCGCAAGCATGGATGGCAGAAAACCAAATCAACTGGTGAACTCCAGCCGAGTCCCCTGACTTGAATCCAATCGAAAATCTGTGGCACGAGCTGAAAGAATATATAAGACGAGTTGTGAAGCCAAATATTAAGCAGGAACTGATTGACGGAATCATAGCCATTTGGCAAACAGTTGATCAATCAAATTAAAGTGTAGAGGATACATTAGTCATTTACGAAAGGTTATACCTAAAGTTATTGAACTTAATGGACAAGCAACTGGTTATTAAATCGTTTTTATTATAATGTTGTACTGCACTAAAATAGAACTAGAATAGGTGTGGCATGTGATGCATCTGAACCTGCGGCAGCAGATTCAATATGAGGATTGATGAATATTATTTTAAAAACTTCACTCGCGTCTGGAGGGACAACAGAGAAATGGATCGCTTATCTCTTTGTCGCAATGGAATAAGAACTCAAAGATCTACAGTTCTACGTTTGTTCCGTGTCATAAAACACTGTGCTTTTAAAGAAACAAACGAATTCCTCTTTCTCGTGCCCAGTCCTTAAATAATTCTTGGTCGTCGTCGTCTTCCTTAGGAAGGTATAACACGAGCTACGAAAGGTTTTGAAGAACGGCAATAGCATCAATCGCTTCGGAATTCACCTGCATGGTGCCCCTTAAGGTCATATAGACACCTAGAAAGAAAATACAGCGAGAAGTCCTCATGCGGTAGCAAGTTTTATATAGGAATTGGTATGAAGTTATTTGCAGAAGTTTTATTGTTTAATTTATACAGCATGCAGTATAAATACTCCAACCTGCACGAAATTTATTTGGTGTTCCTATCGCAGTTTAATCGATACTTTGGCTAGTGAAGTTAAATGCCTTCGCGTAATCAAAAGAAGAGATCTAAGCAACGAGCAGAATACCTTCAAAAGTGAGACGATGTTTTATCACAAGAAAGCAAGGCTAAAGCCCGAGCGCGCTACAAGTCCGATCCCGAAAAGAAGAAGGCCTCTGTACGCGACAGCTACAATGCAGATATTGAATCTAAGCAATCTGCTAAAAGGCAGCAATATCAAGAGGACCTCAAGGAGAACCGCGCTGCTAAAAGGCAGCGATATCAAGAGGACGTCGAGGAGAACCGCGCTGCTAAAAGGCAGAAATACGAGAACAATTCAGCTGCCATTAAGGCATCTGAAAGGAATCGGTATTGGAATGACCCCGCTGTCCAATTGGCTAAACATGCTGCCGAGAGGAAGTGGTATCGCAGGGGTCACCGAACTACCACTACCACCCAAAGGTATGTCATGGCATGTTGTAGCATTGAAAAGCTATAGGAAGATGTGCATGCAACATGTGTACAGCACGCATATATAAGGGATCTGCACAAAACCATTCACTTCACATGTAAAGCATGCATGGTGACCCAACTGTTGTGTACAGTCCTTTGTGACCTGTCTATTGAATATTGGGGTGTCATCCTTAATCTGATGTACAAAAAGGCTTCCTTATCTGATGTACAACTGCAACCCGCCTGCAAGTCCTTTGTGACCTATCTATTGAATATTGGGGTGTCATCCTTAATCTGATGTACAAAAAGGCTTCCTTATCTGATGTACAACTGCAACCCGCCTGCAAACTATGTATGAATTTAATTGCATTTGCTAGAGTTGAGCACTGAAAATTACATATCCTTTTCCCATATAGCTACTCCTTGTATGAACCCAAATCTCATGCACTAATGGAGTATAATGGTGGTCTTGAAAAAGCTATTCTTAGAGATAGGGATAGTGAGCTTCTAAGTTGACCAAGTAAATGATGCCTTTTGTAAGTCTCATCCATAGATACAGTGCTGCCCTCCTACCGTCCGCCACCAGCAGTAGCAGCAGCGCTGCCCCCACCGCCAGCAGCAGCTGCAGCACTGCCCCTGCCGCCACCAGCAGAAGCAGCAGCAGAGCTGCCCCCACCGCCACCAGCAGCAGCAGGGTCATTCTCCATCAATTGGGCACACTTTTTTTACACAATATTAACTAATGTAAATTTTCAATTCTCCTTATAGATATGTACACTTTCACTTAATATATGTATACCACAAACCTCTTCGTTATGAAAATATCGAGCACGGAATATTTAATTACCCTTGTGACCTTTCATACTTTGCATTGATTTACCTACTTCCTGGTGGGAATGTGTATCATTTTTGAATGCCTGTATCACATTTAACTGTTTGATGAACTTAAAATTATTCATAGGGGTTAACAGGTTGGCCATTATCACTTAATATTGGTAAAAATTTTATGGTTTGGAAGTACCATATCTCCAAATGACACCAAAACGGAAGGGTTACTAGTTTGTATCAGGATCACCTTACTTACCAAATCCGGTTCTGGGATTCTTAAGGGTGTGGCCATTACACCTTGCTAAACTCCTGACTTCATCTATTCATCACAAAAGAGCTGGCTTTGAAATATCAATAGTTGACCACGAAGTTTACTTAATGATACAGGACAGTGTACATACAGTCTATCGTCGTTCTGCTAACAACCTTTTTGCTTCTGTCATTTCTCTGACATACTAAGCAAAGTTGACCCTGTTACAGCCACAGGGCGCACATACACGTTAACAATAAAAGAAATGACAGAAGCAAAAAGGTTGTTAGCAGAACGATGATAGACTGTATGTACATTGTCCATGTTTGGTGTATCATTAAGTAAACTTTGTGGTCAACTATTGATATTTCACTCCGTTGTGATGAATAGATGAAGTCAGGAGTTTAGCAAGGTGTAATGGCCACACCCTTAAGAATCCCAGAATCGGATTTGGTAAGTAAGGTGATCCTGATACAAACTAGTAACCCTTCCGTTTTGGTGTCATTTGTGGTACTTCCGAACCATAACATTTTTACCAATATTTAGTGATAATGGCCAACCTGTTAACCCCTATGAATAATTTTAAGTTCATCAAACAGTTAAATATGATACAGGTATTCAGATCATTCAAAAATGATACACATTCCCACCAGGAAGTAGGTAAATCAATGCAAAGTATGAAAGGTCACAACGGTAATTAAATATTCCGTGCTCGATATTTTCATAACGAAGAGGTTTGTGGTTTACATATATTAAGTGGAAGTGTACATATCTATAAGGAGAATTGAAAATTTACATTAGTTAATATTGTGTAAAAAAAGTGGGCCCAATTGATGGAGAATGACCCAGCAGCAGAAACAGGAGCACTGCTACCTGCACCAGCCCCACCAGTATTGGCACCAGTGCCCCCACCACCACTTCGCCTGCTGCCACCACCACCTGCATGGCTTCCATGGCCAGAACCAGGCCACCGCAGCCATAGAAGAGGCTGGAGAGGACAAGGCGGACCCGTACAGAACATAAAGAACTCATACTATTATTAAATTTTTTAACCTCCCTCCCTCCCTTCGAAAATTAAAATTAATTTGTGACCACTTATAAAGACGCCACAGGAAAAAACTTATGAAACAAGTAAATAAAAACATTATCTAACGAGAAAGTTGTAGGTATATAGGATTGACCTATGGTGGTGTAAAAAGCACAGAAAAAAAGTGTGACAGAAATTTGACTGGATTATTGAAATAGGCCTATATTTAGCCCATTACTCAGGCATGTACTGTTATAACGTTAGTGTGCTAAATATAGGCCTATTTCAATAATACAGTCAAATTTCTGTCACTCTTGTTTCTGTGCTTTTTACACCACCATAGGTCAATACTATATACCTACAACTTTCTCGTTAGAGAATGTACTTGTGTGTGTAGGTATGTAGGCTAATGTGTGTAGTACATTCGTGTCTTGCTTCCCATCGTGCCCTCAGTACGTGCGCAACAGTGCTGGCCTTCTACTAACCGGAATCAATGCCAATACACCCTGTGCGGTGGTCCGACATATGTGTTTACATGTATAGTAATTAGAACATTCCCTGTTATAGGTGTGTATTGTATGTCAGCTAGTGTTGCCCTTCTGACAGAGCTGTCTCTGTGATAGGGAGGGAGTGTGACCTTGTGATGCTTTGGGTGTTTTTCCTCTTGTGCCTGTGTAGCGTTTTGTATGTTATGAGGTGATTGATTAGAATATCAAGCCAACCATATGTCGGCTAGTGTTGCCCTTCTGACAGAGCTGTCTCTGTGATAGGGAGGGAGTGTGACCTTGTTGTGATGCTTTGGGTGTTTTTCCTCTTGTGCCTGTGTAGCGTTTTGTATGTTATGAGGTGATTGATTAGAATATCAAGCCAACCATATGTCGGCTAGTGTTGCCCTTCTGACAGAGCTGTCTCTGTGATGGCGAGGGAGTGTGACCTTGTTGTGAGGCTTTGGGTGTCTTCCTTATGTGCCTGTGTAGCATTCTGTATGTGTATGTGGTAGAATATCAAGCCAACTGTATGTCGGCTATTGTTGCCCTTCTGACAGAACTGTCTCTGTGAGAGTGTAACCAGAGATAATATATAGATATTATCTCTGCTTTGGGTGTCATTGCTCTTTTGCTTGTGTTTTGTATGTTATGTGGTGATTAATTAGAATATCAATCCAACTGTACATCGGCTAGTGTTGCCCTTCTGAAAGAGCTGTTACTCTGATGGGGAGGGAGTGTGACCTTGTTGTGACGCTTTGGGTGTTTTTCCTCTTGTGCCTGTAGCGTTTTGTATGTGTATGTGGTGATTAATTAGAATATCAAGCCAACTGTCACAGCGGTTCAGTCGTCTGAATTCGTGCAGCAAGAATTCCCGCCGTCATTACACCCAACGTGAAAACAGCGAAACGTGGGTATGCGGTCATGGTTACCTACGGCCTTACGGTAGATATTTTGAAAGGTTGGCATACGGATAAATCGCATGCATGCAATTTAACTTTGAGCCGGTACTAGCTCAAAGTCAATTTCAGCTGACAGACTAGTGCGTACGATGACGCTTAGTGTACTGAAGTTGAAGGTATGGCCACTCTATACTTGTATAATATGCGAATTCCGCCTGTTACTTGTACAGCGACTGCGTCATATAGTACTGTTCAAATTCGGAGTCAGATATCACGAACAATGGCGAGGCTGCACTGGGTTCTGGAACGAACGTTGTAGCTGTGGACGCTGTTCAAATGGTTCAAAGGCTGAAATTGCTCCAACATTATGAGTGGACTTGACCCAGTCCTGCGTCCAGTCCTACCAGTACCTGATGGCCTTATATCACGGTGTGTTCTATGTGGTGGGTGCATTATTTGGAGTTATGTTTGTGATAGACCAAGGAGTAGGGCTTAACTGAAGGTGCACATGGGTGTGAGTGCATTATTTGGAGTTAATTTTGTATAGATTGACCCAGGGCTATCTGATAATACTGCAGTAGTGTACCTAGGTTCATGTGGAGTGCATTATTTGGAGTTTGTGGTATTGTTTACAGATGGCACACCCTTAGAGGAAAGCTCCATCTGTCTGGGAGCCAAAATGAAGGGGATGCACAATATGAGACTAAGTGATACAAGAGGACCTCATCGACTGAGGGGGTTGTGACCCCACAGTATGGACGTGGCCATGAGCCTGTACTCTTCCAAGCTGGGTGGGTGTGGTCATGATGGCGGATGAGACAGGAACATCCTATATGACACAGAGGGAAGGTGTGTGGTATATTTGTAAAAGTGTGTGTATATTTATGAGTGTGTACAGTGTGTATTGGTGAAGGTGTGTGTATGTGTGTGTAAGGTGTGTGTATATGTTTGCGCGCACACACACAGGAGATAAAGGAACCAGGGAAATACCCCCACAAATTTCCCACGTGCCCACCCCATGGATGTGCAAGGACCCCAGGATCTCACAGTAACCTGGGATCCCCTAGCGCTCCGGATCATGAAGGCAAACCATGAATGGGAGGACCCCTTGGAACCTCCAGAGCTCCTGGAAACCTAGGCAATAACAGTAAATACCTACACGTACACATACATATACAAACATTCATACACACATACTCTGCACATATATGCATACATGCAATGTAAATCGTTGTGTATTTGATTGATACATGCAAACACACACACACACACACACACACACACACAGGCCCTCTGGACAGAAGGGAGAGCTGGGTCCTCGAGAACCTGGACAACGTAGAGCCATGGGTCCACCAGGATTCCAGGGAGAGAGGCAACCCGATGGTAACCAAGGCCGCTGGGACCCCCGGAATACCTGGCTATCGAGGACAGCCGGGTCAGAAAGGAGACCCCCTAGTGTTTCATGTGCTCCTCGTAAGGCCATATCACGTGACACTGAGAGCGTGTATTATTTTAGGGCGAGTGTAGATTTGTGTGTGTGTGTGTGTGTGTGTGTGTGTGTGTGTGTGTGTGTATGTGTGTGTGTGTGTGTGTGTGTGTGTGTGTGTGTGTGTGTGTGTGTGTGTGTGTGTGTGTGTGTGCGTTGAGTGTACATGAATGTGTGGGAAGGAGTGTGTATGTAATATGTACTGTCTGTGGTGTTTTATGTGGGTCAACGTGTGTGGGAAGGGTGTGTGCAGTATTGGAGCCTGTAACTTTGTATTTTCACATGTCAGATACACGTCCTTCGATGAGTCTCAAGCTGAATAGAACACTCATCTGTCCATATAACATTGTCGAAGTTATCCTGCTGGTATTCATGGCACCATTCAAAGCACTTGACTTTATTTCCTTCCCTAAACGGATCGCAAACGAGACAACACTCCTGTCAACAATAGCTCATCACTAGTGCCAGGAACCCGTACCTGATCATTTGCAATAAGCGCTGCCTCTGAATACTTATCCTAGTCTTGCCCAGTGCGCGCAGAATGGTGCGAAGCGATAATTTATGGCCTTTGTGAAACGTACAATGAAGCTATCAATTAAACAATGGAATTACACACCTTGTGCGACGAAGCTGAGTCGCGGTTGTTTCGTTGTCAAGCTGCATTTGAGCATCCACGATCCTCTTCACCTCCTCTGTAATCTTTGATGGTCTCACAGATCCGTGGCGACGTGAGATCGTTCCACGGTTTTCAAACCTTTTAAGAAAACAGTAGGCCTATATACCCACGTGACTTACCCGTATCCCCTCCCCCAACCAAAAATTTCTATAATTGCTCTACTCGTACGCCCCTGTTGATGGTAAAATAGAATCCTTTGCTTCTCATACGCCGAAAACACAATTTCAATGCCAGAGGAAAACTAAGGGCAGAAAGGTTAGCCTTCGCAGCACTTTTACCATATACGTACCTTTGCTGATGGCGATACACAGAGTGAAATTACACAGCTGCTGTGGCCTCTCTATGCCTGCAGCTGTACCCGGGACACTAGTTCTGAACATGGTTGTCCTTCCCCACCCCCATCTAAGTTAATCCATATCGATCAACAAGTTATTAACACCCATCAAAGAATTAGTCATTCATGGATGGGTGCTTTAAATGTTGATAACTTTGCTAGGTACAGCTGCAATTCTGAAACGTTGCCACTTTAACATGTGCCGCCTGCTCGATTTTAGTTATTGCGCATATGCAATCCTGCAAGATGGCTCATCCGGGAGTATGTAATCCATTTCAACCTAAGTCGGCGAGCTCATGGATCATGCGTCGACGATACAATAGTGTCAGACAATAAAGCTTGTATCAGCAAGTAAACTCTCTAGCTGTAGAAGAGGGATGCGGTTGGAGAAAAGACACAATAATCCTGAGGATATGGGTGGCAGATGTCCACCCAAAGGATACGTAAAAGAAGTGACGCTAAGAAAAGGAACATTTTTTGAAGGTAAGATGTTGATCAAATGTGTGTTTAAAAACATTGAGATTATATTCAGGCAGTAGATGGAAATTGAAGTAATTCTACGGCTATTACACCTCTGGGCTATCAAGACGCCAGTAGGTAAAGCACAAGATGAGCTACAGGTTAGTACACAATGTATCAAATATGTTCAACCATCCCCGAATATAACAGATTGGATCTGCTACGGCAATCGATTTGTACAACTTCGTACGGGACATCTGCACCTTCCTCCCCTCTCCCCTCTCCACCTGCACCTTTCTCCCCTCCCTACCTGCACCTTCCTCCCCTCCCTACCTGCACCTTCCTCCCCTCCCTACCTGCACCTTCCTCCCCTCTCCACCCACACCTTCCTCCCCTCCCCACCCTAGTGTTGAGATAGTTAACTACTTTTTTAACTTAACTTGGGTCAGTTAGGTGAATTATTGCAATGATTAACTTAACATACACTTATATAGCCAGGTGGTAGTTACCTATAACTTAACTCAGTACATATTGTTAAGCACGATAATTACCTTAACTTAACTAGTTTTATTGTTTAACTAGATATAATGAATTAGTTAAGGATTTCTTGGTGCCTCCATTGGGTATGCTTACTTGTAGACATGCTCAGTAATGATAATGATGCAAATCACTGTTGACTCCCATTTTTCAAATGGGCTTGCGTGTATCTTTTTTGGTACTACAGCGCTTCATGCAGAAAGAATCTTTTGTTCCTTTGTCAATCCATATAAATTTACAGTATAATTATGATTACATATATGTGCAATACACATACCTGTATGAGAGTAATCTCAGAAGTTCTGTCCCACATTGAATCGGAGTGTTATGCACATTATTTAGCAAATCTTCTTGTCTCAACTAGCTAAATGTAGGTCTGTAATTGTTACGAATTTGTGAATGTATAATTTCAATAATCCCTTGTTTCTGGCCTTACTTTTTATAGATACAAATCCTACAACACCAATTTTAATTTATAATTAATTACATTTTGTGTATCTAAACGTAATCCTGGCCCAATATACTTGACCCAGAAATGGAATCATGTTAGACAATACCAAGATTGACTCAAAGAGTGTGACCCATTGGAGATTTGGAGAAAAGAGCAAAACATTTATTTTCCAAAATAGTGTTATTTCAGCCTGTTCTGAGCATTTTTTTTTCTTCTAGAGCAGGCTACGCAATTTGAAGCAGAAGAGCACAATCTTGAATGCAAAAAATCCAATTCGAACTCAAGGGGGAGGGGTGGGGTAAAAAAACCTTTGGGGACCCCCGTAAAAGAAAGCAGATACGAGGGATCTAAAATGGGGGCGTAGGGGGTACCACCCTACGCCCATTACATTTTCACGTCTTTTTTGTTTCGCATTGGATTTACACGGGAATAGCATTGATCCATTCCTCCCAGCTAAATAACCTCATGGGATCTCACAAATAATAGCTCGACACTTATAAAACCGGCAGTGATAGATTTAACGTTTAACCCCCTGGTGGTGATTTCCTATTGCTACCAAATTACCACTAGGGGGTTAAACTTTAAATCCATCAAAGTGTCTAGCGATTATGTGTGAGATCTCATGATGTTATTTGGCTGGGAGGAATTAATCAATGCTACTCCCGTGTAAATCCAACGCGAAACAATAAAGATACAAAAACACATGAAAATGTAATGGGCATAGGGTGGGTGCCCCCTACGCCCCCCATTTTTGATCCCTCGTATCTTCTTTCATTTACGTCCGATGTTTTTTTTTTAAAGAAGATTTGTAATCCTCTCATTAAGCCCTACAATATTGGACGATGGGGTCCCCCAGTTTTTTTGTCCCCCCCACCCCCCCCCCCTCGTTTGAACTGTATAGACTTCATGTGACTGTTTAACTAAATTGTCAACTTAACTTAGCTTGGTTGTGGCAAAAACCAGTTTAGTTAACTATTACTTAACTGAAGAAATATGGAAAAGGTAATGAATTTATTTGACTTCACTGCACCACAAACAGAACATTTTTAGTTAACTGGAACTTAACTACTGTAAAAAACCTTTAACTATCCCATCACTAGGCACAAGTGATGATGATGGTGACGTTGGGGAAAGGCACCCCATCGGGACTGCTCTCGATGGTGGTCACACTGCTTGCATTGCTCTGGGTGGAGCCACCAGCATTGTAAGCCACCAGACTGAAGAAGTAGAGGGTGGCAGGGGAGAGGCCCGTGACTGTAGCCTGAAGGTTGGCTCCACTGTATGCCACTGTGGCCTGAGGTGTTCAAACCGGAGAAGCTCAGCACGCTGCCCACATAGAGGTTATAAAGGGTTATTACTCCATTGGGCTGGGCAGGTGGAAGCCATTCCAAGTGAAGGAAGTGTGTGCCTTCAGAAACAACCACTGGAGACTGCACTCCAATTGGAGCTCTGTGTGTGTTTGTTAATTGCAAATGTGTGTGGTAGTTTTGAGGTGAGGGAGGGAGGACAAGGTGATATCGATATAAAGGATGACCATCTATCTCTTGCTTACCAAACTCCAATGTGCTAACGGCAGCTGGTGGCCCCACCCCTTGACCACCAACAGTCGACGCTGCTACATGTGTATATATGTAGACCAAATATGTGGTTACTGGTTGCAAACCTGTCACAACATCTGAAGTGTCATCTGTGGTGCCTGCACATTGATCGTGGTCTGGGGACCCCCAGCAGGCGGGCTGAGGCGCCCCCCCCCCCCCCCCCCCCCCGTGACTGTGATGGAAGAACTGGTTGCCATGACCACATGTGGAGACGACACATCAGAGGGAGCTAAGGGAGAGGAGGGAGAGGTACACATGTATATGTACATTGAGTTGAGATAGGAGAAAGAGGAGATTGGAGAGAGAGGGCAGAGGAGAAAATAATCCCAGAAGTCAGATCTGAAAATGTTAGTTGGTTCTGAATTATTGTCCATAACACCATCCCCTCCCCCCAACACCATCCCCACAACACCATCCACCCAAGACCCCCCTCCCACAACACCATCCCCATAACACCCTCCCACAACACCATCCCCCCATAACACCCTCCAGATCAGCTTGCATGTACCTCCCTCCTGGGGACCATGAGCTGTCAGCAGAGCCTGCAGAGTTCAGTGAAGTAACACTGTACAAGTACTCTGGAGGTGAGGGTGAATGGCCAAAGATGATTACCGATTACCACACATACCACACACACACACACATTGGATTGTGTATACATGTACAGCTACATCATTGCCATGGTTACAGCAACATCAAAAAAACTCTACATGTAGTACACAAACATGTCCAAATACAGACCTATTTATAGTTTCCACCATGAGTACAGGTATACAAGAGCATCACAGCAGCTCACCAGTGAAGGGGTTCAGACCATTATCAGTCAGTGATGTCTGTAGGTACACTTGTCACTGGCACTTGAAGGATGCACAGGGTCCCCAGAACACACTTCAAACCTCACAAACTGGGAGGCAGCCACCTCCACTTGGACCAAGGTACCATTCAGAAGGGGATAAGACACATGCTGTAAGGGGTTGCAATGCCATATCTGCTCGACGTGCTGGGAAATCCCTCAAAGTAGACTTTCATGGTCAGCAGTGGGGCTATCATGGCAGTGATGGCCGCCGTGTGCACCGTATCTACAGTGACGAAGAAGGTATTGGAGGCCTGCTCAAACAGTACCACGTGCCCCTGACCATCACAGAGGTTACTGCCCACAGGAAGGGGACTGCACCACACTCGCACAGACGTACAAGCTCAACATGACCGATGAGTTCTGAAGCTCACAGTGTGCCACTGACCATCATTGAAGGTTCTGGTACTGTTGGTCCAACGACAGCTGCTCCAGAGCCCACATCAAATATTAATCATGGCAACCCGCCATGAAGCTTCACCCCCAGGAAGTCAGCCATTACACTGTTGATCTGGTAGAAGAGAATGCCGCGGGGGTTGTAGGTATGGAACTGGACTGTGGCCTGGTTAATAAAACCACAAAGGAACATGTGCCCGCTGAATGTAGCCAGGCCCGTACCGTCAAAGGAGGTGCCCACATCTCTGACTGGGACTTAAGACTGGGGACTCGATGGTGCAAGGTGTAGGCAGTGATAACATAGTCAGGTTGGAGGGGAGCATTCCATTGGAGGGACATGGAAGAGGAAGTGGTATTGAGGATGAGGGGGGAGCTTGGCCCACAGGTGCTAAGGGTATGAGAAAGATACAAAGTGGTTGTCAATGACCACTTGGGGCTTTTTGTGTGTTTGTGTGTGTGTGTGTGTGTGTGTGTGTGTGCGTGCGTGTGTGTGTGTGTGTGTGTGTGTGTGTGTGTGTGTGTGTGTGTGTGTGTGCTCAGTGAGGATCTGGCCCAACTCATGGATGTAGGCTGTGAGGCCTGTTTGCTTCCATCAGCAACGTTTGCAAGCCTGAACTGAAATATGTGCAAGGATTACTACTCTCGGTATATAAATATCAACTTGATATTTATATACAGAGAGTAGTAATCCTTGCACATATTGGGGATTAGACATGCAATGGACAAATTCTACAAGTGATTTGTTCATAGAACACCATCCACATAACCTTGCCTCGTTCCCTCTGTCACATCACGGTTCACCCACATCACCTCCGTTACATCACCCACTACCTTTTATCTCATCACCCGCTCTATTCACATCACCATCTATCTGCAACACTTCATCTGCATTACATTTCCTGCCTCAATATAACACTTCAGCCACATAACCTTGCCTCAGCCACGTATATGTAACTCCAGTCACAGCTGCCCGCTATCTCCAATACTGCTCAATGCCAAACTCAGCTGCCCCTTTTTGAACTTTGTCTCTCATTGTGCATGTGCATCCTAATATTGCATTGCTTTGTTGTTGAGGATTTGTGTCACTGAGACTGCAGTTATAAACTGTAGACCATTTTAATGACAATGTTTCATTGGATAATACACTGCCATCTCCTTATCCTGATCACCTCACACCCAACCACTAACCCGGGTGACTCACTTCATTCCATTTATAAGTTGGGGTGGGTTGGTGGAAGTTATAGGACCATAGGGAAAGAAGACTTAGCCAATCAGTCAATCAAGAAAATGAAGAACAAAACACATGCACTTCCAGGGAATTGAACCCAAGGAGCAAAAATGGGAATCTTGCATGAACTGCAGTTTATAACTGTAATCTATCTGCATGGACTCACTGGTCGAAGCTCATTCAATGACACTGATCAAAACATGCTGGCACTTCCAACTTAGTTAGGAAGCCTTGGTATAATTAATCCTCACTACTTCACATCACTATACCACTTCTATACTATGTGACTTCTGCTCTGACAAACCTTGTCATTAGTCATGTAACTTCAATGCCTCAAAATCTTGGGATCCTGAAAAGTGCTTAGTATGTATCTTATGCAAAGCAATGGAAACAACCTCTGTCACTGAGTTACTGGATAATGCTTTCAGCCAAACTAGAACGATCTGTAGATATTGCAAATGAGGAAGGAGCATCTAGCTGGATGAATGCTCTGCTCTACCTTTGCATGGCATGGTTTTGCTCTACACAAGGGTGCTTTTAGAGTTTACATTATGGCTGGCAACCTCCTTTAGTACCATTACATTGCATATTTGGTTCTATCTACACTGAGTAGCATGCCATGAATTGCCCATCAAGAGGTTTTCATTTTCCTTCAATTCAAAAAATTAGGTGCGAGACCTGACCTCTGCATTCCTCAGTGAGATATGTCACAATGCACATACAGATCCTCCTTTGCAGCTGTTGCAGGGTGAGCACCTTAGATATAAGTCTGCCAATGGAGACGTTGGAGTGCAATTTGATGTTGCTGCAAAGAGTTTTTGGACCACCAAATTGCCTACTTTGATGTCAGAATATTCAACCATTTGCTCAATCCTATGCCAATTAATCCTTACAGAAAACATGAACTGGATAAAAAGAGGGAATATGAAGAGCGAATTCAAGAGGTTAAGCATGGATCATTTGCACTTGCACCCTTGGTATTTTCTTTAGCTGGAGGTATGAGCCCAATCGCTACCACAGTCTACAAGAGAATAGTATCATTAATTGCAGACAGCGACAAGAACCATATTCTACTACACTTTTTTGGTTGTGATGCAAATTAAGCTTTTTTCCCTTCACTCAGCGCAGCGTTCATGTGCCATCAAGGGACCATGTCTTTCCATCCACCCTCACTATACCAACCATACCTGTGCAGAGAATTAAATGTATATGTAGTTGTTTTACTTTTGTATTTTGCCATACATTGTCTGCCCTTAAAAATAACAAGGTATTTATTTTAAAGAATATATCTGCATGGATGGATCTTATGTTTGATTGCATTAATGATGTGACATCATTTATTGGTGTTCATAGAGACAGGACAAAAAGTGAGTCTGGGTACCTGTGATGTTGTGAAACACATAGCAACTCTTACTTGATTGTGCATCCCGTGTACACACACACGTACATCGATCTATGCCTCATACACCACCCTGTCCACACACTCACCTGGCTGATTGCATCGAACACTGCTGTAATGTTGTTTGGTTTGGTCAATGAGCAGGCTTGAGATGCCCAACTTCCCCTGCTTACAGGAGGAGCACAAACAAGAAATATCCACTTAAATACTTGTTTTACATCACATGATACGCATGTGATTAAGGTCCAGAGAGCATGGAAGAGCCTTCACTGTCACCAAACCATGTTACACTTCCATGCCCCCACAATTTCATAAAGGAAGGAAGAAGCAGTATGACGCATTGTCTAAATTTGGATGCTTGGATGCTGCTGCGGCAAATAGGGTCACATGGTGTTTGCTAGAGTAGGCAATTTAAACTGACCAGGGTAGTAACTTTACATCCCATCTGCTACACGAGCCAGTCTGTACCACTTACAAACCATTAACCCAAATGGTTTCTGCTTCTTAGCTCATTTATTAGTCAGTAACAGTGAGGTTGTTGATCAGGCACACATGTGTATATGTGCAAGTATTGGTGTTTTATGCATGAACATGTATAACAAAACTACTCTACATATTAATACCATTTGTAAAGAATTCTTATTTCCATGCACAGAATTGAAACTCATCTGCAGTTAATGCGTGCCATGTGGAGGTAGTCTACTCTGTATCCCTCTTGGGGTTACTGAATGTGTGGCACAGCAGGTCGGACTCAGCCTGGCAGGTTTCATCATGGGGCTTGGGGGCAGGCCTCAGTGGATTTGAGACTATGTATGATGAAAGTACTGATTATCAACAGGTTCAACTATTCAAGAGTACGTGGAGTTATAGCATCAATGACAGAACAAGTTGTACCAAAAAAATCCTCTGAGGTTATCTCATCGAAGTAGAAGATATCGTGTTTGGCAGTTCTTGTGGCAATTCCCCAAAGCTTTTTGCTTCTGGCAGTTACCTTACATGATATCTTCTTGCACGATTGCCCTAGTCATACATGTAAGTCAAAATGAAACTGAACCACTTGATGTTTATGAGGATCCTCATGAACATCAAGTGGTTCAGTTTGGCATATATGTGAGTTACCTTCCAACCTTGAAGAGATGCAGTATGAATAAGATGACCTGACCCAACCCATGCATGATGACTCTGTGGGTCCCGTCTTACCTATTTTACCTTGCATTGAAACTGATGCTTCTCAAGATCTCAGGGTGGCACCACATAACATAACAATGGTGCCAGGAGAAGCGGTCCTTACTGAAGTGCAGGGAGCTCCGATTAGGACAACTAGACCTCATACAAGACCTCAAGGAGTGGAACAGAATATTTACGACACCTACAGGTCTGCCTTTCTCTGAGGAGAGGGGGGGGGGGGGGGGGGGGGGGGGGCCTTTGCAACGTATGATACTAATGGTGACTAGCTGATTATTTATCCTTTCATTAATGCATTATTTTTATTCATTAGATCATATGCAATTGTTATGCACTTATTTTCGGGGCATATTTCAATCCCGCCTCCTTGAGTACGCCTTCTCACGGAAATTATCTATTACTGAATCAAAATCGCATTATGCATGGGTTATACTCAGGGGCGGACGCAGGGGGGGGTCCTTGGTGTCCGGCCCCCCCGACCCCTCCCCTTGCTATATCACGTGCGACGTGTGCATTTAACCTCTTTATTACATCGGATGCATATGGCTACAAAGCGTACTTCGTCAATACTCTCGTTTTTTTCAAAGCGATCGAAAGGTAAGTTTTGTTCTGTGATATTATTTCGTACATAACTTCGGCACTTTCCTTCATCGCAAAACCCTACGTGGCGTCGCGATCAATTGAACAATGTGGAATGTGTATCTATATAGAGGACACCAACGACAAACAACCTGTCGAGAAACCAGCCCTGAAATCTTACGGTAGATAATTGAAAAAATGCATCCAATTGTTATTCATGGTTTAACTCCTGTATAAACTGTGTATTGACATCAACATTGACGACATATGCCATAATTTTATTACCAAACATAGCAGAAGAATGTTTCAATCGTGCATTTTGTTAGACTAATGTATTGTTCATTGTTTACATGTACATGTATATCAGAATCTCTTTTGAAACTAATTCAGCCAGTACTACTTCATTGCATGCATTTTTTGTATTATCTGCATGCATGATCAGATTATAATCAATACTAGGTTCAACCCATTATTGCATCATATGCATTTCATAACCCATCGTACCAGTTTCAGGCGTCAAAAATGACCAAGTAAGAGCCCCCCAAAAGCTTCCGCGCGAACTCCCGCACCCTCCCCCTATTTATTTTTCATGTTGGACCCCCCCCCCCCCCTTCAGAATTCCTGTATCCGCCCCTGATACTCATACAACAACAGAACTGCATTGTATTTTCTGCACGGCCAGGGTATGGGTGTCGTTTATACCCGAGGGCATGCATTTACCGCATCAAAAACTATGCCATGCAACAGAGAGTGATTTATAAAACGCCAAGTGGAACGTTCTATACGAAAATGGGTCTTGTGGATTTCATTTTATAACATAAAATTTAAATCGATATATCTTCCGTAGTATTAACGCTATCGGGTTCCTATTTTTAACACAACATACCACACCATTACTATATGTGAAAATCCATTTTGGTGTCTTAAACATGCGGGGTACCGACGTTACAAGGTCCGATACCCCGTAAGGTTCAAAACGGCCACATCTTCAGGTAGGAGTGTCCAAATCGGTTCAAAATAGGTACCTATGTAGAAGGGTCCTACCGCTATTGATTTGTTCTGTTCGTTAATTTTTGCTTTATCCGTTATGGGGATACAAGTGTGCAAAGAAATTGCATATTTCCCGGGCGTTACGCGCCATTAACGTATTACGACTGGCTTCGAGGACGTCCTCGTAATACGTTAATGGCGCGTAACGCCCGGGAAATATGCAATTTCTTTGCACACTTGTATCTCCATAACGGATAAAGCAAAAATTAACGAACAAAACAAATCAATAGCGGTCTGACCCTTCTACATAGGTACCTATTTTGAACCGATTTGGACACTCCTACCTGAAGATGTGGCCGTTTTGAACCCTACGGGGTATCGGACCTTGTAACGTCGGTACCCCGCATGTGTAAGACACCAAAATGGATTTTCACATATAGTAATGGTGTGGTATGTTGTGTTAAAAATAGGAACCCGATAGCGTTAATATGACGGAAGATATATCGATTTAAATTATGTTATAAAATGAAATCCACAAGACCCATTTTCGTATAGAACGTTCCAAGTATAAATTTATATAGGATTATTTAGAATGAGATTCTAAATAATGCCGCGCGGTAAGCAGTGCTCAGTTGGCGATAAGAAAAACGTCGATACGACTGCTCCTCAAGGTTTGACATGTACATACTGCGGTGCCGTACTTCATGCAGAGTGCTCTGCTACGTTTTCTAAAGTGGGTCTGGATGCTTTAGCCATTAATTGTCAAACAGTCAAAGAGGTATGCACGCCATGCCCTGGTTGTGAGTTCGCGTTGCGTCAGCTTCCAGCCAAAGTAGCCAGTTTGGAAAAGCGACTTCAGGACTTCGTTGAAAAAACTGAGTCTGCCCTTATACCAATGTTTTGTCTGCCTCCCACGTTGCCGCTACCTCTGCTGTTCAGTCGCAGTGCACACCGGTAAATAAAGATGTTGATAAAGCAGTGAAGGAGGCGTTGTCTCACCAGGAAAACAGAAGAAGCCTAGTTATTTCAGGTATAAAAGAGTCCATTTCACAGGATGAAGACGCCCGCTTTGTTAAAGATTTGTTTTCTTACCTTGGCGAAAAGACGTGGTTTTTGTTGACTGTTTTCGACTGGGAAAACCCCTTGTCACTAGCTCCGCATCTAAACCACGCTTGCTCAAGGTCAGCCTTGCTAACTCAAACCAAAGGACATCTATCTTAAAGAAAGCAAAGTTGCTAAAAGATTCTGACCACTTCAAACAGATTTTTGTGCGTCCTAACTACACCCTTGTTGAACGAGTACACATTAAAAGTCTTTATAATACCCTTCAAAGTCAGCTAGAGGAAACTAGAGTAAACCACTTCATAGATCGCAGGGGACCTGTCAATCTTTGGACTGTAAAAAGAAAAAATTTACCCAAGGTACCAAGTGTCAATGGTGGGCTTACTGCCTCTGCTTCTAAATGCCCCACTAAAGGTAATTAGGGACACGAGGCAAGTACTGTGCATTCTACGTTGTAAATTATTCAATGCACGCTCTCTTAGAAATAAGCTTGATAATTTATCTTGTTTGTTACAACCTGCTGATTTTGATGTGATTTTTATAACTGAGTCATGGTTGAGATATGATTTTCCTGATTCGCTTGTCTTGTCCAAAACATTTTATAGTTTATTCAGAAAGGATCGACCTGATGGTTATGGTGGAGTTGCTGTTTTTGTAAGCAATTTGCTTAAAGTTGTGAGCATTGATATACCACCTATGTACAGTTCCTTAGAATGTGTGGCATTTGATTTAGTGCTTTTCAAGGCCTCTTGCTATCATTTTATTTGTTTCTACCATCCCCCAACTTGTGCTGCTAGTAGTGTCGACATTGATTCCCTTTCCACGACAACATATCCTTTGTTTATTGTTGGTGACTTCAACCTACCCAATATTAATTGGTATGTGCCTATTAGTCTGGGTTCTCCTCACGATTTATTTTTGACTTGCATGATGCGAAATGGTCTTACTCAACTGGTTTCACATCCTACGCATGGATCCAATTGCATTGATTTGGTTTTGGTATCCACTACTGACTTGATTTCTGTTGTTGAACCATTCTCTTCCTCATGTGATCATTCAGCTATACACTTCTCAGTTTCTTACCCTGTTGTGATTAGTGATAGACAAAACCATTGTTTTCTTGACTTCTTCAATGCTGACTATTGTTCTATGATATCAATTAATAAGGATATTGACTGGTCTTTCTTGTGTCAAAATAGTTTGTCTGTTGAAATGTTCTGGTCTAAAATATCAAACGTCCTTCATTCCTGTATAGCCCAATTTGTTCCTCGCCGTTACCAGTCCCGTAAACCGTTTTCTTATCCCATGCACATAAGGCGCCTGCTGGGATTGAAAAAGTTGTGGTATAGTAAAGACAAGGTTTGCTATAAACACTTTGCTAGAAAGTATGATATGGCTGTCAAAGATTTCATCTTGTCTCAGGAAAACAACGTTCTCAAGAAGAAAAGCTTATCATCTTTCTATTCATATGTATATTCCAAGCTTACTACCTCTCAGTGTATACCCCCTCTCATTGACTCCAATGACAATTTGGCTGTCTCAAATCATGATAAATGTACTGTGCTTAATGATCTGTTTTTACTGCTGATGATGGTTTGCTCCCAGAATTTGTGCCTCGTCTCTCTGAAAACAATTCCCTAAACTGTGTTCTCTTTCCATTTGACAAGGTTCTTTAGACTTTAAAATCATTGCCCTCAAAATGTTCTAAAACTCCTGATGGCTTCCCCAATTTTTTCTTAAAGTCTTTAGCCCCGGCTATTGCTTTCCCATTATCACTCCTTTTTGAGATGTCTATGAGTACAGGACATATACCCTTAGTTTGGAAGACTGCTTTTGTATGTCCTGTCTTTAAAAAGGGTTCACGTAAACAGCCCAGTAACTATAGACCTATCTCACAAACGTGTATCCTTTGTAAAGTTATGGAAAGTATTATATCATCTTCTATGATATCCTTTCTTCGTACTCTCACAGGATCAATTTGGTTTCCTCTCTCGACGTTCTGCTTGTACTCAGTTATTGATAACTCTGAACAATTGGACTTTGAATGTTGACAACGGCATGAAGGTGGATGTTGTGTACACTGATATTGCTAAGGCCTTTGACACTGTCTCCCATTCGAAATTATTGCTTAAGGTTGAGGCTTATGGCTTTAAATCAAACTTACTTCAGTGGATAAGAGCATTTTTAAACGACCGCACACAATGCGTATATGTACGACTTGATGTATCATCTCCTAAATCCATCACCAGTGGTGTACCTCAGGGTTCTGTCCTTGGCCCTCTCTTGTTTCTGCTATATGTCAATGACCTTCCTAACCATGTCCAATCTCCAGCTGGCATTAAAATCTTTGCCGATGACACAAAACTGTATCTTGGTTATACTGAAAATCAAAATACACCACTTATGCAATCCTTAAATCAATTTTGTTCATGGTCCAAGACATGGCAACTGACTGTTGCTTATTCCAAGTGCTCTGTCATTTCTTTTGGTTCTCATGGTTATGAGCCTACTTCGCCTTACTCACTTTCTGGTATTCCTTTGCAATTCGTATCATCTATAAGAGATCTTGGGGTGTGTTTGAATTCAGATCTTACGCCAAGTATGCACTGCTCAAATATTGCCGCCATGGCTTTAGGAATTGTCTTCTCTTAAAATGCTTTCATTCTAACGATGTGTCTCTCCTTGTGCGTCTGTATAAGGTGTATGTTCGTCCCCTTCTGGAAAGTAATACCCAAGTTTGGAATCCCTGGTTCCATAAAGATATTCAATGTATTGAACGCGTTCAGAGATTTTTCACTCGTGCCATACTCAAACGTGCTGGTATACCATATATGGATTATGATGATCGCCTTGCGAACCTGGGTTTACAGTCCTTAGAGTACAGGAGAGTCTTCTACGACCTTGTCATGTGCTACAAGATCTATAATAACCTGGTTGATTTACCTTTTGAGAGTTTTTTCACCAAACCGGCTAGGTCTTATTCCATCCGAGGTCATCCTTGTATCCTGCGATCCAAACATTTACCCCATCATGCATTCCGAGCACATTTTTTCACTGAACGTGTGATACCTATACCCACTGTGCCACTACTTGCCTTTTTGCATATGTATGTGTGTTTATATGTATGCAATCAATCAATCAATCAATCGTTTCCGCGAAAAGAAGATTTGATTTATTTATATTCTAGAAGTCTGAAATGTCCTCTACACATTGCTTCTTACGCACTGAGAATCGAAGTATCTTTCATTCCGCTGTAAGGCGCTGAATTTTTAATTAGCCATACATTTCAACGCAAGTCTATGTTGCTAATTTTAAAATGTTTGCGTTAAGTCCCATATATTATTTTATAATGATACAAATACAATATTACATATCCTGATACTAAAGGTCAACTGCAGAACGTCCTGACAGTAGAGCTCTTGCGTTGGCTCTAACAAGGCCACGCTTAATCTGCCATAAAGCATAGTAGTGGCAACCGACTTGAACCTGATATAGAGGCGGGAAGCAACTGACTTCCTGGCCTCAGAGCCACAATATCCATATGTCTCTACTGCTAGAGGATGCAATTACAGCAATGTATGGGAATTTCATGGGTTTACACAATCTAAGGGTTTTCTGATAAGAGGTGAAACATTTCCATCCTGGAACGAATCATGTTAAATAGTACCCATAGGTAGGACATTTATATGGTTTGTGAATGCCAAGATTCGGGGTGACACTCAGCGAATAGTTAGTCATAGCGATGATGGGAATTACATGGGTTTACGGTTTCCTGATAAGAGTAGTCTTTTCATCCTGGAACGAATCATGCTAAATAGTACCCACAGGTATAGCTACTTAAATGTGTATGGTTTGTGAATGCCAGATTCGGCGTGACACTCAGCGAATAGTGTGAATCTTTTTCATCCGGGATGGAATCTTGTAAAATAGTTTTTATCCACAGTATCAGTATCTACTTGAAGTAAGTTGTATGGTTTGGGAATGCCAAGATTCTGCGCGACACTCTACACAATCTCCACCTATCTCCACCATACTCCTCACAACCTCCACACATCTCCACCTATCCCCCACACATCTCCACCTATCCCCCACACATCTCCACCTATCCCCCACACATCTCCACCTATCCCCCACACATCTCCACCTATCCCCCACAAATCTCCACCTATCCCCCACACATCTCCACCTATCCCCCACACATCTCCATCTTTCCCCCACACATCTCCATCTTTCCCCCACACATCTCCACCATACTCCTCATTTCGGTCACAATCTCCACACATATCCACCAATCCACACATTCTCCACACTTCTCAACACGTCTCCACAAACATCCATCCTACTCCATGCATCGAAACACAATATCCACACCCTTCACACATTCCACCTATCTCCTCACTACTCCATATCATCTTCATATATCTCTACAAGTTATCACATCTCCCATCTCACAAATGGGATGTGTGGAGATTTCTCAAATGGAACTTATTATTATGTATATATTATATTCTTTGAGAAATGACATATGTATGAATAACTATCTGCATTCACAATAGTAACGCGTCTCTCTCTTTATCTTCAGGGTGCAGTGCATAATAAAATTCCAGTTCAAAAAGCAACCTAGTCCGAAGCAATCTCTTTATTGATTTTGGCAGCTGCACATAGTATGTAGTCAAGAATTGTGATGTGCTCATTTCTGGATGGTCAACAGTATGTTCGAGACTATTCAATGATATGTTCCACTTCATTAGTTTGGCTATTGACTTAAGATCCTTATCCAAAGATTCTATGTGCAGATAATAATTGAACCTCATGATGCAAGGAAAGCACACATCCATGAATGGTCTAAAGTGGTGATCTAGCAAATCAGGAGGGTTTGAGATGAAATACTGAATGAAATTACGAAATGTAGGCCTCAGTTCATATGTCTTATTTCTTTCAATCCAAGTCCCATAATCTCGCTTTCTGTAACGCTCCAATATTTCAGCTTGTATTCTTTCATACCATGGGATTTGTGCACGCTCCAATTTGTCTCTATATCCACTAACTAGCCTTTCTAGAGGGTTCCTTATAGTTGTAAACAGGTAATATGTATTCAAATGATATGATTGCTCCAGATTATTAAGATCGCTTAGTTTGTTGACTGTTCGTAACAAACTAGTAGGAGGTCGTGCTACAGACAGATTATGTTCCGAAACAAGTCCGTTTAACAGTAAAAAGTACTGGTTCATAGTGGTTGATGCAACTTTTGGCAGTGAACAGTAGATACTGGAGCTAGCATCATCATACCATAAATGTGACATTAGATACTGATATGATTGCTCATTCCATATTGGCAATAGTTTTGTGCCACTCTCCGACAAACGCTCAACTTCATATCTTCTGCAAATATTATTGACAACAGTTTGCTGTCTCTGGAGGATAAAACATTCAAATACCATTAACACACTTGCAGAGCAAACACTTTTAAACCAAAATTTATAACTCAATATTACAATTACTTAGCAAACAAATTTATTTAATATAAATGCTACTGACTAATCAAATAGTAGATGCAAACAAATTTGGTACAGCAAATCATTAAGTAGCAACATCAAGAAATTCTAAAATCAAATTGAAATCAAATTCAATTTCATACACTAAATTTATACAGAATGTAGCTCACACTAATTTGAAATAACAGACATATAGACATTACCTGTGCCAGCTTGATAAATTCTTGAATTTCCCCATCTATAAAATGGGGAAAACACATTGGGTTAACTCTTCCGCGGGCAAAGCCAATTATTGCTGTACACATGTAGTGCGAAATTAGCATTTCCGCGTTGCAGGAAAACCTAGTTTGCAAACAACTTACACTAATATGACCAGGAAACAACTTTTGACATGTGCTGTCACTACAAAAGTGTTGACGGTTTAGATAAACAGAGTGGCTTTAGTATAGCACCTGTGGCGCAATATTGCTCCATTGCCCTTAAAAGAGTTAACAATACATTTTCATTTTTATGTACGAGTTGAGGACCGTATGGTTTCACTAATTTATACAACTACTTCTACTTTCACCAGATGGTGTAAAAGACTGACCCGTTTTACCCCAACCCCTTCGAGATATGAGTAATACAATACCATTGGTGGATCAATTCAGGACATAAATGTGAAAGAGTGATTGTATGTATTAGTTTCAGTGACATGTTGTGCAATGTATTAGAGTTGAAACAGCTTGTTCCAAGGGACAAGAGTTGAGATAGCTTGTTCCAAGGGACAATAGTTGAGATAGCTTGTTCCAAGGGACAAGAGTTGAGATAGCTTGTTCCAAGGGACAATAGTTGAGATAGCTTGTTCCAAGGGACAAGAGTTGAGATAGCTTGTTCCAAGGGACAAGAGTTGAGTTGAGATAGCTTGTTCCAAGGGACAAGGGTGTTACATACATGTGTAGCAACGTATCTGGACTAATCATTGCAAGGCTTCCCCCCCCCCCCCCCCCCCAACAACATAGTGCCTTTGCTTGTAATGGACATTGAGTTGATTTGCCTAAAGACACAATGGTTTTTGTTTTTTTTTTCCAAATTCTGAAACTCAGTGCCTTCTAATTATTCTGGACTTCAGTAAACATGAGTGGGAGTCAAGGCACTATCATTGGATCAATGAAGTTTAACATAAAATACATGGCCCCAATACATAGGTTCTAGCAAAAGATTACCTGGAGAGGAGTACATTTCATCGCCATTCATTGCCCATTGATTGTACATGTTAACAAACACTAGTGTTCACATAAGTGTTCTCTAAATGTTTTTAATTAAGGCGAGATCATATATATTCATTCCTAAACAATGCATGTACATGTACATCATGTCATAACTAACTAATACCATAGCCATCTACTCAGGTTTCATTTGATTTGATGCACAGTGCACATTTACAAACAGCACTAGCCTACCGCTTAATAGGGAAACATTTGTAGTAGGGAGATAGGTCCAGCAGACCATAAATGTACTAAAATATAGCTAAAATTGGAAGATGACAATAACGTCAGTCCATACACGAATAATTCTCCGAAAAAGAGTGAAAATGAAATTCACAGTAACTCCAGAAATTATTCGCTAAACATCAAAAGGTCTGTTACTGTATACACAACAATAGCTGCTATATGGCTACACATCCCACGCACAGTACTCACGCGAATGAGTATTAGTCTAAACAAAAGGAGTCGTCTTTATAGAGAAAATGCATCCATTTATTGCCAGGACAAAATAAGCAGTGGCGGATACAGGGGGGGGCAAACCCGGCCAATGCCCCCCCCCCCCCCCCTAACTAATAAGGATACGCCTCCTGTCCATTGTAATGAATTTAATTACATGTCATCAGCGACGCACTGTCGGAGCTCGTGCAGGCCTAGACCTGTTAAATATCACCCCTGACACGTGGCCCTTTTTCTATTGTGCTGTTGAGCGTTCAGTTCGTACATTGCGAATTTCAATTGCCGTCAGGAAAGTAGTAGGCCTTATAGGAATCTTTAATCATTTGTATCCGTGAGTACATGTTTTATAATTTCCAAAAGTGCAAAAACAAAACCCCAGTGGCTAGGGTTTTGGGGCGGGGATGATGGTGCTTACTGCGCTTTCCCAGACACCCTGGCAAGTTTGGAGGGGCACGCCCCCATTCCCATCCCTATATGCCCCCCCTAACACAAAATCCTGTATCCGCCCCTGATAAGTAAGTTACTTAAAGCATGCAATAACCACACGTTGAACTGGCCTTCGGATGGCTTACCTTCTGCCATTTCAGACGTGGGAATATAGAAGTAGTCGTCAGATACATGATTTGCGTTCCTTTCAGTAACTGGATACCCCCGAACAGTTTGGCGCACACAGGATGATTTTCCATTTTGCGTGTGCTGGAAAACGTACTTGGCATATGACAAAATATACGCGACTGTCACAATCCCTATCGCAAGAAAGATACAGTATCTGCAGTTCCTCGCCATACATAACTACGAAGTGGGCGTTATTTGACAAATTGCCGCCCCTTTTGTACTGGATCCTATCAAATCAAGGCGCCTCCGTAGGACATTTTATAAATATTAAACGTTGTGGGTGGGGGGGGAGGGGGGGGGGGGGGGGAGGTCATACATGCCAATCAATCAGAACGCAAACAAAGACACTTACCTAGTAACTTTTGTCACTCTTTCCTTTACGTAGAGGCTGTATTCGGACATATATCTTTAGCAGAAAGATGGAGCACACGAACGGTTCTCCTGTGAATAAGAAAAATAATATGTAGATCATATGTTAGACCCTCCTCCTAACTTTTTTCCAAGATGAGTGTGACAATTTTTTAATTCAGACGAAAGTGGATATGTGTTTAATGACCTACTACTGGTTCATTCGCTATGGTACCCCAACAGCGTGTACCAATACTGGGACCTCGATAATGACCTCTTAATGGTAAGCGCTGCCTTAGACCCTCTCCCTCATGCACTTTAAAACAGCTCTATTAACGTACACACCAAAACCGAAGTGTTTAAGCCTATCATTACAGTTATTTGATAAGGTCTGGGAACTGGACAACATTCTGGGTGTGGCATCTTTATAGATCTTGCAAGATAGATGTTTCGACGTTTGAACAAAGCGGTGAGTGTGTGTGTGGGTTCGCAGTTTTGGCATTATGGCTAACAGTGTCACTTCATCAGTCCTTGGTAAGATTAGCAGCCACAATGTCCACTTCTCAATTATTGAACGGAGCCGCTTCAAAGTTGCAGTTTCCCGCTCTTCCAAAAGAGTTGGTGGATCGTTACAAACCTGGACAAATGTTTCAACATCAGAGAGCACTACCTAAGCTTCCAGTACCACCGCTTCAACAGACGCTCAACAAGTACATCACCAGTGTGCAGGTATTGGGACAACCAGCCATTCGGGGCACTGGATGTAATCGAGGGGATCACATGAGCCACACCCACCATCCATTTAGCCCTTACTATCAGCTGAGGATTTGGAGAGAACCAAACACATTGTTCACGAGTTTGGCAGGTCTGGTGGCATTGGGGAAGTGCTCCAACAAGCATTAGTCCAGAGAGCTAATACTCAAGAGAACTGGGTATGGTGGTATGGGGGTCATTAGTCTCTCACCTCACAACTTATTTGTACACCTACTTGCAGCTTTCTGACTGGTGGCTGCATGCAGCGTACATGGGGTACAGGCTACCAGTGACTGTACACTCATCTCCAGCAATCGGGTATTCACAGCAAGCTGTTCCAGACCTGGACAGTTTTGTAAAGTGAGCATCACACACCATCACACCATCACACCATCACACACCATGCATCACACACCATCACACCATGCCTCACACACCATCACACACCATGCCTCACACACCATCACACCATGCATCACACACCATCACACACCATCACACCATGCATCACACACCATCACACACCATGCCTCACACACCACACCATGCATCACACACCATCACACACCATCACACCCCACACCATCACCCACCATCACAAACCATCACCCCCCATCCACACATGCATCACACACCCATCACACCATGCATCCACACCATCACACACCATCACACCATCACACACCATCACACCATGCCTCACACACCATCACACCATGCCTCACACACCATCACACCATGCATCACACACCATCACACCATGCATCACACACCATCACACCATCACACCATCACACACCATCACACCATGCATCACACACCATCACACACCATCACACCATGCATCACACACCATCACACCATGCATCACACACCATCACACACCATGCCTCACACCCATCACACCATGCATCACACCATCACACACCATCACACCATGCCTCACACACCATGCATCACACCATCACACACCATCACACACCATCACACCATGCATCACACACCATCACACCATGCATCACACCATCACACACCATCACACCATGCCTCACACACCATCACACCATGCATCACACCATCACCATCACACACCATCACACCATGCATCACACACCATGCATGCGTGTATTCATGAGAATGCTAGCAACTGGTTCAAAGTAATCAATAACTTGACCTTTTGTTGACTGGTACAAGGAATCAGTAATGATTTTGCACATATAGGAATTTGCTGATTAGTGCACAAACAGTGCACTTTGAAGTGTTGGCCGAGAATTGGCTAACTGGATAATCTCCCTGTCCTTGCACACAGTTTACATTATTTCTTCTTTCTAGTCTGGCAGCACGCTACATTCTTGCTACTGAAAAGTGGAACTTACTTGTTCAGCTGTGAGTTGGAACTACATGGGCATTGATAAGTGTTTATTAATCGTTAATGATGTCATTGGCAGTTTACATGTAGGTACCAATGGGTACTCCAGTAATCTGTAGGACCAATGGATACTCCAGTAATCTGTACAATCTAACTTTACTTTGTAGTGGAAGTTGTTCAATTAGTGATGATGTGTTTGCTCCTATGTACACACACACATGCCCCATCAGAGAGGCTGTACCTCCAGATGTCTATCGAAATAAGCCCATGTGTATGTTTCAATATCCCCTGTACTCTTGCTGTCGAATACCTGGTGCAACAGCTGACACACTTAGAAGGACATCTATTCAACATTCTCGGCACATTGTTGTGATTCACAATGAACACGTATGTGGGGGTGGATGGGGTTGTGTGTTGGCATCTGATATGAGTCTTTTGCAGTTCTACAAATTAGATCTTCTATATGAGACTCCCACTGGGGAGTTGGCTGTTGCACCTGCCAGTCATTTGGTTCAACAACTTAAAGCGATTGTGGTATCTGATGTAGAGCCATGCAAGTTTCCTGTTGGTCTGTTGACCACTGAACACAGAGACACTTGGTATCAAGCCAGAGAGAAACTTAACAAAGGTGAGTAGTTTTGATATCTATTAAAATACGGTGTCAGCAGGCCTGCTAGTTAATAATAGACAAGTTTAAACCTCTCATTGTGATTTGATTAGAGTGCCAGATGCGGTATTGATGGGCAGCTCTTAATTCTTCATGATCGATGTGGGAGTGACCTGTGCATACATATTGAGAGATAACTGATCCTATGCATGCTCAGATGAGAGATAACTGATCCTATGCTTGCACAGATGAGAGATAACTGATCCTATGCTTGCACAGATGAGAGATAACTGATCCTATGCTTGCACAGATGAGATAACTGATCCTATGCTTGCACAGATGAGAGATAACTGATCCTATGCTTGCACAGATGAGAGATAACTGATCCTATGCTTGCACAGATGAGAGATAACTGATCCTATGCTTGCACAGATGAGAGATAACTGATCCTATGCTTGCACAGATGAGAGATAACTGATCCTATGCATGCACAGATGAGAGATAACTGATCCTATGCTTGCACAGATGAGAGATAACTGATCCTATGCTTGCACAGATGAGAGATAACTGATCCTATGCATGTACAGATGAGAGATAACTGATCCTATGCTTGCACAGATGAGAGATATGCTTGCACAGATGAGAGATAACTGATCCTATGCTTGCACAGATGAGAGATAACTGATCCTATGCATGTACAGATGAGAGATAACTGATCCTATGCTTGCACAGATGAGAGATAACTGATCCTATGCATGCACAGATGAGAGATAACTGATCCTATGCTTGCACAGATGAGAGATAACTGATCCTATGCTTGCACAGATGAGAGATAACTGATCCTATGCATGCACAGATGAGAGATAACTGATCCTATGCTTGCACAGATGAGAGATAACTGATCCTATGCTTGCACAGATGAGAGATATGCTTGCACAGATGAGAGATAACTGATCCTATGCATGCACAGATGAGAGATAACTGATCCTATGCATGTACAGATGAGAGATAACTGATCCTATGCTTGCACAGATGAGAGATAACTGATCCTATGCATGCACAGATGAGAGATAACTGATCCTATGCTTGCACAGATGAGAGATAACTGATCCTATGCTTGCACAGATGAGAGATAACTGATCCTATGCATGCACAGATGAGAGATAACTGATCCTATGCTTGCACAGATGAGAGATAACTGATCCTATGCATGCACAGATGAGAGATAACTGATCCTATGCTTGCACAAATGAGAGATAACTGATCCTATGCTTGCACAGATGAGAGATAACTGATCCTATGCTTGCACAGATGAGAGATAACTGATCCTATGCTTGCACAGATGAGAGATAACTGATCCTATGCTTGCACAGATGAGAGATAACTGATCCTATGCTTGCACAGATGAGAGATAACTGATCCTATGCATGCTTGCACAGATCCAGTCAATCATACGTCACTTGAAACCATTGAGACAGCACAGTTCGTGGTGTGTCTTGACAGGCCACACCCTAATCTGCACACTGGACTGGCCAATCAGCATGACTCGTACACCACATTCATTGCAAACAGGTGTCTGCATGGGTCAGGATCTCGATACAACAGTGGGAATAGATGGTTTGATTCATCCATACAGGTGAGAATGAGGCGTGGTGAGCATGTCGTCATGACAGTTATCCCTATATAGCTTATTGTTGGCAAAGATGGAGGCTGTGGTACAATGCTGGAACACGGCTCTGCAGATGGGCCTGCTGCCATCAGTATCAACATCTTCACACTGCAACTTATGTTCAAGTCAGTCAGTCTCTCATGCATTCCCACATTCCATATATCCCATCTCTTTGTAGGTACAAATATGACTTCTTCTCAGAGAAGTCTTCTGTGGACCCAGCACTTCTAAAGCCTGCAAGCAAACTGTCCTGGAACATTTCTGCACTAACTGCACAAGACATTGAGAATGCAAAGAAGAATGTTGATAGGTGAGTCATAACTAGACCCATTGATAGGGCTGGATACATGTGCATCTTGCAAGCTCAACATGCAGTTTCTCTTACTCTCCATAGCCTAGTGGCTGATGTTGATCTTCAGACATTCATATTCACAGATTTTGGAAAGAATGTACCAAAGCAGCTGAAGCTATCACCTGATGGCTTCATCCAGAATGCCATACAGCTGGCATACTACAAGTAAGCTTACCTTCCCACATTGAACCTTCCTTTGCTATGTTTGCATACGTAGAAAGGTGTATACAGCCAGTTGGCAACACCCTGTACCAGGATGTAGCCCTAAACCGCTCAATACCACCTGTTAACAGTCTATATTGATTCTGGCTGTTGGGCAGTACATCCTGGTACAGGGTTTTGAAAATTGGCCATGCAGCCATCTTGCCCATGTAATATCTAAGTTGCATCGGACGATCAAATGTCCACACCTGTTTTTATGGCAGTTGGAGTGTCATAATGTAGCATGTCACCCTCTCATCACAGACTTCATGGCAAGCCCACAGCTATGTATGAAACTGGAGCAACCAGGTGGTTTAAGTATGGCCGAACTGACACTATACGTTCAACAACAAATGCATCATTTTCCTTTGTCAAGACCATGTGTGACCCAATAGCATCTGTAAGCCATTGTGTCCCCTACCTTTGATCCTGCAAACATACAACTTTCCATTCCAGGCTCAGCAGAAGGTCCAGGCACTCCAACAGGCAGTCCACGCCCACACCGAGTACACTAATGATGTATGTCAAACATGACCATGCATGGATCAGTGTAGCCAACCACACTCCACTGTGCATGCTTTGATCAGGCCATATCGGGAGATGCAGTGGACCGACACTTGTTAGGGCTCCGCTTACTGGCCAAAGAAGCTGGGATGGAGACTCCTGAGATTTTCAAGGACCCAGCCTATGGCAAGAGCGTCCATTTCTGTCTTTCCACCAGTCAGGTAATGACCATACCCCTCCCAGCTGCCAGGGCACATTCACTCTTGTAACCATGGCTACTCAGGTCCCGGTGGAAAGCCTTCCAATCTTCCTGTGTTTTGGAGCAGTGGTGGAGGATGGATATGGAATATGCTACAACCCACAAGAGGAGCGTCTCTACATCTCTGTGTCTTCATTCAGACACTGCCCTCACACAGATAGTGTGCTCTTCGCTAAAAAGCTCACAGAAAGTCTTAGAGAGATGAAGGATATTTTTAGAACTGTTCAACCAATTACGTCAAAGCTTTAAAAGTTGCTTTATCTATAGGAGTTTCTGTATACATTATTAGTGTAGCCAGTGTGGAACCAGTGTGGTGTAACCAGTGTGGTTTAACCAGTGTCGTGTAACCAGTGTGGTTTAATTAAAAATTAACACATAAACCTGTTTAGAAGAATTTTACAAATATGTAGCTGGAGGATATCCATCTCCACCACAGATATTCAAAATGTAAAGTGGTCAAGCTAGCTAACAGTTCCAGAACATCATGTATGCTGTGAAGGTCAAAATGTAAAGTGGTCAAGTGCACTAGATTACTAGTGAGATTACCAACCTGGCATCTTTCAATAGTCATAGTTTTCCCACCACAAGTGGTTATATTACAAAGGTTATTGAGAACCTGCTGTGCGCCAATGGTATCCATGGTCTGCAAATACATGCTTGAAACTGAAAGTTATCAATTACATGCAGTCTGTCTTACTATTACAGCCATGGAACGATCCTCTGAGTGGAAATTGAGACTGTGCACTGTACCAAATGTTGCAAACAATTCAATGAGGCTCTCTCGGCTGAGGTCAGTGGGAAAGTCCCTGATGAACAACTAGAGCAACAGCACAAGAATAATGTGATCACAGATCTTCAAAGACTTACCTCTTCAGTTCCATCTTTCTGGCCAGGCATACAGTGGTCACCTCCACTTACAATCTGCACACAGACACACACACACACACACACACACACACACACACACACACACACACACACACACACACACACACACACACACACACACACACACACACACACACACACACACACACACACACACACACTGAATCCTATCAAAATGCCATGAATCAAGACAACTTCAGAACTGCCACTATCATCACAGTAGAGAGACCCAGTTGCATACCTCTATTCTAAGAGTACTGGATGAAGACAGAGAATTCGAACCAAGATTTTCCATAGCAGTCTTTGCGCCTGCAGCTTCCATTGTCTGCAATGAGCATATGATGGGAGGATAGATATTTCGGTTCCACTCACTATGCACAAAGCCCCTCCTGTCTGATCAAGAGACACGCACTCATCCACAATTCCATATGCTCTGAACATCTCCACCACTTCCTCCAGCGACTTGTGAAGAGGGAGATTAGTGACACGAAGTTTCACTGGAAGACTGGTGGTAGTGGTGGGGGGAGGAGGGGATGGGTTGGGGGGGTTGGAGGAAGGGGATGGATGCACAGACGCAGTGGAAGCAGTTTTCTGAGTGTTGCGAGGTCTTTGATGGCCTGTAGCAATTGTACTTGTCCCAATAATACACAAGAAAAATGGAACAATGGTATCCATGCACTACCGGTGGTTCGGAGGTTGGAAAGAATACTCTTCCTTGCGGCATCTTTGTTAATCCTTCTGGTCCTGGTGGATGTGTCCTTTCATTTTCCCCTCTGGTGGGTGTGTCCTTTTCATGTTCCTCTCTGATGGGTGTGTCCTTTTCATGTTCCCCTCTGGTGGGTGTGTCCTTTCCATGTTCCCCTCTGGTGGGTGTGTCCTTTTCATGCACCCTCTGGTGGGTGTGTCCCTTTTCATGCTCCATTCCATTTAATTCCTGCTTTGGGTGCCTCTTCCATCCTATTTAAAAGCTTCTAACAGGTCTATTTGGTGCCCGCCTCTCCTTGACTGGCACATCCATCTCTTTCTATAATTGGGGGAGGGGGAGGGAGAGGGTAGGGGAGGGGGGGGAGGGTGAGGGAGGGTAGGGGAGGGGAGTGTTATTTGGTCTGTTAGTTTGGCGTGTTGTCTTTTTTTTATTCGTTGCTGTTCTTTGTCGTTGTCTGTTTTCTTTCTTCTGTTTTTCGGTGTTGGTCTTTTCATTGTCTGTTTCTTTTGTTGCTCCTGCTTACTTTTTTTCTAGGGTGGGCCTCACTTCACCTGATTTCGATGAACCTATCATTCCAACTTACAGCCTCTGGTGCTTATCAGGCTGTTGCAAGTTCTGAGGGCTACAGCCATCCAGACTTTCCATCTCATCAGCCCAGTTTCTCTCCTGCATAGAACATGCACTGCACACATAGCCACTGAAAGAGAGCTGTGAGTACCACTGGTTCAATGGAAAAGCCAGGAGTCCATTCTTCCTGGTCCACTGGGTTACTAGCTGTGTTGGCTGTGAGCAATATAAAGAACAGAGAGCCAGGAGACTGATCACTTGATTATCACCACACAAACATGGAGCACACTATCACATGATCAGAACCTCACCATCATATGACCACATGGCTGACCATCACATGACCACATGGCTCACCCACTATAACACATCAGCTCACCATCTGAAGCAATGGTTTGGAGAATATCTACGCATTTCCCAGAAGACTCCAGAAATAGCGTCAGATACACTAAGTCCTTATCAATGTGCAGCTAATTGGTGGTTGAAATATCAGGCAAAGGTATAAAACACAATAACGTACTATCTCCACAGGCACTGGTCTGTCAGAAGGAACAGAAGCCTCAAACAACTCAAGTTCCTAAAACAGAGGCATTCAATAATGGCCATATGGTTGCATCACGAAGTGCACCTTTTCGGACAGGTGAGGATGTTTGTCTGACAGGATAGTGCACCTGAATGCCTGAGCTGGCAACACTCTTAGCTGTGCTCCCAGATGTGCTAGTTCAGTGTCTCTCAGAACGGCAGTGTTTCCAAAGTCAACGTATCTCACAACATACTAAGTGCCAACACATTAATAACCAAATAAATCATTATGGTTTATTAACTTACCGTGTCATTGGTCACGCCCTCCACTCGAGCCCTGTACCACTGCATATCTTCGGAGTACAATGCTAAATAATGCCCTCCCTGGAGGACAGGCAAACAAACTGAAGGAACCACACCTCCAGTCCTAGAACAATGAGAGAGAGTACCATATATGGGCATGTGGTTAGCAGTAGACACATACTGGATCTGTTGCTGCATGTCCTGATATTGCTTATCCAGAGGCTCAGCCTGAACCCAAAAGCTTCCATCTTTATCAATCTCCGAATTCACAGTCACCACAAGACGTGCACCTTGGAGAAACAAATTCTATTGGATACCACCTCCATGCCTCCACCTAGCACATACCCACACCACACACCTCCACACTACACACCTCCTAACTACACCTCCACACTACACACCTTCACACTGCACACTCTACACATCCACACTCCACACTCCACACCTCCACACCACACACCTCCACACCACACACCTCCACACTACACACCTCCACACCACACACCTCCACACTACACACCTCCATACCACACACCTCCACACTCAGACTCCCACTCAACCTACCAACTTGCACAGCTGAGTGGAGAAGGCCAAGGGAAAGGGAGTCAGGGTGAGTCTTCACTTCAGAATTGGATGGCCTGGGGACTTGAGTGACAACAGAACTATTCAAATCCAGAGACGTAAGGCTCTTAGAAGCATCAGAGGAGGTCCCCAGGCCTTCGGCAATGGCCCCCTTCTCTTTGAGTTCTGAACCTTCAGTGACATTGGGTGTGCGACCATCCTGCAGTAGCTGAGGCTTTGGTGTCTGATTCTTGTAGCGAATGTCTCGACTAGTAAGGTCTACAGGCTATGGATGGTACACCTCTGTCATTACTGAGTGCATCCTCTGTCCCTTTAATGTTTGCAACAACCTTGTGATGTGACTTAGATATTAGAGATGAGGAATTTGATAGCACATATGGAAACACCCACAACCAAGCAAAGACAGCATCCGGAGGCAGCCACAAGGATATGAATTGACAAATTAAGGTCAAAGCTTGAGCCTTACTATATATGCCTAACTAATAATCAAGACCACACAATTCAAGTAATATATTCTGTAAAGTTTTGAGCTTTTAAGGGTTACATAATGTGCTTGTCTCTAGCCATATGGTATGGCAATAATTTAACATTAATGATATAAGGTCATAATCAGATCAATTTCTAAATACTCTGGCATAAGGAATATGGCACATTGCCTTTGTATTTCACATCATGTTATTGGAAGGTACCACAGCCCCACCCCATGCCCCTCCCCTACCACAACAGCCCCACCCCATGCCCCTCCCCTACCACAACAGCCCCACCCCATGCCCCTCCCCTACCACAACAGCCCCACCCCATGCCCCTTCCCTTCCACACACAGCCCCACCCCATGCCCCTCCCCTACCACAACAGCCCCACCCCATGCCCCTTCCCTACCACACACAGCCCCACCCCATGCCCCTCCCCTACCACAACAGCCCCACCCCATGCCCCTCCCCTACCACAACAGCCCCACCCCCATGCCCCTTCCCTACCACACACAGCCCCACCCATGCCCCTCCCCTACCACACACAGCCCCACCCATGCCCCCTCCCCTACCACACACAGCCCCACCCATGCCCCTCCCCTACCACACACAGCCCCACCCATGCCCCTCCCCTACCATACACAAACCTTGGTGTCAACCAGTGCTCGAGCATATGTTAGCACCAACACTCCAATGTCAAATGGTTCTTCACTCGTAAGGTCCAGTAACTGGACCAGAAAGCCTGACATAGCCAGCCTCTTGATAAGCATTACTGCCAGTTTCCGTCCAGCAATCAAGTCTTTAAACTTCCATCTAACCTGTTGGAAAAGCTGTCAGATCACATGACGCATCACATGACAAACATGAAGGCCACACCTCTCTCTTCTCAAACAGCCCTAATGGCTCCTCAATCAAGTGACAATCTAACACCTAGAGTGAGGTCAAATCACACCAATATCACCATGGCAACCATACCAACTCACTCGAAAAGGGTATGCTAAAAACTTGTCATCCAGTGAGTGGAGCTCAGTCGGGTCAATCTCTTCAACATTGCCATAATCAAGAAACATCACCTGTGTCTAAAATAGACCACAACCATAGACCACACCCCTAGGGAACATAGTGATGACCTCACAAATTCTGATGTGCTCTTTTCAACGCGCGCCCGATGCCATTTATGGTCACCTTTGTACTTTGCACAGCACAGCTGACCAGGGACAAGGGGGAGTGGCAGTGAAGGTTCCTCCAGATGTGTTCTAATTAAATGTTACCATGGTAACCAGCTAACAAATACAACATCCTTCCTTACGAGATGGCGCAGCTGATGTGATCAAGCACATTCTGTGTGGAGGCATCAGGTGTGAGGAGGGCAGTGAACACACCTGTAGCTTGCAGAGACCCAACTGCAGTGACGTCATAGCGTTGTCCTGTGAGGGTGCAGATACATTGGCCCTGCCCCCTGGACATGGTGACCCACACAGGACTCACCACATGCCAAGCTCCATGGGTAGGATGTGGTCATGGAATCCAAGGCACTGTACACCATAGCAAAGGAGGGACAGAAGCCACAGGAGGGATTGCACAGAGGTGATGCAAGCCTGGAACAGACTTTCTTCTTTTGATCTTGCAGCTAAAGAGAAGGGTAGCACCCCATCACACAGGAGCAGCCTGGCCACACCCACACAGTGCCACCAAATGGCAACAGAACTGTTTTTACCAACATGCACACACGTTTGGAAGGGGACAAGAACATAATGAGGTCATCAGTGTACCCAAAGGATTAGGCTGAGCAGTTTGGACTTTTAAATCCCATGGAGTTGCTAACCACACAAATCTCCCTGCACTGTCCATATGCTGCAACAACCTGCTTCATTAGGTCATCTCTCTCATCCCTTGAGGATTGTGCCTTCACTGATGAGAGGAGAAGTGCAGAGAGCAGTGACAGATCAGTGTCACAACCCTCCATAAGCTCCACAAGGTATGTCCTCTTCTCCTGGTGCATGTCTTCTAGTCCTTTCATGAGTCGCTTCATACACAATATTCTGTGAGTAGCATCATCTAACAAAATGGCCACACACACACACCTGTTCCACTGTGCTAAGATGCTCTCTCAGCTGCTTCAGGTGAGTACACAGCTCATTGCGATTAATATCAAATCTGTTCAAAACAGGGAATAATAATTGATCAGTGAGCGTTAATTAGATACTACTCATTAAAACCATTTCATTTCAAACTATCATCTCTTGTCAAATCAGGGGTATTGGAAGATTGAGAGGCAGCATAAAATTACATTCATTTGTGGAGTATGTGTCTATGTTTAGACATAAGCTTAGAAACTGTTATGTTTTAGGTTCACTGTAAGAGCATGGCAGCTCGTCTCTGCCAGCCATCATGGAATAATCACTCGCGTAATGCATACAATTCCCTTCGTGTGATCTCCAAAATAATGGAATGTCGTGTGAGCTCCAGAGCATCTACGTGTGTATGTCATGTTGAAGCGGATTACGAGGGTGCACGGACTATTATACTGCAGTGGCAGTTATGACAACACCACAGCAACCCTGAGTGGCAGACCTACCGCTCAGCTAGGCCTTTAGTGGTCTCGCCAATTTTTTTACGGTATTGGTATAGATCCTCACGCAGCCTAAAAAATGAACATTTAAACCATCTGAAGGTTTATGTGTCTAACATACTTCGCAATATCATTTATTTCTGTCATCAGAGCATCGGGATTCTGTACGAACAAGATGTGTGAGTTTCATACATTATATTCGCAAAACGATCTAACCTTCATTTCAACCGCTACAGTTCGATGATCGCGCGCTTTCCCAAGATGAATCACCGAAGCGCAAGACTGGCATAGCGCTAGTCGCGTCATACCATCGCCTGAGTGTGTACCACTGACGTCACACCTCAGCGATAAACCCTACCCGAAAGCTTACGTACTTTGGCGACACACTGTGCATTCGAGCGTTGCGATAGCAGCTTCACATCTATCGCAGAATGAGATACGAACACTTTCCATATTCTCTATAATACCGCCCTGTTGTAGGTTAATTTATTTATTTTAAAACATCTATAATTAGATTTGTAAACACCACAGATTCTAACACACCCTTCCTATGTAATGGGTTCTTGGGTACGCAAGTTGAAGTTGCGGCCACTGAACGATTAGATGGTCGGCTACGTAATACAACAATCTCGCCGACAAAGACAGATGTTCCACTCGACAAATGCTTTCGACGTAACATATCTTGATCGTCTTGGCTCCGATGAATGTAAGCATATAGGAGCATAAGCACACGGGAATGCATGTTCCTGGGCCATTGCAGAGGACAAGATCAGGCCAGCTACGAAGAACAAGCGGCAGAGAGTATAGTATTGCGATGATGGTTGAATACACACTACTGAGGTAGCTTTGACGAACTTCACGTGCCCTCGGGATCCACTCAATAGCGGCTTTTGCGCCTTTTGAAGATTCAAATGCCTCTACCTTCTCCAGGCTCATCTTGTCTGTTTGTCCAAGAACATACACGCGAGGGTGGTAGCGGTCAGCATTCACTCCACTAAGTAAGCGTAGCATCTCCGTTGTGTGTCCGCCTGAGCCCATTACAACCAGCGTCTTGCATGGTGAGGTCCGACTCTTAGACGATAGCTTCCCACTGGTAGATGACAGCTGAATGAACCTAACAAGGCCTGCAATTAATACAATAACACTACCGGTAGCTACTAAGATTACAACGCCCACCATTGTCGGTGCGCTTTAGTAAGAAAGCACGTGAGAAAATGGCGGGGTGTGCAGTTACAGAACTTCCAAGCGGAGGATTTTCGTTTGAGCAATGTACTAGGTACGATTCTGCTAAACTTCTACTATAGGCAATTATGTATCACATAGGAATGAACTGCTAAGGAGATCTGGCGTAACCTTTCCAACACCAGTAAAAACAGGCACCACCATTGCTGGCATAGTTTTCAAAGTAAAGCTCACTTTCTCTGGCAAATCAAAGGTGTTTAACTGATCTTTTTCGTCAGGATGGTGTAATATTGGGCGCTGACACGCGTGCAACGGGGGTAAGTAGGGTGTCATTCTACTGACTGTCATCTGCGCTCGATATTTAGGGGTCAGTCGTAGCCGACAAAAATTGTGCAAAAATCCACTATATCGCAAAGAACATGTAGTGAGTTCTGGTGTTGCACTATATGTCCGTGTGTGTTGTGTGTATGTATGTGTGCCTGTATGAGTGTGTTTTCCCTTCATTGCTCAGCTGTTGTGGGGCTGGGACTGCAGCAGACACTGAATACACTACAGAGATGATTTCATCTCAATTGGAACTCCACAGGCTTTCTACTGGGCGTAAGGTAGAATGAATGTGATGGCTGTGCATGCACTGTGGTCACTCAAATACTTTCCAGCTTCGTGTCACAACGGCTCTCCAACTGTTGAAGCAGTACCTGTACAGGTGTGTTTCAATAGCATGTCAGTGTTGTGATGATGTGTGTGGAGGTGTGGCCTCCAGGTATCAGGGCTACATTGGAGCATACCTCGTCCTGGGAGGTGTGGACATCACTGGTCCCCAGCTGTTCACTGTGCATGCCCATGGGAGCACTGACAAACTGCCATATGTGGCAATGGGTAAGATCAAGTAGTGATTTGGTTCATTGTTGACACTTCCCATTCAAACATAGGATCTGGATCTCTGGCTGCTATGTCAGTGTTTGAAGATCGTTATAAGCCCAACATGGAGGTGAGAAGCAGCTACTGCTAAATGTGTTTGTAATAAATACTTACTGACAGCTTGAGGAAGGAAAAAGGCTTGTTCGAGATGCAATTGCAGCTGGTATTTTCAATGATCTAGTCAGTTCAGATCTATTTGTGCACCTTGACAATGATATTGTAATGAACGCCTTAGGGTTCTGGCAGCAATGTGGATATGTGCATCATCACTGCTGACAAAGTGGACTACATTCGACCTTATGAAATTGCTAATGTGAAAAGTGAAAGGTGAGATGATCATAGCACTTGCCAGCTGATGTGATCATGTTACGTATTGTTTACAGATCTGGTGACTATGGATACAAAGCAGGCACCACTGCAGTGCTCAACTCATCTGTGTATACTTTAGAAGTGACGTCAGAGGACATCATGGAGTGTTGAGGAAGTCGTCAATAAACAGTTTTCCTTGACGTCATTATATTAAACTGATTGTATCTTGGCGCGCTTTACAACAGGGCGGGCCTGGGCAGTAGTATTATGTTCAATCGTATTAGCTCGCGAAGGCGATGGTTCGTGTTTGTAGTCGTACTCGTGGGTTTCAACGGGCTGGGCACTTGGCTCACGATCGACTTGCTGGGTGAGTGCTTCTTCCAGGAGGTATTCGATATTACAAGGATTGCTTTTCGCAGACTCGTACCAGAAGGTGGGAAGCATCCCGTTCCCAGACTCTTACCAGAAGGTGGGAAGCATCCCGTTCCGCAGAGGTGACTAGGGCGGGCAAGTAAGTCTCTGATGTAAAGGTGTGGCTTCCCTTTTGCAGCTCTGAGACCGTCGAATGATCCTTTGTGCGTAAAAGAGAAACTGCTTGTTAGCGGAGAACGCGACATGGACTGCGCTAATTCGAGTATTCTGGTCTTCGGTGCGTTAACGGCTATTGGCTCCTGGCTGACACTCACGTTGAGGGGCGAAGGGAGGGATGTGTTTCCCGTCGCACACAGTGACGATACAATTGCGGATGAACTGGTCTGGTATAGAAGGGACCAACTCCTCAATGCAGGAATAAATATACGTTACGCAGACACAGCCTCGACAATCATTCTGAAGTCATCCAACACATTGCGCATTATTTATATCCCAAGTATTCTAGAAAGCAGCCAAATCCGTCCAGCAGACAACAGACTGATGAAAAATGAGCTGAGCAAGTTTATCTCGGTCCTAGAAGTGTTCAAAGGTGCGCAGATATGCTCGTTTATGCTCCTGACCAGGACATTTAGGCCAGCTGCTGATACGCTACTGAGTGGCTGGTTGTATAGTTTTGAAACAACCTTGGCTGTTTACCACAGGTTATATAGTATCCCCATAGTATTCATACGAACAGGGGATCTGTATGGTCCATGGACACGCCAAACTCTAGATTCTATTTCTCACGCTTCTTACCAGAAGGGCGGCCACTTGCATCAGTGCTGGTATATTGTAGACGTTTCACTGATTGTGCGTACAGCTCTTGCACTCAAATCTCACTGCCTCGTCATAACCACAGAGGACTGCAATGCTACAATACTGACCCCTGGGGACCACAGAGATGTTGCTGAGGGCTTTTGGGACCATGTTGATACGTCAATGTTACATCCTTTAGAGAACAGTCTATCTAGCTCCCATATGTGGGCCAAGGCTTATATCACCAAGGACACACACAAAGAAGTTGTGATGACATCATACTTCACAACGGCACATGATCCCCAATGGAATGTGTCCAGATCTCCCAACCAGTTCCAGTACATCCAGGATTGGTACCTCTCCATAAAGAGACTTGGTATGGAAGCAGTGGTTTTCCATGATGGGCTGGACCTTGGGTTTATTAACAGAGTCTGCAAGGATTACAGTAAACTATCTTTTGTACTAGTCCCATCTCTGCAGAACAGAAGCACAAATGACGCTAGGTTTTTCGCCTACCAGACGTACCTCGATCACCATCCTGAAATCTCCATGGTGATGCTCACCGATATCAGTGACGTGAGATTCCAGCGAAACCCTTTCCTCCTCATGCATCTCCTTGGAGACAACGTTTATGTGGGAACTGACATTGATGTATTTCCAAGCATCAAATACATGCCATGGATCAGTGTAAAATTAGAAGCATGTTTTGGACGACTGGAAGCATTCAAGTATGGGAGCTACCAATGCTTGTCAGAGCTTGACACTGTGTACAATGCTGGTGTGATTGGAGGCACGAGACATGCAGTGATGGCTGTGCTGTGGTGGGTGACACACTATCTCTATCTCAGCCCCGCCCACTTGAACTGCAACATGGCTGCTGTGAACATTGCTCTACACAAACATTTTTATGAGCGTGTCTATACAGGCTTCCCACTGGTTAGCAGGTTCATGTACAAGCAAGCTGCCCCCAAAGCTGTCTACATAATACACAAATAGAGACTTGGGCATGTCCATCAAAGGGAACAGAACTCGCCAAGATCATATGTTACATTAACAGTGTGTCCAAACCTAAGGGCCCGGGGGGGGGGGGGGAGGGGGGGGGGGAGGAGGAGGAGGAGGAGGAGGAGGGAAAAGAAAAATAAACCATTAAATGTAGAAATGTAGAGCAAACCATTTCTAACCTTTCAAAGCCCACTTTGACATCCTCAGCTTTGCTGGTGTTACACAGAATGGCACAAGAGGCAACAGTTGGATCAAACAAAGTTGCAAAGTACTTTGTTCCAACTCTGACAAGGTCTTCTGCTGTTACCTTAGCAACCATGCTAAGCAGGCTCCTATGGCAAAGCACTAATGCACCCACTACAATGACAGGATCAGCCACTCACTGAGAGAAGGTTGCATCCAAACCCTTCAGAGAATTTAGAATCGCTTGGTCTGCCAAATCATTCATCGACTGTTCAAGGTCGATTATAAAGAATACTGCACCACTGATAGCTGCTTCCAACTGTCCAGAATTAATTGGCGTCACACCTTTCACAAAGTCATCCTGTCCATAATTTTAAAAAAGAAATTGACAAATGCAGCCCGTTCACTAACATACCACTAACCACAATGTTTTTTGCGGCCTCGTATCCTTGCACTACATGGCTAGCCTTAAGCAACATAAAGTATAGCAGACCATCTTCAGGTTTGCATTCCAGTCTGAAGGTTAAGCATGGAAGATTGAAGCTCAACAGATAATCTGCTCACCTGTAGCCATAGGACAGTCCCATTCCCCTTATCTGTCTCCACATTGGACCCTACAAGTGGGTGTGGTCAATGGTGGAATGCTCAGCATTTAACATTAACAACTGAACATGTGAACATTGGAAGATGACAAAGAACTAGAGAAAAAGGGTGTGGCCAAATGTTGAGGTACCTCTAATGCTCCCAAGTACTCCATAAGGACCAAGATGGATGCAAAGTCATGGTGGACTGGTGTCTTGATGCACGGAACAGACTGTATCAGATAGCTGGACTCAACACTTCCTAAGCCAGCCAGGAAACCTCTCCCACAACTCATCTCCTGCATCAAAGCCACTGATAAGCTCACAGAAGGTGGTTGAACAGAACGTGGCCTGGGGACCAGCAAGAATACATTTAAGGTCCATATCACACACTGCTAAAGACACACCCTTCTAAATAAGAACTTGGTACAAAGTGAAGCCATGGAGCAGAAGGCTTCATATGAGGTAGGGAATGGATGTTCATGGCCACAAACACACGAATGTTGCTTGGAGAGACCAATGCACTCTGTACTGTCCTCATGTCTTCAATGACCTGTTGAAGGTAGCTAATCTAGGAGTTAACAGACTACTAAAAAATTACCTTCTCTGAAGCAGTAGTATCTTTTAGACATGCCAGTATATCACCAAGGAACTTCTCCTGAGTGATCGCACTGCAATAATTATACATGCTCTCTGTTGAGAGACAAAAGGGTTAACATTATCTGTCCACAATTGCACACAAGTCATGGATGTGTGTACATCACCTATTGCAACAATGGTATATAAAAACCTCACATCATGGTTACTTCACCCCAATACACACACAGAGCACACACATGACACACACACGACAGACAGCAACACACACACACACACACGACACACACATGACACACACATGACACACACACACACACATAACACACACACACACACACACACACACTCTTGTGTGTACCAATTTGGCCACAAACCTTAAGCATCATCCACACATAGGGCTAGGTTCGGCACCTAAACTTTTATACATAATTTAATTACATACAAAGCAACGGGCACTTGTCAATAACAGCCAGATAAAATGAAAATATGACCCCATTATTCAAGATAGTGAGTAGTGCATGTTGATTTGTTTCAATTCTGAAATTTTAAAACCCTTCAAGCGCACCTGCTCTGAAGACCATACTGGAATGAACCATTCTGACAGCCTGATTGCCCATCCTCTTAACCCTGTGGTACATACATGACACTTTAGAACACTCTGAGTTAGGTGCCACTAACTTTGTTATATAGTTCAATAGTTTATTAACCACAATTGTTAGCCTGTCCCTGGTGAACTGAAGTCCATACATCGCTTCTTGGAGATGCTGTACTCCTTTAATATACTGCTGAGGTTCCACCTTTTCCCCCAAGTGGATCCCATCAGACCACAAGGTATTGAGTCCAGCATGCAAGGTATAGTATAGAGTCCAGGATCCATACCATGCAGGGAATGGAGACTAACCTTCACCGTAACAAAGGCTATCTCAGGAAACACTCCAAACTCAAATTTCTTTCCTTTCTGCCCCAGAGTAGCTGATGTGCTAACAGTTTCCTCAGCGATCTCTCTCACTCTGATGTCATGGGGAACCCCTACTGCAGGGAAAGTCCATGATGTCATGCCCTCAACATTCCCAAACCACACCTACCTCCATTACGCTGAACAGGGGAATCAAAATACAGTTCAAGGAGTAGTGGGATGTAGGGTCGTAGAGCCACAGGAACTGCCGAGGTATTGAGCGCAGCCGTCAGCTACGTAAAGGCATGAACATGAGGTCTGAACTACAATGAAATTTAACCCTTAAGTATACCTTCACTAAGGAAGAGTGTATCTGATGGACCTCAAAGAAAAATGGCAGGTGGCCCACAGGAAGTTTCAGGGAAAGGGTGGCATCTTCTGTACCATGGTTGCCATGGACAACGAGCTCATGAAACCTTATACTGTTTATGCCTGGTACTGGAAAGCTTGTAACAATGTCCATTGGTGGAGGTATCTATAGGGGGGAACATGGAGGAGGAGGAGGGGAACATGATGGAGGAGGGGAACATGGAGGAGGAGGAGGGGAACATGGAGGAGGAGGGGAACATGATGGAGGAAGGGAACATGGAGGAGGAGGGGAACATGATGGAGGAGGGGAACATGGAGGAGGAGGAGGGGAACATGGAGGAGGAGGGGAACATGATGGAGGAAGGGAACATGGAGGAGGAGGGGAACATGATGGAGGAGGGGAACATGGAGGAGGAGGAGGGGAACATGGAGGAGGAGGGGAACATGATGGAGGAAGGGAACATGGAGGAGGAGGGGAACATGATGGAGGAAGGGAACATGGAGGAGGAGGGGAACATAGAAGAGGAGGGGAACACGGTGGAGGAGGGGAACATGATGGAGGAGGGGAACATGGAAGAGGAGGGGAACATGGTGGAGGAGGAGAGGAACATGATGGAGGACGGGAACATGATGGAGGAAGGGAACATGATGGAGGAGGGGAAAATGATGGAGGGGAACATGGTGGAGGAGGGGAACATGGAGGAGGGGAACATGGAGGAGAGGAACATGATGGAGGAAGGGAACATGATGAAGGAGGGGAACATGGAGGAGGAGGGGAACATGGAGGAGGAAGAGAACATGATGGAGGAGGAAGAGAACATGATGGAGGAGGGAACATGACGGAGGTATCTTTAGAGGGCAACATTTAGGTGTTGCTACGCTATGCTTGCTACTTACCTCATTTGTTCTGATAGCTTCTTTCCAGTTCCTGTCTTTTCTGTGACAACCCCGCCTCTCCCAGAAGCTCCTTTTGCTTGGCTATGCGACCTTCTCCTCTGAGACATTGTCTCTGCCAGACTAGTACTTGGAGTGCCCAGCATCTTGAGCAGAAGGTAAGTTGAAGAGGCAAAGTGATGGCCACCTCACAACTTACAGCTACACTATGGGCCAGCACATGAAATAGTGTTTGAGTAAGCCCAGCCAGAAGGGTTCACGTTCTTCCATCAGTTTGCGAAAGTGAGTAGTTTGATCAATGTACGTCACAAGCTAATAGCAGATTAGAAGGAGCAATACTTAGGAACAGGACAACTATGCCAACACAACACTCACCATCAAACACTCAGCGCCACAACACGCACATCGCCACAACACGCACAGCCCACAACACGCACAGCGCCACAAACACGCACAGCGCCCACAACACGCACAGCGCCCACAACACGCACAGCGCAACAACACGCACAGCGCACAACACGCACAGCGCCACAACACGCACAGCGCCACAACACTCACATCCACAACACACATCTCACAACACACATTCCAACACTCACATCCCCAACACTACATCTCCACAACACTCACATCTCCACAACACTCACATCTCCACAACACTCACATCTCCACAACACTCACATCTCCACAACACTCACATCTCCACAACACTCACATCTCCACAACACTCACATCTTCAGCTTTTTGTCCAAACAGAAAGTCACCTATAGCCTGAAATGCTATAAAGGTGTGAGGATCTTCCTCCATCTGAACACCAAGACAAGTAGACAAGTGGTTATAATCAGCACATTTTGAAAAAATATGACAAGCAAATGCAGGAGGAGGAGGAGGAGGAGGGGACTGCCACGTGCCTTATTCAGAAACCTTCTAATCTGCATGACTAGAATAGACTGCATTCTATCCATGTCAAAAGGAATCTTACCATCGGCAATTGAAGAAAGAATTTCTAACACTCTTTGGTGTGGACAGATGTGGACACACAGCTCAGAACCACACACAGATGGATACACATGCTTACTTGTCCTTGATCTGAGGAAGCTTCTGTGTAGGCACGCCATGAAACTCAAGACCTATACACACCTCTGCATTCTCTTGCAGTAACAATTCCATCTACAGAGCACCTTTACGCAGTGATGTGTGCAAGGAGGACTCTTGGCCACACCTACCTCAGAACAGTATGGCTCATCAACGTGCACCAACCCAATCTGCAGCGGCGCTACAGAGGTACTGTGGAGGTACTCCACTAGAGCAACAATGGCTGAATAGAAGTATCGATCCCCTGCCTTCGGTCCCCTCCAAGCCATGACTGCCATTCCATCCTTCTCGTCATCACTAGGGAAGGCCACTACCTCACACACACTAGACAACAGTGGAGGTACTGGTGACTGCCATGGGCGCTCCATGGAGGGGAGGGGCCCCTGGGACAACCATCAGTGAGCAGGTAGCAGGGTGGACACTGGCACATACCTTGCTCATAACCTTCTCTTCAAATGGTGCCAATGCAGTAAACACATCATCTGGTTCAAGCTGACCCGTTATGATGAGAGCAAGATTGTCTGGTCGATAGTAGTGTTTGTGGTAGGCCTTAACCTGTAGGTTAGTGTGTTATGGTAGGCTCTGTAGGGTTAGTGTGTTATGGTAGGCCTTAACCTGTAGGTTAGTGTGCTATGGTAGGCTCTGTAGGGTTAGTGTGTTATGGTAGGCCTTAACCTGTAGGTTAGTGTGTTATGGTAGGCTCTGTAGGGTTAGTGTGTTATGGTAGGCCTTAACCTGTAGGTTAGTGTGTTATGGTAGGCCTTAACCTGTAGGTTAGTGTGTTATGGTAGGCCTTAACCTGTAGGGTTAGTGTGTTATGGTAGGCCTTAACCTGTAGGGTTAGTGTGTTATGGTAGGCCTTAACCTGTAGGTTAATGTACAGATTAGCTGGCCCTAAGTTATATGAGCCAATCAAGTGCTTGAGGTGAAACATTAGTCAACTAACTCGCTCATTGGAACAGCTGGTACGAAGGTTGTGTAGACGCCCTCCTGTGTCTGACTGGAAAGGCAAAATCAGTCTTACTGGAGGCATTGAGGGCGGATCCCCTACCTTGTATCCACAGTCCCCTGGGTACATGGCTTGCAGAAGCCGGAAAAGTGTGAGTTCCTCTGCCGTGTTCTCACGTGCCTGCATCTCGCAGTAGACTACACCCGCATCTTCCCCGTCTCCATTGACATGATGAACTTCCGTTGTAAAGCCAGCATCCTAGAGCGCACCAGTGCAATCACTCCGCCCCTTCAATTACTGGCTTACATACAGTGAGCGTTGGGTACAGGATGTGCTCTAAATAGACAGGCATCAAAGAGAGAAAGCCTTCACTCCCTGCGTTCTTCATTGTGTACACCGTGTGGTCCACGTCGGTCCACGCGTTAGTACCACGTGCCAGACAACGGTTAGCTAGTTGGTCGAGAACTCCCTTCGAGTGAAACACGAAACGACGTGTGTTAAACGAAGCATTGCATCAGAAACAGTACCTTGTAGGATAGTCCTCACTTCCCATAAAAATCAAGTGCTCGAGAGTATGAGGTAGGCCATCGTGGTCGTGAGCTTCAGTGGCTACAGAATTTACACATAAGGCACACGTGCTAATGCGAGGCTGCTCTACCTAGGCAGAAATATCCGTTGACGAGAGGGCCTTCGACTTGTGCAAGATAAACAATTATGCCGGTCCTACGACTCTTCAGCTTGAGTAAAGGCACTCCGGCGATCTCACATGAACCTAGCGTTTCGTACACAAAGCCCGCCATAACTGCGTGGGGCGATGGATTGTTTACTAATTTAATTATCCGCATGGTCCTCGACCCTCAGTATGCGTGGAATGTAGGTTCGCCCGTTCACCATCCGTCGCACATCCTGGTCGTGGTGGTAGATTCAAACATGGCCGACAGCAGTATGACGGAAGAAACCATCCAGGCGTTCGCATCGCTACCAATCCCTGATCCGCATTACGTGGCCCTGCTGTGCCAGACTACTACGGCTCGCTCAAGAACTTCCAAGTTGAAAAGAAGATCGGGCAAGGCCAGTTCAGCGTTGTATTTCGTGCAAGGTGTGTGGTGGACGACAGGATAGTGGCGCTCAAGAAGATTCAGGTAACTTAATGGCATTGTTAGGTTCACTGGTTGATATGGACCTACGTATATAGATTTTCGACATGATGGATGCCAAAGCTCGACAAGACTGCATCAAAGAAATAGACCTACTTAAGGTAACGGGAACGTCTCGCCTGTGGGGCAGCGTTTCGGTATCCTTGTCCCATAGTTTAAACGCCTTCAGACGACAGTGCAAGGAAGACATATATGAGCGGCCTCCATAAACAACCCAGTCATTCAAACAATAGTTCATTACTGTGGAGCGATAAATAAGAGTGACTTTAGATCGGTTACAAAAAGATCAGATAAAAAATAAGATGTACGAATCCCGTTATCTCATTTAATTGTATAGTTTTACATATGGTATTTGATAAAGTCTTGCTCTATGGGTTGTGGTGTTATTGGTTTGATGCATAGTGATACATTTAAAATCAAAAGAAAGTTTCGCATACAAGGATAACATGTGGACCATTTATGGGAATAAACGTATCAGCTCATTACCATATAATTAATATGTCTTAGGCTACTGATGAGCTACTGATAAGCTACTGAAAATCGAAAACATCTTTCCATGTAGGAAATCACGATTCTTCGCGATAATATCTTAGTAGTGGCCATTGCCATAAAAAATAATACAGTCTAATATTATATATTAATCGCCACTACAGCGGAAAATATATAACTGCCATTATTTCCACACTGGTTATGTGCATTCATAGATTGTGTTAGGATTTCCCTATTCAAAACGTACGTCAAGTTTAATTTAGATGTGGAAATGCCATTGCTAATGCAACTGTAGAGAAGTCTGTGTGATCTGTCTCATGTTTTTGTCTGTGCAGCAACTGAACCATCCCAATGTAATCACTTACCTCGCCTCATTTGTGGAAAATAATGAGGTAGGTCTGCCTTCATGCAGCTATCACTGTTGTGTACTCACATCACGGGATTCAGTTAAATATTGTGCTGGAACTGGCTGATGCTGGAGACCTGTCAAAGATGATCCGAGTAAGTAGTGAAGCCATTAGGTGCTACACTTATGCTTTCTTTTCTGTTGAAAAGCATTTCAAAAAGATTAAGCAGTTAATCCCGGAACGGACAATTTGGTATGCACACTACTATCTGTGCTTCTATATTTCATTAATTCCTATCTGCTCAGGAGGGTACTTTGTACAACTATGCAGTGCCCTTGAGCACATGCATTCCCGAAGAGTCATGCACAGAGGTGAGCTCCAGATAGGAAAGCCACAACAGCATAGCATCATGCAAAATGTTGTTTAGATATCAAACCAGCAAATGTGTTCATGACGGCATCAGGAGTCTTAAAGCTTGGAGACCTTGGTCTGGGTAGGTTCTTCAGTTCCAAGACAACAGCTGCCCACTCTCTCGGTTAGTTAGCACATGGCTGGGTACAAGACTGGTCATACCTAGTCCCTTTGGCAGTGGGCACACCCTACTATATGTCTCCTGAAAGGGTTCACGAGCATAGCTACGATTTCAAATCTGATATATGGTCTTTAGGCTGCCTGTTGTATGAGGTAAGTACTTCTCTGGTGTTAGCTAGCTTCTAGTCACTATCTGCACACACAGATGGCAGCTCTGCAATCACCTTTCTATGGAGACAAGATGAATTTGTACTCCCTATGCAAAAAGATTGACAAATGTGGACTATCCTCCATTACCTGCTGATATCTATTCACAAGAGGTGAGAGTCATGTGTGAGGATCATGTGACCAGGAGATAAGAGCCACAGAGTAATATTATTCAATTTTCCAATATTACACCAGCTTCGAAATCTAGTTGGTGCTTGTATCAATGCCAATCCTGCTGACCGACCTGACATACATACAGTGTATGGAATTGCCAAAGATATGTCTGGACGCACAAGTATGGCTGGGCAGACCAAGTGATGTGTGTGCCTCTATATGTCTGTACTGAATCAAAATTTTTCCCATTGTTGTGTATATTGTATTAATTGATCATTCCGCATCACTTCAGAATTTAGTAAAAATCATTTACTGCAAGTCTTCGTCCATTGATGGCAAGTGTTATGTACTTTACGTGGTAGAGAAAAAGGAAACGATTTTAGTTTATTATAATTCAAAATTTAATCTGCATAATGTTCATAATCGATCTTTCTGATACGATTAAGCTGCACCTGCACTAACTAAGAGCTGGCTGATACACACCATGTCCAAACATTCCTGTCCTAGAAGTAGCATCTGAAGCATGATTTACAAAAGCAGCTGTACGGTCCTGTTCAGTGCGAAACGTCTGCAGGCTAGCTGGGACCTTTTCTCGTTAGGGGGACGGAGATATATTAGCAACCGATCGCCATGATTTATTGTATGGGCGCACCTTTGTGAATTTCGACATCTTCCAAAGAGGGGCACACTCCACCGGTTCTGAATAGCGTCTTAGGAGAGACGCTCTGGTTTCATAAAACCTTTCCATTCAGCTTCTGGGTAGAGCAAGACGACAGCAAGCATACATGTACCTCACAGGTTGGCATGCGATGCATACCTTGCCCTTGAGTTCGTCTTTCTGCCTTTTCTCTTGTTTCCTTGTTTCAGCTAACCACTCTTCCTGGTAGCGGTGTGCCAGAAGTTCAAACACCGGTGTAGAAGGACGTGTGGAGATACCAAATGTAATGTCAGGTGGAGCTGGAGGTACTTTCTTTTCTCTAGGCGGCTTCTCATGTCGTCGAATGTCGTGTGTTCTTCTGAACTGTGTTTGCTCACAAGCCGTGGTTAGCCCTGACTGCACAGAACGCTTGTTTAAGGCCAAGAAGTCTTTCGCTGCTTCGCTCGCGGCAGCTTTACTTGATGGCTGACGAATATTCCAAACCATAACTAGAAGGATCAAGTAATTTCAATTATAACTTTCATAAGAAGACAGTGAATTTACCTTCTGCAACACCCCTGTCAAGCCGTTCGTTCTGCATGCCGTACGTAAAATCCATCGGCGGAAGAGTGAAGCATCGCGTTTTTATTTTACCGGTCTGAGCCTAAAATCCACGAATTGACTAATATCATATACCGACAATTTACAACATACCCCTAATCAATAGAGGGTTTGTAGAGAGCGACTCTCTTTGTGATCCAAGTGCTTTTAATTCCTTCCTACTCATTTCGTGGCCTCGCTGCCGTAGCAACTAATAGTTTGCATCAACGTGATCTAGTTTTCCGTTGTCATAACTACAAAAGTCGATATACATGTAAAATGTCAGAATTGCACTGCCGACATTTACTGAAAATAATGGAAAAGAAAATCGGATCAATGTGAGTATGGTTTCTTAAATCACTGCAAGTCCACATATTATTCTCAGGCTGCAGGAAGTCGCCGAACTAGTGAAAAGCAATCCTCGAGGTGCTGTTATTAAACTGACAAGAGCAATTGCTCTGCAGCCGAAAAACGCAGAACTCTTCAGGCAGCGGGCAGAAGCTTATGAGGCGCTGTTTGATTACCATCCAGCGATTTTAAATTTTAGGAAAGCGTTACTTCTCGGTCCGCTAAATAAAGAAGCACTTACCTTCAGATTGGCCGAAGTGTACTGTGCTTATGGTGAGCGTTTATGTGAAGGAAACAGCACTTACAGGGCACTGGAGATGTTCAAAATGGCACTTGAATACCAACCACATAATAGAGAGTATGCCTGAAGAGGTATTCCGAATATGCGTCTCTTTAGCAGCAACTTGCGAAATAATTTATTTTTTCATTAGAATCACGTGTTTGTCTGTATTGAAGAGGTACGACGAATGCATTGAGATGATTAAAAAACAGCTTGAAGAGGAGGGAACGAGTTCAGGGCTGTATACATCAAGATCCGTGCTGCACATGATGTTTGGGAATGTAAGATTTGATTTATTAGGGATAGACAACACCTTCATCATGTCATGCTCTATGCCGCTACTATATATTTGCAGAACACACAAGCATTCTATGATGCATGCAGAGCTCTTGAGCTAGATCCTTCCAACTTTGAGGCCAGTCACCTTAAAGATGAATTGGAAGCAAAAGCTGAATCCTTTAAAAGCCAGGTCAGTCTTTGTACATGTGCATAAATGTTCAGAGCATGATGCTGCCCCTCACTCACTCAATGTGTGGAAATATTTATGTCGAATGATGCGTGACTTACAGGCCATTGCACATGCACTGGTTGGTGAGAGGGGCAGAAGCCATTAAAAGTATTACCAGTGCAATCGAAAGTAACCCCCAAGGAATGGACTACCATATTTTTAGGTAGTTCCAAGTATGTTGTCTCCTTTATAAACCTACAACTGACCTAGAGGGTCACTGTACCGGAAGACAGGCCAGTATGACAAAGCTGTGGATGACTTACTTTTAGCTATGGATATTTGTGAACACAAGTTGGAGTGCTCAGTATACAATATGGCATCGCGGCAGCTGATACTGACTTACACGACTTTGCTATTGAATGCTTCAGGTATGCATAACCAGGTCACCACTTCCTAGAACCCCTCACCCCGATGTGAATACAAACACATTTCATGCAATGCTAACCACTATCGTCTGCAGCCAACCAAACATTATGATGAAGCTGGTGACATTGCTCAACAAGGCAATCAAGTCTGAGAAGAAGGAGAAGGGACTGTATGTTAACAGAGGAGGTATGTGCACAAGAATATGGACTCCATGTGCCCATCCTACTGGCATATTTTAGGACTGCTTCTATCAACATGAGGAACCTTCTCTTTTGCACTGGCGGACTACAAGCAAGCACTTGAGTTGGATCAAAATGATTGGAGCAATTGCATCACGAATCGCAGTTGTCTGTTGTGAAATCGGTGTGCATCATTTCCATGAACAGAATATGATTAAGGCCAAAGATTACCTTTCTGAGCAATCAATTACAACCCTTATGTTAGCAGTTTTTATGTGTACAGAGCATACAGTTCTTCAAGCATTAAAGGTGATATTGTACATGTGCACAGTCACACTTATGCACATTCTGCATACAGAATATTCCAGATGCAGAGCATGACCTGGCTCGTGCTCTTTATTTAGAGCCCACCAGTGAGAACTGTTTTTCTGTTATGGCAAGGGTATGTCCTGGGAAGACGAAGGAAGATATTTTGAAGAACTACAACATTCCTGCGGCTGTGTGTGATCTGGACATGGCATCACATTTGAACACGTGTAAGTTTCTCAAATGATCTTTCAAGGAGAATATCAATGTTTCCAAGTTGACCTCATTGGTTGAACATGAAAAGACAGGGCCCTGTTCTCTCTCTCTCTAGGTACGATGACAAACACTCCTTCAAGCCTGGGGTGTTTGAGCCCTTCCAAAAATCCAAATCCCCATCATCCAAGTACTCATTCCCCTCACCAAGAGAGGGACTTTCATATGGAGCTGTTCTACTGTAAGAAGGCAGTAAGTACCAAAGGTGCCATTAACTTGTCATGCAAGTTGAAATGTCTTCACCACAGGCTACAGAAGAGTTTAAGAGGATCATGGATGAGCTTAGACCACTTCATTTACCTGCACTGAAACTGCTCCCCTTGGAGAGAACACTTTGAATAGAAACAGAGTGTGATATCAGCTCACTGGTGACAAAGCAGTCAGTTGGTCATTTATGCAGCAATTCAACTCAGCCACACATTCGACTGAATTTCTACTGTGCCTCTCCTTGTAGAACTACATACACAGCACAGCACTACATTGACATGCAAACTGTTTGTAATGTCTGCCTTCTCAAAGTGATTATTCTATGCAACAGAAGCTTTACCCCATTGAGAATAACTTATGAATTCACTGACACAATTCTAGATCTCAAGACCATGGCATCATTCTCCTCAAACAGCCAGACAGAGATCAGAAACCAATACAATGATGCTTGTTTTTGAGATGTTGTTCAAATAATACGCACCATGATTTTCTCTAGATACATCGGTACTGTTGTATAAGTAAAGAAATGACAAGCAGCAAACTAGCTGCATCTTGGTACTGTCATGCGGCAGACACCCATAGAGCAATAGGACGAGGGCATTAGCCAGCGATCCAACTTAGGCATTGACAAGCAAATAATAACATTCAAATAACTACACTAAATGAATGATGTAAGTGCTTGACACACCACCAAGTCCTCTATAATAAATGAACAACGCACTTCTCAGTTCTAGGATTGCCCTCTTGTGTGCTCATACATTTCCTTGGCAACTCCATAGACTGTCTGTATGTCAGGCCGGTCTGCAGGATTGGTTTTGATGCAGCCATCAACTAGATCCCGAAGCTGATAATGATGCAATATTAGTTCAATAACATGGTTTTGTGACACATCTATGGTCACATGATCCTCACCCCTTGATCACATGACTCTCACCTCTTGTGAATAGATATCAGCAGGTAATGGAGGATAGTCACATTTGTCAATCTTTTTGCATAGGGAGTACAAATTCATCTTGTCTCCATAGAAGGGTGATTGCAGAGCTGCCATCTGTGTGTGCAGATAGTGACTAGAAGCTAGCTAACACCAGAGAAGTACTTACCTCATACAACAGGCAGCCTAAAGACCATATATCAGATTTGAAATCGTAGCTATGCTCGTGAACCCTTTCAGGAGACATATAGTAGGGTGTGCCCACTGCCAAAGGGACTAGGTATGACCAGTCTTGTACCCAGCCATGTGCTAACTAACCGAGAGAGTGGGCAGCTGTTGTCTTGGAACTGAAGAACCTACCCAGACCAAGGTCTCCAAGCTTTACAACTCCTGATGCCGTCACAAATACATTTGCTGGTTTGATATCTAAACAACATTTTGCATTATGATAGCTGTTGTGGCTTTCCTATCTGGAGCTCACCTCTGTGCATGACTCTTCGGGAATGCATGTGCTCAAGGGCACTGCATAGTTGTACAAAGTACCTCCTGAGCAGATAGGAATTAATAAAATATAGAAGCACAGATAGTAGTGTGCATACCAAATTGTCCGTTCTGGAATAAGTTTATTGAGTTTCTTGAAATGCTTTTCAACAGAAAAACAGCATAAGTGTAGCACCTAATGGCTTCACTACTTACTCGGATCATCTTTGACAGGTCTCCAGCATCAGCCAGTTCCAGCACAATATTTAACTGAATCACGTGATGTGAGTACACAACAGTGATAGCTGCATGAAGGCAGACCTACCTCATTATTTTCCACAAATGAGGCGAGGTAAGTGATTACATTGGGATGGTTCAGTTGCTGCAGTTGTAGAAGTTCAAAAACCCGTCGTACCCTAGCGTGCCTTACCTTGAGTAGGTCTATCTCTCGGATGCAGTCTTGCCTTGCTTTGGCGTCGGTCATTTCGAATATCTTAGGAGAGTCGAGACCAAATGAACATTTGTTTTCAAATGTTGAAAGCACTAACACACCTGGATTTTCTTGAGAGCCACTACTCTCCCGTCCACAAGGCATCTGGCTCGAAACACGACGCTAAACTGGCCTTGTCCAATTTTCTTTTCCACTTGAAAGCTTTTGAGAGAACTGTAGTAATCAGGCACTACGGGAGCTACATAGGTTTGAGGGTCAGGAATAGTAAGCGACGCAAACGCCTGCGAGATAGTTTCATCGGTGCTGGCCTCAGCCATTTCCAATGTCTCCCTAGAAACCACCGTAGAAACCTCCTTCCATAAATACAATGATCGCAATCATAGAGACAGTCAATCTCGAGTGGGCGTGGTTAGTTGTTAAACAACTCGTCGTGTTGGCTGGTGGATTCAGCGTCATGAAACGCAGATAAACCATTTGAGACAGAAGTGGAAAGTGATTCACGGCGCGCAGTTTAAATGCTAAAGCCATCCGCCCCCAAAACCCCATGGGCTGGCCATAATTATTACAGGTTTAGGCACGTGTGCGTAATTTTGAAGGTTGGAGGTTGGAATGGCTATGGGAGAGGTACCACTGAAATTCACAGTCATAGCAAAATGTCCTGTCACTAAAGCACGCGTCGCTAGGATGGTGCTCTCGCATCACGCCGTGGATACACCGGTTTTCATGCCAGTGGGTACCCAAGGCACCCTCAAAGGAATGACCCCAAAGCAATTGGAAGACATGGACTGTCAAATTATGCTTGGGAATGCTTACCATTTGGGTAATAGACACACGGAGATATTCTCAGCTCTCTCTCCTCCCCCCCCACCCCCCCCCCCCCCCCCCCCCCCCCCCCCCCCCCACCCCCCCCCCCCACCACTCTCTTAACACGCGTCCTCTCAACCTTCAGGGGTGTACAAATGACTGAAAAGCGGTGGACTGCATAAATCATGGCGTGGAATAGAGGCCTGCTTACGGAACGCTGTGCATTCGGTTAGCTCACTTTTACCTCTGTCTATAGGATAGTGGTGGTTTCCAAATGGTGTCGCTGTTGAAGCTAGCGGAAATAACCGAGGTGAATACATATATATCACAGAATGCGCCACGTGACAAGGGACACATCATTGCTGCAGGAAGGCGTTAAGTTCCAGTCACCCCACGATGGCAGTGAGAGGTACTAACACCGGAGCATTCCATAGCCATTCAAAAACACAATCGGAGCCGATATAATCATGCAATTGGATGATGTCGTGCACAGCACAGTGACAGGAGCAAGGGTGGAGGAAGCAATGTGGCGCACTGTGAGATGGCTTGACAGGTACTCATCATTCCCTGATTGTGTTGGCAGGACAGCTGGTGTGTAATAGAGGAACATCTTGTACTTTGTCAGGTGCATAGCCGCACATAAACAAGCATAGTCAAAGTCTATTTGCAATTGTTCAAGGTGGCCTACAGGTTGAGCTTAGAAAAAGTGTGTAGAGGGTAAGATGTTTTCTGGTCAGAATAAAAACCCAGCTGATGCTCCTTTCTACTGTAGCCTTGATTCAGCGTGATATGCCTGGCTATGCAATTGGAGGGCTTAGTGGAGGTGAAGAGAAAGATGTATCTGGAGAATGGTCAGCATCTGCACAGATATGTTGCCAACAGACAAGCCACGTTATCTGATGGGAGTGGGGTATGGTCTAGCTGCTGTCCAGTCTTATGGTCTCATCTCCTATTCGGCCATTTTGCCAGATTCGCTGTGGACCTTGTGGTATGCAGTGCTTTAGGTGTGGACATGTACGATTGTGTCTTTCCTACCAGAACTGCTGTGAGTGTGTGCATACATACAGGCATGCATTAAGTACACACTTTGGTTCTGTAGCGTTTTGGTTCAGCTCTTGTACCATGGGGACAACTGAACCTCAAAGCCAAGGAGTTTGCCGTTGACTTTAACCCCATTGATCCCAATTGTCACTGCAGCACCTGTGTGCTACACTCTAGGGCTGCCCTCCATGTGCTCCTGGTGCAGGGGGAACCTGTTGCCTGCAATCTCATGACGGTTCATAATATCCATTATCAGGTGAGTCAACTGCTTTGTTATTATATATAATCCACATGCTTAACAACAGCTGACTCTGATGAAGGAATTGCGTAAAGTATCATAGAACAAAGGTTCCCACAGTTCATTCAAGAATTTATGGATATGCAGTATCCTGAGGGAAACTACGAGCCATGGGCGGTCAATGCTTTAGCGTCTGTTAATGTGCACCTCACAAAGCCGTAAACATGATAAATAATTACAATTAATGCTGTGTATTATCACGTGGCTGAAAGCGTTTCCACAGTAACCAATGCAACGCCTCCAAACACAGTAATGGGGTGTGGAGCTTCGCGAATCTCTCGGCGTAAGTTTTCGATCGCATGTGGTAGAATACATTACTGAAAGCGACCTACATACCAACTGCCTATGCAGGCCTGCCTAATTAAATTTACTCACTGCACATTTGCTTGCATATACAGAGCTCCATTTACCAACGCGCGAATTACAGCAGGGAGCTACGGGTACAGCTCAAGCTGCACCAGTAAGTTAATGACATAGCTGCGCATGCGTCCGCTAAGCCCAATGCCTTGCATCTTAGCAACACGCGCTTTCCAATGACGAACTAGGAAAAATAGGCAATACCAGACAATCTGACAATGCAGAGGGATTCGAGCCGACAGAAACTAAGGCAGATAACATAAGGTGGTGGAAGACGAGACGGATGGTTCGGTGACCAAATCATTGTGCAATGTTCCTGATATGAATGATAAAAGGCCCCTCCTCCAAAGGATGACAAGGCTCCACCTCCAAAGGATGACAAGGCTCCACCTCCAAAGGATGACAAGGCTCTTCCTCCAAAGGACGACAAGGCTCCACCTCCAAAGGACGACAAAGCTCCTACTCCAAAGGATGACAAAACTCCACCTCCAAAGGATGACAAAGCCCCTCCTCCAAAGGATGACAAGGCTCCACCTCCAAGGATGACAAGGCCTCTCCTCCAAAGGATGACAAGGCTCCACCTCCAAAGGATGACAAGGCTCCACCTCTAGTGAATGACAAGGCCCCTCCTCCAAAGGATGACAAGATTCCACCTCCAAAGGATGACAAGGCCCCTCCTCCAACAGATGACAAATCACCTCCAAAGGATGACAAGGCCCTCCTCCAAAGGATGACAAGGGCCCTCCTCCAAAGGATGACAAGCTCCACCTCCAAAGGATGACAAGGGCCCTCCTCCAAAGGATGACAAGGCCCCCTCCAAAGGATGACAAGGCCCCTTCTCCAAAGGATGACAAGGCACCTCCTCCAAAGGATGACAAGGCTCCACCTCCAAAGGATGACAAGGCCCTCCTCCAAAGGATGACAAGGCTCTTCCTCCAAAGGATGACAAGGCTCCTCCTCCAAAGGATAACAAGGCCCCTCCTCCAAAGGATGACAAGGCTCTGCCTCCAAAGGATGACAAGGCTCTTCCTCCAAAGGACGACAAGGCTCCACCTCCAAAGGACGACAAGCTCCTACTCCAAAGGATGACAAAACTCCACTCCAAAGGATGACAAAGCCCCTCCTCCAAAGGATGACAAGGCTCCACCTCCAACGGATGACAAGGCCCCTCCTCCAAAGGATGACAAGGCTCCACCTCCAAAGGATGACAAGGCTCCACCTCTAGTGAATGACAAGGCCCTCCTCCAAAGGATGAAAGATTCCACCTCCAAAGGATGACAAGGCCCCTCCTCCAACAGATGACAAATCACCTCCAAGGATGACAAGGCCCCTCCTCCAAAGGATGACAAGGCCCTCCTCCAAAGGATGACAAGCCTCCACCTCAAGGATGACAAGGCCCTCCTCCAAAGGATGACAAGCCCCTCCTCCAAAGGATGACAAGGCCCCTTCTCCAAAGGATGACAAGGCACCTCCTCCAAAGGATGACAAGGCTCCCTCCAAAGGATGACAAGGCCCCTCCTCCAAAGGATGACAAGGCTCCGCCTCCAAAGGATGACAAGGGCCCTCCTCCAAAGGATGACAAGGCCCCTCCTCCAAAGGATGACAAGGCCCCTTCTCCAAAGGATGACAAGGCACCTCCTCCAAAGGATGACAAGGCTCCACCTCCAAAGGATGACAAGGCCCCTCCTCCAAAGGATGACAAGGCTCCGCTTCCAAAGGATGACAAGGCTCCACCTCCAAAGGATGACAAGGCCCCTCCTCCAAAGGATGACAAGGCTTCGCCTCCAAAGAATGACAAATCTCCACCTCCAAAGGATGACAAGGCTCCTCCTCCAAAGGATGACAAGGCACCTCCTCCAAAGGATGACAAGGCTCCACCTCCAAAGGATGACGAGGCCCCTCCTCCAAAGGATGACAAATCTCCACCTCCAAAGGATGACAAGGCTCCTCCTCCAAAGGATGACAAGGCCCCTCCTCCAAAGGATGACAAGGCTCCACCTCCAAAGGATGACAAATCTCCACCTCCAAAGGATGACAAGGCTCCACCTCCAAAGGATGACAAGGCCCCTCCTCCAAAGGATGGCAAGGCTCCACCTCCAAAGGATGACAAGGCTCCACCTCCAAAAGATGACAAGGCTCCACCTCCAAAGGATGACAAATCTCCACCTCCAAAGGATGACAAGGCTCCACCTCCAAAGGATGACAAGGCCCCTCCTCCAAAGGATGACAAGGCCCCACCTCCAAAAGATGACAAGGCCCCACCTCCAAAGGATGACAAGGCTCCACCTCCAAAAGATGACAAGGCCCCTCCTCCAAAGGATGACAAATCTCCACCTCCAAAGGATGACAAGGCTCCTCCTCCAAAGGATGACAAGGCCCCTCCTCCAAAGGATGACAAGGCTCCACCTCCAAAAGATGACAAGGCCCCTCCTCCAAAGGATGACAAATCTCCACCTCCAAAGGATGACAAGGCTCCTCCTCCAAAGGATGACAAGGCCCCTCCTCCAAAGGATGACAAGGCCCCTCCTCCAAAGGATGACAAGGCCCCTCCACCAAAGGATGACAAGGCTCCACCTCCAAAGGATGACAAGTGCCCTCCTCCAAAGGATGACAAGGCCCCTCCTCCAAAGGATGACAAATCTCCACCTCCAAAGGATGACAAGGCTTCGCCTCCAAAGGATGACAAGGCCCCTCCTCCAAAGGATGACAAGGCACCTCCTCCAAAGGATGACAAGGCACCTCCTCCAAAGGATGACAAGGCTCCACCTCCAAAGGATGACAAGGCCTCTCCTCCAAAGGATGACAAGGCCCCTCCTCCAAAGGATGACAAGGCACCTCCTCCAAAGGATGACAAGGCACCTCCTCCAAAGGATGACAAGGCTCCACCTCCAAAGGATGACAAGGCCCCTCCTCCAAAGGATGACAAAGCACCTCCTCCAAAGGATGACAAGGCTCCACCTCCAAAGGATGACAAGGCCCCTCCTCCAAAGGATGAAAAGGTTCCTTCTCCAAAGGATGACAAGGCTCCACCTCCAAAAGATGACAAATCACCACCTCCAAAGGATGACAAGGCACCTCCTCCAAAGGATGACAAGGCCCCTCCTCCAAAGGATGACAAGGCCCCTCCTCCAAAGGATGACAAGGCTCCACCTCCAAAGGATAATCAATCTCCACCTCCAAAGGATGACAAGGCTCCACCTCCAAAGGATGACAAATCTCCACCTCCAAAGGATGACAAATCTCCACCTCCAAAGGATGACAAGGCACCTCCTCCAAAGGATGACAAGGCTCCACCTCCAAAGGATGACAAGGCTCCACCTCCAAAGGATGACAAGGCTCCACCTCCAAAGGATGACAAGGCCCCACTTCCAAAGGATGACAAATCTCCACCTCCAAAGGATGACAAGGCACCTCCTCCAAAGGATGACAAGGCCCCTCCTCCAAAGGATGACAAGGCTCCTCCTCCAAAGGATGACAAGGCTCCACCTCCAAAGGATGACCTTAAGAACAGACGAGCAACATCCAAAGATGATGTATCTTCTTCTGGCTCAAAGATCAAACTCACTGAATCTCGGCCTAAGGCTAATGACAGTTTAAAATCAAGTTCAACTGCTAGTCTTGGTAAAGAAGCTTCCAATAGTTTGAAGGCTGCTTCACAGACACAGCTCTCAAAGCGCAGTGATAAGAGTACAGCTCCTTCTGCTAAAACACTGTCTGTCAGTAGAGAAAGTTTAACATCTGGTGCTCATAAGAATGACAAGGCCCCACCTCCAAAGGATGACAAGGCACCTCCTCCAAAGGATGACAAGGCACCTCCTCCAAAGGATGACAAGGCCCCTCCTCCTCCAAAGGATAAGGCCCCTCCTCCAAAGGATGACAAGGCCCCTCCTCCAAAGGACGACAAGGCCCCTCCTCCAAAGGATGACAAGGCTCCTCCTCCAAAGGATGACAAGGCCCCTCCTCCAAAGGATGACAAAGCCCCTCCTCCAAAGGATGACAAGGTTCCTCCTCCAAAGGATGACAAGGCCCCTCCTCCAAAGGATGATAAGGCCCCTCCTCCAAAGGATGACAAGGCCCCTCCTCCAAAGGATGACAAGGCTCCACCTCCAAAGGATGACCTTAAGAACAGACGAGCAACATCCAAAGATGATGTATCAGCTTCTGGCTCAAAGATCAAACTCACTGAATCTCGGCCTAAGGCTAATGACAGTTTAAAATCAAGTTCAACTGCTAGCCTTGGTAAAGAAGCTTCCAATAGTTTGAAGGCTGCTTCACAGACACAGCTCTCAAAGCGCAGTGATAAGAGTACAGCTCCTTCTGCTAAAACACTGTCGGTCAGTAGAGAAAGTTTAACATCTGGTGCTCATAAGAATGACAAGACTCCACCTCCAAAGGATGACAAGGCCCCTCCTCCAAAGGATGACAAGGCTCCATCTCCAAAGGATGACAAATCTCCCCTTCCAAAGGATGACAAGGCCCCTCCTCCAAAAGATGACAAAGCTCCACCTCCAAAAGATGACAAGGCTCCACCTCCAAAGGATGACAAGGCCCCTCCTCCAAAGGATGACAAGGCTCCACCTCCAAAGGATGACAAGGCCCCACCTCCAAAGGATGACAAGGCACCTCCTCCAAAGGATGACAAGGCTCCACCTCCAAAGGATGACGAGGCACCTCCTCCAAAGGATAAGGACCCTCCTCCAAAGGATGACAAGGCCCCTTCTCCAAAGGATGACAAGGCTCCACTTCCAAAGGATGACAAGGCCCCTCCTCCAAAGGATGACAAGGCCCCTCCTCCAAAGGATGACAAGGCCCCACCTCCAAAGGACGTCAAGGCTCCACCTCCAAAGGATGACAAATCTCCACCTCCAAAGGATGACAAGGGCCCTCCTCCAAAGGATGACAAGGCTCCACCTTCAAAGGATGACAAATCTCCACCTCCAAAGGATGACAAGGCCCCTCCTCCAAAGGATGACAAATCTCCACCTCCAAGGATGACAAGACCCCTCCTCCAAAGGATGACAAGGCCCCTCCTCCAAAGGATGACAAGGCTCCACCTCCAAAGGATGACAAGGCACCTCCTCCAAAGGATGACAAGGCTCCTCTCCAAAGGATGACAAGGCCCCTCCTCCAAAGGATGACAAGGCTTCGCCTCCAAAGGATGACAAATCTCCACCTCCAAAGGATGACAAGGCCCCTCCTCCAAAGGATGACAAGGCTCCACCTCCAAAGGATGACAAATCTCCACCTCCAAAGGATGACAAGGCCCCTCCTCCAAAGGATGACAAGGCTCCACCTCCAAAGGATGACAAGGCACCTCCTCCAAAGGATGACAAGGCTCCTCCTCCAAAGGATGACAAGGCCCCTCCTCCAAAGGATGACAAGGCCCCACTTCCAAAGGATGACAAATCTCCACCTCCAAAGGATGACAAGGCTCCTCCTCCAAAGGATGACAAGGCCCCTCCTCCAAAGGATGACAAAGCCCCTCCTCCAAAGGATGACAAGGCCCCACCTCCAAAGGATGACAAATCTCCACCTCCAAAGGATGACAAGGCCCCTCCTCCAAAGGATGACAAGGCTCCATATCCAAAAGATGACAAGGCCCCTCCTCCAAAGGATGACAAGGCCCCACCTCCAAAGGATGACAAGGCTCCTCCACCAAAGGATGACAAGGCCCCACCTCCAAAGGATGACAAGGCCCCTCCTCCAAACGATGACAAGGCTCCACCTCCAAAGGATGACAAGGCCCCTCCTCCAAAGGATGACAAGGCTCCACCTCCAAAGGATGACAAGGCTCCACCTCCAAAGGATGACAAGGCCCCTCCACCAAAGGATGACAAGGCCCCTCCTCCAAACGATGACAAGGCTCCACCTCCAAAGGATGACAAGGCTCCTCCTCCAAAGGATGACACGGCCCCTCCTCCAAAGGATGACAAGGCCCCTCCTCCAAAGGATGACAAGTCTCCACCTCCAAAGGATGACAACGGCCCTCCTCCAAAGGATGACAAGGCCCCTCCTTCAAAGGATGACAAATCTCCACCTCCAAAGGATGACAAGGCACCTCCAAAGGATGACAAGGCCCCTCCTCCAAAGGATGAAAAGGCCCCTTCTCCAAAGGATGACAAGGCTCCACCTCCAAAGGATGACAAATCTCCACCTCCAAAGGATGACAAGGCCCCTCCCCCAAAGGATGAGAAGGCCCCTCCTCCAAAGGATGACAAGGCTCCCCCTCCAAAGGATGACAAATCTCCACCTCCAAAGGATGACAAGGCACCTCCAAAGGATGACAAGGCCCCTCCTCCAAAGGATGAAAAGGCCCCTCCTCCAAAGGATGACAAGGCTCCCCCTCCAAAGGATGACAAATCTCCACCTCCAAAGGATGACAAGGCCCCACCTCCAAAGGATGACAAGGCTCCACCTCCAAAGGATGACAAGGCTCCACCTCCAAAGGATGACAAGGCCCCTCCTCCAAAGGATGACAAGGCCCCTCCTCCAAAGGATGACAAGGCCCCTCCTCCAAAGGATGACAAGGCACCTCCTCCAAAGGATGACAAGGCCCCTCCTCCAAAGGATGACAAGGCTCCTCCTCCAAAGGATGACAAGGCTCCACCTCCAAAGGATGACCTTAAGAACAGACGAGCAACATCCAAAGATGATGTATCTTCTTCTGGCTCAAAGATCAAACTCACTGAATCTCGGCCTAAGGCTAATGACAGTTTAAAATCAAGTTCAACTGCTAGTCTTGGTAAAGAAGCTTCCAATAGTTTGAAGGCTGCTTCACAGACACAGCTCTCAAAGCGCAGTGATAAGAGTACAGCTCCTTCTGCTAAAACACTGTCTGTCAGTAGAGAAAGTTTAACATCTGGTGCTCATAAGAATGACAAGGCCCCACCTCCAAAGGATGACAAGGCTCCACCTCCAAAGGATGACAAGGCTCCACCTCCAAAGGATGACAAATCTCCCCTTCCAAAGGATGACAAGGCCCCTCCTCCAAAAGATGACAAAGCTCCACCTCCAATAGATGACAAGGCTCCACCTCCAAAGGATGACAAGGCCCCTCCTTCAAAAGATGACAAGGCTCCACCTCCAAAGGATGACAAGGCCCCACCTCCAAAGGATGACAAGGCCCCTCCTCCAAAGGATGACAAGGCCCCCCTCCTCCAAAGGATGACAAGGCCCCTCCTCCAAAGGATGACAAGGCTCCACCTCCAAAGGATGACAAGGCCCCACCTCCAAAGGATGACAAGGCCCCTCCTCCAAAGGATGACAAGGCCCCTCCTCCAAAGGATGATAAGGCCCCTCCTCCAAAGGATGACAAGGCTCCACCTCCAAAGGATGACCTTAAGAACAGACAAGCAACATCCAAGGATGATGTATCAGCTTCTGGTTCAAAGATCAAACTCACTGAATCTCAGCTTAAGGTTACTGACAGTCTAAAATCAAGTTCAACTGCTAGCCTTGGTAAAGAAGCTTCCAATAGTTTGAAGGCTGCTTCACAGACACAGCTCTCAAAGCACAGTGATAAGAGTACAGCTTCTTCTGCTAAAACCCTGTCTGCCAGTAGAGAAAACTTAAAAGCTGGTGCACATTTATCCAAGAGAGAGAAGGAACCATCATCCCAGAGCCAAAGCAACATAACTGAAAAGCATTCTCATCAATCAAAAACAGCAGGTCATCATGGAGAGACACCATCGCATGCAAACCCAATATCTAAGGATGAGAAAACAACTCACCACACAGATGAACAAAAAACCAATAGCTCACTGGATGCAACACAACTAGGTCAGAAGTCTTCAAAGGCAGGTTTGCAAAGTGTTGATAAATCTTTTGATCAGACATCAAGAAGTGGTTCACAAAGCACAAGTCATGTCCATTATACACCATCCATTGGTGCATCTTCTGATCGCAGTGCCTCTAAAACCAGTCTTCAGGGCTCTGGGAGCAAGCTGTTATCATCATCTAAACATGACATTTCCACTGGTGATCGCAAGCTACCATCGCAAACAATCAGCCAACAAGGTACTTCCCAAGGAATGCCATCAGAGGACCTAAAAGGCTCAAGCACAAGTCTCAATAGGACAAAATCCACTGCACCCATGCATAGCGAGAAGTCTACCAAGGTGCCACTACCTCAATCCAATCCTACCTCTTCATCTGGCTCGACTGCACACCAAGATGAATCAAAGGGTAGCATTCCGAAGGCTAAGCACTCTCCTCATGGATCGAAGTCCAACCTTGCTCAAATGGACACAAAGGGCACCCCCAAAATACCCCATAAAACTAGTGATTCTTCTGCTAGGGCAGAGCCATCTGTAGCAACTGCAGAAAAAGCAGCCATGCCCCAAGAAGTGACCCAGTCTGCATAGCATTGGTGGCAACCCAACCACTTCTATCATGTTTCATTTACATGTTATTTTGTTGTGAATGTGTAGGTATCATAGAAACTGGTGTGAACAGCTATAGAATACAAACTACATTGGCTTTGTAATTTAAAAAATGAACTTTACACATGTAGGGAAGTCCAAGGGATAGATGCAAAGGGGACAGTTGGGTGGCTTGATCACAGCACATCAAGTGATTGCGGAGTGCTCTTGACTGCTCTGGTGTCTGCATGACTTCTCTTTCCGAATGTAGTCATTTCCACATTAGATCCTCCACGAGATAAGGTACTAATTAAAAATATGTGGAATAAACAAAATGTGTGAGAACAGAGACATGTACCTACCTATCATATAAGGCCTTGATGTACCTACCTATCATCTATAAGGCCTTGAATCTCCAGCCACTGGTTCCACTCTCGGTCTGAGTTTTCAATGCCTAATTCAGTGAGAGGCTTATTGAAGTCTTCACTCATTCGTTTTAATTCCCGTATATGTCTCTCTCTCCTCACGTCATGTGACTTCCTGTCTGATGGCCCAGCCTCTTCATTGATTATCGCATAGTCAGAAACAGGATATTGATGGTCGTCATGGTGATTAGGAAGATCAGGCAAAGGACGCTCTTCAGGTCTCATAGGATGAGCCTGAAGATCAGCAATGGGAGCAACCAGAGGGACCACTGAAGAATGTATTGGATGGGGCATGGCTATGAGGTCTCCAAGCTTATACAATGAATTCTCAGCTTCTTGTTCAAACAGAGCTTGCATCATATTTTGGTCATTGTACAGGTTGTCTGCACGGCTCACAAATGTGCTTATTGCTCTGTGGTTTGCTAAAACCAGAGATCCCCATGCTCCTCCAGACAAAGAAGGGATGGTCTGGTGCCAATTACGGGGTCCAGGATGTGTACGGGGACGTCCCCTTCGTATCATAGGGCTGTCCTCCATCTCAAAGTTGTCAAGGCTTTGGTTGACAGAATGTTCTTTGGAACTTTTATGACTTTTATACTTCCAGATAGACTGAAGATGTCAGTTGCCATGGCTACTGCTTTCTGATCACCTATCTGTTGAAAGACCTCAACTAGCTATTGACCAAAAGAAGATAAGTGATCACCATATATGCTGGAAAAATGGTCAGAGGCACATGAATTTCACATATCACAGCACCCACCTTGGTATAATATATACGAGCTTTCTTCATGTCTCCTGTGTCTTCACTCAGAGATGCCAATGTGGCTAATGCTTTGGCTTGCCCACATAGGTCTTTCAGTTGTACCATGAGGCTCAAATACTTTAGAGGTACACATAATTCACAGCTCTGGCAGCAGTTAAATATACTCACCAAAGTGTACCATTCGATAGCCTTTTTTGTCCTTCCCAGCAATTCACAGGTTGCCCCAAGGTTCAATAAAGATGCCACTTCTCCAGCTGTGTTGTCCATACTCCGGAGAAAGCTCAAGTTCTGAAAATGTGCATTCCATACAGGATTATTTAATTTGACAATTGCAGGCCTTTTCATTTTCTTCCATAACTTATCAATCCTCTCAAAGAAGTAGGACAACGGAAATTACTACTACGCGCATTGCGTAGTAGTATTATACATGCGCCCATATCGGCGGAGCGAAACTAGCATTACGTAATGAATTTAAAAAAACCCCACCGTGGTATAGTATTCTAATGCCTCCGCATACTTCTGGTTTGCGCGGCAGCAGTTTCCCAAATTGCATAGAGCATAACATTCAGATCTCCAGTCACTGGTCATGCGAACTATCTCCAACCTCTGTTGGCTAAGCATGTAAACGCATGGGAGCGAGGTACGTGACGCTGGTTACCTTGCCGTGACCAAACATCGCTTGTGGGTACTGCCTTGCCATTTCGTGACACGATCCGAGATTCCCGTATACTCTTGCTTGCTTCTCACTGCATATATGCACATGCTATTGAAGCCTTTGTGCAGCACCGTACAACACTGCAATTAGAACTTACAGGTCTCCGTGTTGTTCAACGATCTCCAGGTGTTGCTCGAAGTATGCGATTGCTCTCTTCAAATTGGCATCTCCGTTTTCGTTTGATGAATTACTGTCATTCAGCGCAGCCTCGTACGCCCGTGCAGCCAAAGTTTTTGGACAGTACTCCGAGGTTGCTTAGCGCCTTGGCAATGCCCATGTTATCCTGAAGCACACGGGAATTTTCCAGGTATTGCAGGAAGCAGCGACCAGCCAGCTTAAGCATGCCAAGTTTCATGTAGGATATCCCGAGATTGCATTCAGCCTTAGTGACTCCCTCGAAGTCATTGAGCTCCCTGCAGAAGGCAAGATGGTGGAGAAAAAACATATAGACGCCTTCTTGTACTGCCCGAGAGAGAGTTGAGCATTTCCCTAGAAGTCGCCACAGTAGGCACTGAAGCGAAGAGTCGGGGTTTGAGGTTAACAGTGACAGTTCCAAGCAAGATATCGCCTCCGCGTGTCTCCCTCTCCTAAGCAACCCGTCGGCCTCTTTCAGCTGTTTCGATGCTTCTGTGCTCAGCCCTCCGTGGTGGGAGGCTTGTCTAATGTAATCGACCAGCGGAGTGCTGTGATGTCTTAGCGATGGGTGCATGCTTCGCTTTGGGGAGTTAGGTGAAACGTTCACATCGCTGGCTACGGCTGATGAGAGTGAGAGGTGAGGGCTCCTAAGGTCCGCCACGCCAGGTTGCAAGTCTTCGTCATCGACACTTTCAATCAAGGGTGGAAGAAACGAAATCAGCCATACTCTTCGTATTTGCCCAGCATAGATATGCTGGATTATATAGCTACTGATGTGTGTGTTTTCTCTTGAGGGTTCGTCTTTTCCCAGGTGGCCGGTTTGGTGGATGCCATAAACGAGGGCCATCGTATCATGAATAGACTACGACGCAAGCATTCGAAACGGATGCACGAGGTCATCGCGAGCAACTGGTCTGCATCTGTTATGTACACACACGACATAGCATATTGATAAGAGATAACGATCATATTATATTATCTCTGGTCTACCGACCCGATCTAATTTTCCGTTCACGACAGTATTATTGAAGAAGTACCACAATGTTTCAGGATACTGTTCTGATCGTGTTCATTTCGCTCTGCACCGCTCTTGCATCGGAAGGTGAGCGCGTACAGTCGTTGGAATAATCGTTTAGATGATACTGGTTGTCTAGCCGTCCTTTACTTCCTGGTGTATCGGACCGAAAACTACAAGAGACTCAAAACAGCCGTTGAAAGCAAAGCAAGAAATGTTAGTAGAAATTGAAGGGGAGGAGAGAGAGTGTGTGAATTCTTGTTACTTTCTATCTATATTTGATGCGTGCGAGAGATATTGGGATGTATGCAGACGTGTATGCGTTTTTTGATGTGTTGTCGTTGTCTTTTGTCATATAAAAGTGGAAAAGAAAAAAGAGTTGATCGGAGATAGACCAGCTGGTCAGAAAGGAGCAAAGAAAATAGGTGAGTGCGCCATTTAGCCTCTTCTCTCCACACGTACGTGTGTTACTGTTTGCCCAGAGAAAGCTGAGGAACAGCTGAAGAATGTGAGCAGGGATCTATCATGGTATGGTGATGGATTGAAAGCTAACACTGGTCGTGATGGTACAAATGTGGCCACTACAGATAAGGATGCAGTCCGTACTAGTGATTGGGTTTACATTTACTGCTCTTCTGGGCATGTTCAATACAATGTGAGTTGTATTGGGACTTTGAGATGTGTGACACACTGAACTAATTGGTTGCATCCTCTCCCTCTCTCCTTCCCTCTCCTCTCCTTCCCTCTCCTCTCCTTCCACTCCTCTCCCCTGCTCACTTCACACACCTGCACACTTATTGTGTGATGTTGCCTCCTTCCCTCACCTCTCCTCTGCACACTTCACACACCTGCACACTTATTGTGTGATGTTACCTCCTTCCCTCTCCTCTCCCCTGCTCACTTCACACACATGCACACTTATTGTGTGATATTGCTTTTGTCTCTGCTAGTTTTGATGGCCGTGTGGTTGCTAAGCTACCATTCGAGCCATTTGGCATTGTGCAGAGCGTGTCACATCGGAACCTGATGGGAAAGGACATAACTGATTGCTCTTTCCTTTTTCTCTACATCCTGTGCACCATGTCAATACGAGAGGTAGTCTGGGGCCCGGACACAACGTCTTCCACATTTTCTGCTTCCTACAGAATGTTCAGAAGCTTCTCGGCTTTGGTCCCTCTCGCACTGCCAGCAAGATGGGTGGAGGCATGTTTGGCCCCCGCCCCTTCCACAAAGTAATCAGTTGACCATTATGTACAAACTCTGACACCTTCAAAGTTGGCTGTGTGTATGGAGTGCTTGTAAGATGACATTGTCTTGTTTGGCTTCAATCATGAATTGTTCCTCACTTATGGTTTCACTCTATATAGAGCAGAGCATGTTAGCAAGACCTGGGAGACTGTACTCACCTCAGATGCATTCAAGAACAAGTTGTTGACTCTATTTTGTAATGAGTTAGGTGGCAATTCGACCATGTTTCCCTGTGGTTGTATAGCACAGGGTTGCCAAGCGACCACAAAACCGCATGTCTTACCACCATCTTGTAAATCGCATCTACGAGGCGTGTCACTTCGTCTTTGCTCAAATATCCATCACGGTCTCGGTCCATTAGATTGAAAATCCCTGTAGGCAGGCACATAGTGTGGACGTGATGTTGTTGACACAAAATCTCACATTTTAGGGTCTCGTCCGTACTTCCCCGCAGCACGACCGACAAGTTCACTACGAACTGCTTAAACCCTACAGTTCCATCCTTCTCAGGGGGAAAGGCCTTAAAAATAAGAGAGGCTAATATATCCGAACTTCCAAAAGGGAAATATTGGCGATATATGCGGCAGAACTCCTGCATATGGGCGTGCGCAGTGAAATCGGAGATCAAGGAAAACCGGTTCTCTCCGCGTACCTCCTCCATCATGCTGCCTGAAGGACAGTCTTGAAGAAAGCCTCTGTACCTTTGTATGCGTGTGTTGTAGCCACTCAACGTTACCTCGGCAGTACAGTGGGTGGGGCTCACCATTGGTTAAGCTCTTTGGGATTGACTATGTGTGAGAGATGAAGGGTTAATAGCACAAACTCGCGGGTTAATAGCACAAACTCGCGCACGCAGCTCTTACAGTGTGTGAGTTGCGTTAATTCCGCAACTTCGTCAGCCGTTAGTTTCGAATGTCTTTTTCCCATCACGGTAGGACGCGCCTACTTTTCGAAAATCGCTGCATATGCATGTTGAAGTGAGTGATGATCTGTATTCATGAAATTCAAGCGCTTGATGTTTGCTGATACGCCCAATAACGTTGTTCAACACCTTGTAATGCAGCCCTCTTCGTTTGCAATGTCTGCTGTCCACGACAATGGCAAGCCTTCCATCATACGGTGCGGTTGACAGGGTGGGTATGGCTTCAGGCCTTCGTCTCTTTTTCACCTATGATCGCAAAGGAGCAAACAAAAATTGTAAATCGCAATACTGGCCAGTCGGAATTGAAATATAGGATGACGAAATTTTGAAAGTAAACTTTGCGAAGGATGCTCTAACCACTATCATGAATGCCACATGGTGGCAGATGAGTGTTCTTGTAAGCCTCTCTTATATCCTTTCATGGCTGATCTTTGGCTGTCTGTGGTATGCGGAAAATCGCCGGTCACATTACAACTGTCTAGCAAACGTAACGGACTTCAGTTCCGCGTTCCTCTTTTCCGTGGAACACAGTCGACACTCGGGTTTGGAGGCAAACATGTCTTCAGCAGTTGCATTGTCGGGAGCGCTTTACTTGTTATTCAAACAACTGTATGGTACTGTAACAAAGCTGTATTCAATGGTTTACTATATGCTTGGTACGCAAGCCCACGGAATAGGAGACACACTGTATTGTTCAGTAGCAGAGCTGTCGTTTGTGAGAGAAATGGAGCAAGAGTGTTTCAATTTCAAGTGGGAAATATGAGGCATGATTCCATAGTGGAATGTCACGTGAGACTCCAGCTCTACTTCCCCCGCTTGGTCGATGGCATGTACCAATTGGAACAGTTTGATCTGGACGTTGGATACAGCAACGGGAGGGACCGACTGTTCCTGCTGACTCCAGTGGTCATTACTCATCACATCACTCCAGGCAGTCCTCTGTACAACCTCAGCCCACGTGACATGGCTGAAATGGACTTTGAGATTGTAGTGGTGCTGGAGGGAGCTGTTGAGGCCACAGGACTGACTGCCCAGGCCCTTTGGTCCTACACCAAAGACGACGTTGTGTTTGACCATACATTTGTATCAGTTGTCACCACAACAGGCAAAGAAAACGTGTGGAGAACTGACTTTTCCCACTTTGAAAGACTTTCAACCCAACATCGTAGAATAGTGGAGTTGCAGCAGCTCATAAATATAACGAAGTATGATTTACACGAACGGCTCAATAACTTAGCCATTATTGTATAGTGTGCGCACATTTGTTTGCTATACCGCCAGTTACAAGTGTCTGAAAATGACAGGCTTCGTTATTTATTTTATTAACTGTACATGTACCCAGTGACGATAATCCTTTGTTTGACAAGTCCTGCTAGCTTACATAAAAGTTCACACGTACTTTGGTTGCGGGTTTAATCAGTTCTGAAATATAATAGCTGCTAAACAAGCCACTCCCACATACTTCCCTTCTCAAAGCCCGTCCAACCCTACAGCCCATTTCGACGTCACTTCAAATGTACGTCATCAAAAATTCACAGCTACTAGAACCAGCTCAGCCCTTTATTACTGACCAAAAGCAATCCATGGAGAGACGGTACGTTACTCTAAGTACACCCCTGCGCTGTTCATGAGTGAACCAACGCAGCAACGCACTCCAAAGCTGCTCAAAACGGTCGTCGGGAAGGTCTCAGATCACGTACACAGGCCTTCATACAAAGAACGTCGGATTCCTTAGAGATATCTACACGACCGTTATCAACGCCAAGTGGTGGGTGATTCTTGTGGTGTTCACACTGGCCTACCTGGTTTCGTGGTTCTTCTTCGGAGGCCTTTGGTACGCTGCTAATAAGAACAAAAACTTCACTTGCTTGGTGGAGGTCGACTCATACTCGGCGGCATTTCTGTTTTCAGTCGAGGTTCAAGCCACCATTGGCCTTTGGGAATAAATACATAAAGAGCAATTGCATAGAAGGAATATTACTCCTCGTCTTGCAATCTCTTCTGTCCATACTCATCACTTCTGTATTCGGCGGGCTCGTATACGCGAAGGTCGTGCGCCCGAGGAATAGAAGAAAAACGTTGCTTTTCAGTGAAAAGGCTGTACTGTATGAAAAAAATGGAGAAAAGGTATTTGAGTTTCGTGTCGGAAACCTGCGACATGACGGTGTTGTGGAATGTCACGTGAGACTCCAGCTCTACCTCCCCCGCTTGGTCGATGACATGTACCCAATTGGAACAGTTTGATCTGGACGTTGGATACAGCAACGGGAGGGACCGACTGTTCCTGCTGACCTCCAGTGGTCATTACTCATCACATCACTCCAGGCAGTCCTCTGTACAACCTCAGCCCACGTGACATGGCTGGAAATGGACTTTGAGATTGTAGTAGTGCTGGAGGGAGCTGTTGAGGCCACAGGACTGACTGCCCAGGCCCTTTGGTCCTACACCAAAGACGACATTGTGTTTGACCAAAAGCTCAAGTCTATGCTAAGCAGATCACACAAGTGGACCTGTGGACTTCTCCCATTTCAATGAAAACTGTTCCCATCTCCTTCAATAACCACGACCCTACCTCAAGTCTGACTGACAGCTACAGCTATCCTAATAGTGCAATACATTATGTGTTTTGTTTGCATGTATGAAAAGTGAAAATGATATGTGCTATTTTTAAACAAATTGTCTTGTGAGTACATGTCCTAATCATTACACCCTGATAAGAAGGTCCCATGTGCTTTTCCACTGCCGAGACAATATCTGGTCCCGTGTAAGGGCTGGGTACCCATAAGTGAAGGGAAGAAGACAATGAAAGAGATTACGCAACATAAGGTAACAGCTGAGGTCACCACGTAATATGAGTACCAAAGTAGGAGGGCAAATCTGGAGAGGGAGTGGTCAGTAACAAGGAGGCAAAATGAAGCCACACCCACCTCCTGTTGACGGCCTGTCTGCTCCATGTAAGGATGTGTTCAAACACCACAGCCATCAGCATGAACTTGAAAGGGAGGGCAGGGAGGTAGTGGTGGAGGAAGAGGACACGCGACAACAGGAAGTAAGGAGCATAGTGAAGTAGCCATCCCACACCCAACAGAGCCCCTCCTGTCCACCACTGCACAAAGTCAGCTGCTAGGGAAGTGAAGCTAACACCACAGCAAAGTTCACTACAAGCCATCTCACCTTGCGGTATATCGAAAACCATTCGCTTTCTTCTAAGAAGATAGAAGACTGACACAGCAGGGAACACACCTAGAGATGCACATCCAAACCACCACAGAAGTGGATTTCCAATGAGTGTCACTTGGGCCTGGGGACAAGGACGCATGCTGCATTAGGTCTGGGGAGGAGGAGCTTACATTGTTCTTTTCGTCAAGCCAGTATGGAAGAGTCTTTCCAATGAGGGCCAGGATTGAGGGACAGCCCCAAATTGATGGCTGCCAAGGTTACCATGAGCTGTCACCATGTGATACTGCAATACAAGTGACCACATTATTATATAGCACTGGAGGGGTACAAGTGCCCGCCCACAGTCTGCTGTTTCCCAACAGCCTCCGTACCTGTAGCTCGATCAGCTTCTCCCAAAACAGCATCTCTGTATCAACCTTCTCTTCCTCTGAAGTGTACTTCTCCATTAATGCTGCCAGATTTATAACAGTTATGTAACAGTTATGTAACAACAGCAACACAGATAGTGTAACACAACATAACATAATGTAATCACTGTGTCAAAAGAAGTCTCACACAGAGATGGATTACAAAGCACATGGAGCAAATGTGCCACACCCACCAAGGATGACCCACCCACCCTGCATGCTCTCAATATTGTGCCTTTGCAAGCCCTATATAGTTCTCTCTACTACAATTCAGCATCAAGGTCTCCACAATTGAAGATTAATCAAGACAAGGAACCACTGTCAGTTTCTGTTCAATAAGCAGGTATTTCTGTTTTCGATCTGTCACAATACAAGTTCAGATGAAATTTTTTCTTTTGCTTAATTGCATCCAGTTGTGTAATGTATGAGATACCACCATGCACTTGATCAGTTCCTGCAGTGAACCAACGGCTGGAGCCTCACACGCACGCCCTTATAGGGAGCTACTTTACCCTCACACCCACACCCTTATAGGGAGCTACTTTACCCTCACACCCACACCCTTATAGGGAGCTACTTTACCCTCACACCCACACCCTTATAGGGAGCTACTTTACCCTCACACCCACACCCTTATAGGGAGCTACTTTACCCTCACACCCATACCCTTTTACTTTACCCCTCATACCCACACCCTTATAGGGAGCTACTTTACCCTCACACCCACACCCTTATAGGGAGCTACTTTACCCTCACACCCACACCCTTATAGGGAGCTACTTTACCCTCACACCCATGCCCTTATAGGGAGCTACTTTACCCTCACACCCCCACCCTTATGAGGCCACTATATTAATCTGAACCACACCCACCTAACAGTTGATTTACAAGCAAAGGTCAAAGCATTTCCTAAATGACCCAACCCTCACCAGGCTCCACCTCCACCAGGCTCCACCCCATACTCACAGACCCCACCTCCCCACCACCTGAATATCAGGCTCCACTCCCACCTTTCTTAAGCTCCTCCTCCTCTTCTGTAGAATTAGCACCCAAGGCAGGAGGAGTGATGGTGTCAACTTGCCATGTGGTATGACCTCCCTCCACTGCTCTATCTGTGGCTACCTGCATACACAAAACACACACACACACACACACACACACACACCACACACCACACACACACAAACACACACACACACACACACACACACACATACACACACATTATCATCAAAGCAGCTGCATTACTATGGCTTACCTCATACTGTTGAGCACCCCACTCTGGAAGCCGTTTGCCTGTTGACTGTGAGTGACATCTTCATGGCTATTCCTAAATGCCTACACTATATTCAAATTAATGCTCCCTTACCCCCAACGCCTGCTTGGATTGCTCATGAATCAACTTCAGCTTCAGAGGTTGCCCTGGAGACCAAAATATCAGGTCCCCAGGCCCACTCGAAGGAACATCCTGGAAGGTAGGGTGGATACAAAGTAGGCAACATACTCCATTTAATGCACAACAAACTCCATTGAATGCATACCAGTCTCCAATGAAGGTAAGGAACAAACTGTGCAGAATAGTTGATGTAAGCTGCCACCTCCTGGTTCACAGGGGTCAGTGGTGCAGCGACATCGTGACTAAGGAAATGACATCATCATATCATCCATCACTAGGACAAAGGACAGACCTATTGAGCAGCTTATTGGATGCCACATGGACCAACTCTATGGTGTCGTTGTTCTTCACAGGTGAAGTGTCGTTACCAATGGCTGCATTGTTAGGACTGGATGTGCACACACACAATGGAACAAGCCCCGCCCCCCACACTTACTCTCCAGGTCTCCTCACCGCCCACACATTGTTCGTGTCTTTGAACTCGTAGCAGGTCACCTGCTGCTGGTAGCTGGAGCCACGCCCATCAGGATATTTGAGGGGGTAGAGGTGAGGATGGGAGTGGAGCCAACAGGCCAGGTCCATGGAGCGAAGTGTCAAGTGCGTGCCATAACGCAGGACTGAAAGGAGGTGTGGGAGGTAGGTGTGGGAGGGAAGGTAGGTGTGGGAGGGAAGGTGAGGTGTGGGAGGGAAGGTGAGGTGTGGGAGGGAAGGTAGGTGTGGGAGGGAAGGTAGGTGTGAGAGGGAAGGTGAGGTGTGGAGGGAAGGTGAGGTTGTGGGAGGGAAGGTAGGTGTGAGAGGAAGGTAGGTGTGGAGGGAAGGTAGGTGTGAGAGGGAAGGTAGGTGTGAGAGGGACGGTAGGTGAGATGGGAAGGTAGGTGTGGAGAGGGAAGGTAGGTGTGGGAGGGAAGGTAGGTGTGGGAGGGAAGGTAGGGTGGAGAGGGAAGGTAGGTGTGAAGAGGGAAGGTGAGGTGTCGGAGGGGAAGGTAGGTGTGGGGAGGGAAGGTAGGTGTGGGAGGGGACAATGCTAAGAGCATCACTAACGTGTTGAGTTTGGAAGAGTCTCAATTTGAGGGAGTGGTTGTGTGTGTGCTTGAAGAGAGTGTCTGAAGGCCTTGGAGACAAATGCATCCCCTGGACCAGACTGTTGTCAGCAGGAGGAGGTGGATGTAGAAGAGGCTGATATTCAGGAGCACTGGACTTCCTAGCAGGTAGATGCCTCGAAGAAGGATGTGCAAAGAGAGATCCACCTTGAGAGGGTCAGGTCAGGGGTTAGTGGGTCAGGTCAGGGGTTAGTGGGGAGGGGCAGGGTTAGTGGGGAGGGTCAGGGTTAGTGGGGAGGGTCAGGGTTAGTGGGGAGGGTCAGGGTTAGTGGGGAGGGGCAGGGTTAGTGGGGGAGGGGCAGGGTTAGTGGGGAGGGGCAGGGTTAGTGGGGAGGGCAGGAGTGAATAGGTGAATGAGTGAAGGGGAGTGAGAGGGAGGGAGGGAGTGAGGAGGGAGGGAGGGAGGGAGGGAGGGAGGGAGGGAGGGAGGGAGGGAGGGAGGGAGGGAGGGAGGGAGGGAGGAGGGAGGGAGGGAGGGAGGGAGGGAGGGAGGGAGGGAGGGAGGGAGGGAGGGAGGGAGGGAGGGAGGGAGGGACGGGAGGGAGGGAGGGAGGGAGGGAGGGAGGGGAGGGAGGGAGGGAGGGGCAGGGTGCTTACCAGTGGAAGTTCAATGTCACCCATCAATTGCCACAGGTCACAGAGGGTTGAGGATACCAATGAAGGCAAGTCCAAATAGGCCTGTGTATTTTACCCTAGCAACGGAGGCAACGACCTTATTAAATGTTTACGTATTCATGCCAACAATCTCTACTCAAAAATCACTTAACTAAGCAGCCAACTCTTACCCTAGCAAACAGCCAAGAGCCACTCCAGTCAGAATCAACCACTTGTGCCATGTTCAGAAAAAGCTCTACAACAGGAAACCAAATATTCTATAGTTTATGTTAAAATTTGCAGACAACCTACTTGTTACGACAATGATAGAACTTCAAGTAACAGAGAATGGAAAGATAGGTCAGAAAGATAACAAATGAATCAAGCATGATGACTCGACTTTGAATAACCAGAGAGTTATCTGAAGGATGAGGGGAGGGGAGGAGAGGATAGTATATCATAGCATTAAACCAACTCCTCATGAACCCACCCAAATAGTGAATACTCCTGCAAGAAAGGCAACACGCGAAGAGAATCCCATCTCAATCATTATCTGAATTGTTGGGAGTTTGAGAGGAGGAAGAAAAACGCGTCTTCACACATTAACACACACACACCTCTGCACTTGCCTGATAGACACAAGGTACCAACAGACTACCAGCCAGGGCAGAAAGTGCCCTCATCATAACATACGGGACATTGGGTGGGAAGTCTAATATGGAAGACAATAATGCCAAGACACCAACACCAGCTGCTGGTACTGACCCACTCCAATGTTGGGAAACAAAAAAGAACCATCGTAGCCACAGAGGTAACCTTTGTTTTGTAAACCAGTGCATTCAAACAGCACGCAAAAACTGCTGTGAGTAAATTCTTACCAATAAGAGCGAATAGCAACTTCCCAAGAGGCGGGTGGACGTCAAAGAAAAACTGTCCGTTTAGATAATAGCTGGCAAACTTTCCGAAATGGACTTCGTCGAACCTAACGATGCAAACGAACGAACATAGAGTATGATAGACGCGGGTCACACCACTCACACAACGTGAGAGGGATAGTCCAGCCGCCAGAATCTCGTGACGAACCCCGCCACTACCATAGCAACCCATAATGCATCGACTTCGACCTTATATGATATCCATGATTTCCCATTATGTCGTGGAAACCATGTCACTACTTCACTTTCAGAAGCTGGTTTGTTGTCTTGCAGCTGTTCACAAGGTTTGGCACTGCCTGAAGCTGAGGGCCTCTGTGGTGATTGCTCTTCGTCCTAAAGGTGACCGTATAGCAATGGCCACTAAATGGTTTTGATGGCTTACAGGCTTCTGTATTCGCCTTCTAACTGACGTCTCCTCGGACATAATTATTATTTCCTGGCATATAGAGCCCACCGCAATGCTATTTATCGAATACGGAATACGGTATGTTCTAAAAATAAAATTAAAAGATGTCCCATCACGCAGAAGTATTTCATACGGATCCGTTATTTTGTCCGTTTTGCGGAACAATTCTTCCTCTAGGGAACGTTGACTTTGTAGAATGCAGACTTTGTTGGAATCAGCAGAAGTTCTTAGGTACGACTAACTTTTGGTCACACTGCATGTCAATGCCCCACCCTTTTAGTTGGACAGTCTGAAGAATATTCCTGTAGGAATTTTGCTGTCAGAAAAGACGCAATGTCTTCAGTGAAGAAAGGAGAAGGCCCTCTAGTCAGGGTCTAACAATCTGTGGGATTAGATATAACCTTTGTCTGCCCTCCCCCCCCCCCTCCCCCCCCCCCCCCCCCCCCCCCCCAGGTTGACAGGAGGTGTGCAAGATGTGGTCACGAGCAGATGACATACTCGACACAGCAGACAAGATCTGCTGATGAAGGCCAAACAGTGTTCTACTGTTGTCCTCAATGCCAGTATGTTGATGGATGGTGGTTTAGGAAGGGTGGTGGGTGTGGTTTAGGGAGGATTACTGAGTCACATCATTTTCTACAGATTTCAGGAAACAGAGAACTCGTGATGACATTCAGTACTGCACCAGGAAGAGATTAAACTAAACTAGCAGTCAAACATAAGGATCTGTACACACACAGAGATTGCTATACACAGTGCCAAACAAATACATGGTTTGAAATCACAACAGCTATGTAAAATAAAAATTGAACCTCAAACTCATTGAGGCACATAGCAGATTCATTTTCTGTTCATGTTGCTGCTATGGCAACAGGTGGTTCAATGGGATCCAACAGTAGGTCAACAACAGATGGAGCAACTGGCTTGACTTGTGGTTTGGGGGGCATAGCTTGCAATTGCTGGATCTGAATGATGAGCTTTTGCATGTGAGCAAGAAGCTCCTTGTTCTGTGCCAACAAATGATGGACTTGTGCCTGGGGATGAAGGGCATGTACTTCAACACAGCACCACCTCCTCCCCTCCCCATCATAGCCACACCTCCCAAGCCGCAAATGTCCTAACACCTTCCCCATCTGAACACACACCTCACAGCCCTGCCCATGTTGTTACCCGGGCAATCCAGCCACGCCCCCTGTACCTGGGCCTCCATCCTGGCTGTTGTTTCGGTTTGCAGCTGTTGTCCCAGGAGGGCCAGCTGGGCACATAACTGCTGTTTCTCCATCTCCCACAGTGAAGGAGGTGCCATCCCATCTGTGTCCTCTAAACCAAACGGGTTAACTGTTTTGACTGCATCTACTCCCAGCGGTTCTCCGAGAGAAATGGTGGGACTGAGTCTGCCCTCCTTGGGGAGCTCGGTAAATGGATTCTCTTGAATCACAGTCTAATGAAAGTGGTGATGGTCATGTATCCCACCACACACCTCACACCCCACCACATCACCTCACCACATCACCTCACCACACCACCACACCCCACCTCACACCCCACCACACCACCTCATGCACACCTTCACACTCACCTGCTGTGCACCTGGGCGTGGGCGTGGTCGGCTGGCGTACGATTGTAGAGGAACACTTGGGATGACACCTGGCAGGCCAGATATGTGCGGTCCAGTAGTGTTGCCATGGGCTACATCATTGGGGAACAGGGGACTGAATGGGTCAAAGCTCACGAGCTCCTTAGTCAAGTCTAAAGGTGCACCATTCTCGTTCTGTATTGGTATCGTTGGCACTGCACTTCCAGTCCCGTCCAGACCTATGTCATTTGAACTTGCGCCACTCTGCAAGGCTTCCACACTCTCTGTGGCAGTTTTCTGGGTATCTTTGTCCTCCGCCTGTTCACTCTTCGCTGCCTCCTCCTCCTCAGACTTCTTTTTCATCGGCCGAGGGTTGAGCTTGTGACATACCTCGAAGGCTTGCCCTAGACTGCGTACTATATGCAGGGCCATGCTCTGATGGAGTCATGGGGTCAAAAGTCAGGCAAGGAACACAAACACCATGTCGGCAGGCACATCACTGTGTCAACACCACACCAAGGTCACACCAAGTTGATGAGATCCATTTATACCACACACACACATGCACACACACACACACACACACACACACACACACACACACACACATGCACACACACACACACACACATGCACACACACATGCACACACACACACACACACACACACACACACATGCGTCTTACATTTTTGTATGCTTTAAACACATTGCATCGAAATGTGTTGTCTGCTACTTCTCGTGTTATGTAACTGAATATTTTAAGGTCCTGGGAATCATGTGAGACATAGAAGATTCTGTACAAAGCCAAGATATAACAATGATGCAGTAATGGCCATCGAACAATCGCCTTGCCTGTAGATGGGATGTTGCATAATCATCAACTCTGACTCTGAGTATGCCCTTCTCCTCTGGGGGGGGGGGGAAAGGAGGTAAGTGAGAGTGGAGCTTGCCACCACTACAAACATACCATTCTCTTTCTCTTGCTGACTTTCACTCCTGATGTAGATATATCTAGCTGTGCCCTAACCTTCTTGATGCCCTTGGACTTGAATTCATACTAAGGTGGTAGATTCCCATAGCAACACATAAACATGCATTGACTCCACCCCTTAGTTACAGCTCTTTGAAGTATTGATAAAAGAGTTCACCAAATGACATACATGACACCCATCCACTCCCCACACACAACAAATAAACATTTACCCTGATTTTGCGCATTGCTGTTATGATGTCCATTTTTCCAGAAGGCTTGGTGATCTCTAAGCTCCCAATGAACTAGTGTAAAGATAAACGCGTCGCATCTTATCCGCAATCCATACATGTTCCTCGCATACCTTAGCCTTCAACTTGATGCCATGTTGGAAAGCGTCGTCGTTATGAAGAGGGACTCGAGTGTCCAACATATCTTCCACCTTGCCGTAATCTCTGTGGCGAATATCTACGACGGTTGGGCACAAATAATGAAGGTACATGCATTCACCGTCTCTCTCGAACTTCATGCCACACCCCCACATGCGCGGCGCGCAATAATGATGCTTGCCCTTAGGCAAATGTGCTTAGCGACAAGCGTCCCGGCGTACTTTCCCTTTGCTCCAGCGAGTACGTGAACGCAGAAAATGGGTGAGTTCGCCATGCAAACACACTTCCCCTCGCTACATTCAACCACCTGTATACGGAGAGGTAAAAGGGCGGGAAATATGGACAAGCTGTATCGAAAACTTAAGGTTCCCTCTCACAAACAAATTTTGGTTACATACTTAGCATTCGTGACAGCTTGGAGAGCGAGAGCTTCGTAGCTGTCCCGCCTTCCACCGACATATTTGTTAGCGCGACTGTAACTCAGTTGTGACGTTCCAAAAGAAGTAGCACGCTGGTAGCTGTCAATAATGTTGCATCACAAGCTACTAACACAAAAGTCTACACTCAGATGAGCTGTTACTACAACGGTATTCTTTCCGTATACTACACGAAAGATGACATTGTTGGCATACCTTCTCAAACCGCAGTTGTGAATATCATTATCATACATTTGTACAGAATCACCTCAGAAAGAGCCTTATAGCAGAAAACACGGATTCCGACGCACACGTCGGCTCCTTCGCCAAACAAGGTAAGACCACCCTTTTGCAAAGACTGCCTGTTACCATTCAATGGCCATGCCGCAGTTGTAATTAGGCAGCATTGCTTTCACCGCCAAATTCTAGGACCATCCTAGAATAGTTTTATGTTGCACTGTGCATGTATGCATATAATTACGTTTACTGTTTGTATTGTTGTGTACTTTTTGTATTCCATTATGGGCTTCTATATCTGCCACAATAAATTGAGCAGCTTCTTGTTTTCTTCTGTAGTATTGTGTGTGTTTTATTTATCATTTTTGCCTCTCTGTAGATGTAATGATTCCATAATTGTTGGAATAATTATTATAATTTATTAATAATATACCGTTTTTAAAATTAAAATGATTGAATCGTATCAATAATTTAGTACCTGTAAAAAAAATATAATAGGGCTTTAGTGTTAATGTGTATTCTTATGTAACAATCATCAATGGGACAAGTGAAAAGAAAAGGAAAAGGAGTGTCTTTTGTTTTTAGATTGGAGAACTACGATCAAGCAGTAGACATAGCCTCCAACCCCCCCTTACTTGAGTCAAACAGTGCTACTGAAGTCAATGAGTTTATTAAAGAGCAGAGGAAAGTAATTGAAAGCTTCAAAGATCAACCATGGCCTATGCAGATGAAGCTGGCTGCTGTAGAGTTGGTTATTCTCAAAGCGCAATTGTACAACTGCATAAGCCACAAATCCTCTCCCTCCATTTCTGCACTCACACACACAGACGCTACAAGCATAATTTGTTTAGAACATGTGGATCAGTTGACAAAGCTGGATACCATAAAAGATAATTCATCCCAGGTGTGTGTGTGTGTGTGTGTGTGTGTGTGTGTGTGTGTATGTGTGTATGTGTGTATGTGTGTGTATGTGTGTGTATGTGTATATGTGTGTATGTGTGTGCATGTGTGTGTATGTGTGTGTGTGTGGATGTGCAGGTATATCCCTGTGACAGAAATGACAGAAATGTGCTCTAGTTTTTCAACAAACTTGTTTATGCGTGGAACACAACTGTGCACTTTCTAACAGTATGGAGGTCCATCATAAGGAAGATTGAAGGTAATATACTTAATATATGTTGCCATGGTAATGTTCTTCTGGATGCAGGCCATTTTGGGTCTGGTGTGGCTTCCTACTTTGTGTTCTTGAGGTTGCTGTGTATCCTCAACATATGTCTGGGTGTTGTGGTGGTCAGCTTTCTAGTGGTGCCACAGGTCAGTGCTCATGGCTACTCAACCTTCGCCTCCCTTATCCTCCCCCACCAAATTTAGCTTCTGATTGGTAGTGGACTCTATGCTCCTGCATCTGTGAAAGCCACTCAATCTTCTTATTCCTTTATTTTTGATGGGAAGGTACCATGTAAATACCGTACACCATTTCATGCTGTCAAGAATCTGCCTTGCAACTGTCAGGGCTACATATTTGAGTACTCTGTGCTCTTCTATGGCTTCTACTATGGAACAAATTCATCCATTGTGCCCAGGAGCTACTCCAGTGGCTACAACATATCTCTCGCATACCTGCTGACTATTTCTGCAACTTTCTTAGTCAGTCTGCTGTTCCTACTATTCACGTGAGCTTGCCTAGATAAGACAACTTTTGTTGTTAAGTGTCCACCACACATGTCTACCCTCAGGCTGGCTGGGACCTACAAGGTGGTAGGGACAAGCTCCTCTGTGACCTTCCTCGTATTCCAGAGGGTCCTATGCAGCTGGGACTATACTATCACCAGCAAGGACACCGCCCTAAGCACAAAAAGGTTGATAGTGGTCTCCATAAAGGTACACACATCCACATGCGTGCGCACACACACACACACACACACACACACACATGCACACACATACATGCACACACACACATACATGCACACACACACACATGCACACACACACACATGCACACACACGTACATGCACACACACACATGCACACACATGCACACACACACATGCACACACATGCACACACACATGCACACACACACACACATGCACACACACACACACACCATCATGTATAACTGCTGGTGTATGTATGCTGTGGATCATTAGGAAGCCATGACAGAGACCAAAAACAACGAAATCAGAAGCACATCAGAAAGGTAGATACATTGTTTGGTAGCTCAATGATGTTCACATCATTTTTATATAACAGATATTCAAAATTCAGCCTTCTGTTTTGGCTTCGGATATTCACAAACCTCATCATCGTGCTGATGCTAGCTGGTTCCAGCTACTGCATCTATCTGGCTGTGCAACATACAAGCACTAGTGAAGTCTCCCTTTCCAGTGCCACACAAGACCTGCCACAGTTTCTCAAGTTTCTACAATCCTTCCAAGCGAGTGATTCATACTCACCACCACCACACTGTCACTGCATATTGTCACGTTACAGGCACAAGCTGTGGTTACTGCTGTCAACTTCATCTTCCCATGGATATTCATCATAGCAGAGATTTTTGAGAAATACGAGCCAAGAACTGCTCTCAAAATAAAACTCACCCGGTAGGTAGAGTAAACAGCCAAAATCTTCACTTCTTGATGTTCCCACATTCCAGCATTTTCCTGCTCTACCTATCCAGTTTATACATTGTTATCATCTCGCTACTGACTGTCAACAGAGAGTGTGTTAGTTAACCTTTGAGTCCCTCCCTCCTCTCTGCACACATGACATCCTCACATGCTTAGTTAACCTTTGAGTCCCTCCCTCCTCTCTGCACACATGACATCCTCACATGCTTAGTTAACCTTTGAGTCCCTCCCTCCTCTCTGCACACATGACATCCTCACATCCTCCATAGGTTAACATGAACAATGCATCATGTTGCTGGGAGACAACAGTAGGTCAAGCCATGTATCGTCTTACCCTGACACATCTGGCTGTGGAGCTTCTTACCATTGTTACGTCTGATGGAGTGCGCTGGGTGCTAGTGAAGGCTAACCTATGCAAGCTACTGACACGCTGGGTAAGTAGCCATCTTGCACTGTATAGCGCAGTGAAGGTTGTGTGTTTACAGCTCGGCTTAGCAGAATTTGGACTGGCCAATAATGTTCTACAGCTAATTTATGGACAGGGTCTAGTGTGGTAAGGCATTTCATTTCCCATCTTGTTGGCCATGATCTCTCCCTATTGCAGGCTAGGGATACTGTTCTGTCCTCTGCTGTCATTGATCAATACCTTTAAGCTGATCATCCTATTCTACTTCAGAGCTTTTGCAGTGTACTTCTTCAACAGACCACCAAACACTCTCTTCCCTGTTGCCTCTACCAAGAACTTCTACATGGGCCTTCTGGCTCTGACCTTATTTCTATGTACTCTTCCCATGTGCTATACAATTGCTGCACTCAGACCCTCAACTGGGTGTGGTCCCTTCAGGTGGGCAACAATAGTCGTAGCATACCATGTAGCCACACCTCTGATATCTCCTTGCAGAAGTCTAACCAGTATGCTACAGATTGTGTCTAACGCAATTGCTACGCTTCCATCTGGTCCTCAATCTGTATTTAAGTTTGTGCAGACCTCAGCTGTTCTTGTGCCAGTGATTGTTGTTCTATGGTAACACAGGGGTTAAGGCTTTGTTGAGTGGGAGGCTATATGCTACCTTCACCTTATGTAGTATCGGCATCTGCTACACATGTGCATTGCTGCGTACAGTGTCGAAACGGAAAAATGACCTAGAACTGCAATTGCACAATGTAAGACTGTTGATTTGCAAGCATCAAGAGATATTTATCCTTCATCTTCATCCCTCCCACCTCTCTCCTTGTCCCTCCTCCACTCTTCTCTTTATGCAGGAACAGCGGGATACTAGGAAGAAGTTTACCAGTCTAGGTAAGAACAGTGATCCTGATCCTCATGATAACCACTGCTTGCCTGGTATTGCAGCTCAAGAACTCCCCCAGTGTCACATTAAAGTGAACAGACATCGCCATTTAACTATGTTGCTGAAGCGCACAGTTCAACCCACCACAGAAAATGAACCAGAAGTATTACAAGAGATGCAACATGAAATGGATCAGAGTGACACTCAGCTAGTGGATCAATTGCAACGTGAAATGGACCAGAGTGAATCTCAACTAGTGGATCAATTGCAACCTCTAGGGCTGACTGCTCAGCAGTCACAAGGTTTTGCAGAAGGTGGTTATTACCAGCTGAATAGAGCATTTCCACAAGATCAGCAAGATATTTTGGAGGAATACGAGATGAACGCACAACCTCACTCACCCCCACAAGACATTCAATACATGAATGAAACTCAGGACCCCACCACACAAATCCTGTTGTCCTTACTAAATATGGAGGAACCTCAAGACCCCACACAAGTCCAGCTGTACCTCCAAAATATGGAGGAACCTCAAGACCCCACACAAAGCCAGCTGTACCTCCAAAATATGGAGGCGCCTCAAGACCCCACACAAGTCCAGCTGTATCTCCAAAATATGGAGGAACCTCAAGACCCCATACAAAGCCAGTCAAACCTAGAACATGTAGATCAAGCTCAGCATGCGACACAAGACTGTGGTCCGGAGATGTACCAGCAATCAACACGTGCAGATAATCCACACAACTCCACTATTGATAGTCAAATGGAGAACCTGCAGTCAGACAGTTACTACCAGACATTACTGACCCCACCCCCAGCACCTCCTATACTTGCTATGGATGAGAGCAGTGTGCCTGAGCAGATTGATCAAGCCACACCACCATCTGCAATACCGCTCCCTCATGTACCTGATGACATCACTTCTGAACCACAGCCTTCGGGTGATTCCTTCCTCTCCAAATCAGCTGAGCTTTACAGCTACATCCAACCACCAAGCACCTTGCCTGAACTGAAGATGGTGCATATGAACCAGCCAGATCCTAACCCTTAGCGTCATACATCAACAAACAGCAACTACACACAACTGTTATCTGATATTTAGCAGTCCAGATCCATAAGTAATGAGAACTTGTTTTCATGTGCAATGAATGTAGCAGGGTCTTCTTGTTTCCTTCTTGCTGTGGCCTCTTCCTTTGCAGAGGGGGGCAAACCCAGTGTTTGTAGCTCTATGATTTCTTGCACCTCTGGATGGCTTGCCCACATAGCTAGAGAATAAACCACAATCACATGACTATGTCATGTGTCACCTGACAATAGCTAGTGACCTTTCTCATGAGAGAAGCCAGGTGGTCTAAAATACATGCTAATCTTCCCATCAGTGGCCAGCCTTAGGATGCTGTTGGCTTGGGAAGGGAAGGAGGAGGAACACATTGAAACAGAGTACAGTGTCATGAGGGGTGAGGGTGAAGGGGTACTAACCGGCTCTGTGCGAGTCAGGTCTAGCTGCCTTAGCTGTGAGGTAGCCACACTGCTTAGCCCAAGCTGATTGGAGGATGGTGCCATCACATCCCACAACCCTTCATATCGTCACCACACAAAACATACCATCACAAATGTCCCATGCAGTCCACACGTGTGTGGTTGATGGAGCAGTTATCTGGGCCTCCTCCTCCTCTTCCTCCAACTGCTCCTTCGACTCATATTCTTCTGCTGGGTGCTTTAGCTTGAGGATCTCCACAAGAGGCACTCTCTGGGCCAAGTACCCCACTATAGTGAAAGGCTCTCGGACCTGGGCTATTGGATACATGCAACACAGCACCTGGAGGGAGGGAATGGGGAGGAGTGAGACAACCATGCGCAACAGATAATCTGCACTCACTTGAAGTTGCCTGTTGATCAACGATGGGAAGATTAAACCTGGACAATCACAAAGCCGAACTGTTTGCGTCAGAAAAATAGTCTGAAAGTGCTTTGTATGCCCAGGTGTGCGTGATACACTGACATACTGTGGAACAATTGAGCACCATCATCCACACAGCAACAGAAAGTACAACACAGATAAGCAATTAAGCAGTTCCATGTCAGAAGTACACAGGCATGCAAGTAAGACTACAAACGCACAGTGGGCTTCAATAAGAAAAACAAACCTTCTTGCCCATTATTCCATTAATAATGGAAGATTTGCCCACATTGGGATGACCTGTTAGCAATGATATCATCATAACTGAACATGGCAACACTCCACCGCACCCTTACCAACCATTCCTATTGTGATGACTCCAGGAATCACTTCTTCCACTTCTTGAGCCAAATGTAATGCTGGCGAACAAAGTAGACTTTAAGTTTATTCGACTCCACACTTGTCACACATACGATCTAGATCTTTCTTATCGTTCTCCCCCTCCTTTTCCTCTTCCTCCTCCTCCTCCACCTCCTCCTCTTCCTCTTCCATCACCTCCTCCTCTTGATCAACTACTGCAGAAGCCTTGTTAGAGACCAATGATTGAGTGGATTGCACATTCTTCAATTCAAGCTTTTTTTTCCAGTTAGTAAGGTCAACTGTGAAAAAATCCAAGAATCTTATAAACCTTATGGCATTACTTAGAAGTGTTATGTCCAACTCCACTATATAGATACCCTTCTGGACCAGTTCCCAGCCCAATACCAGCCAGACTACCACCAAACTATAGTTTCCAGCTATTTGGTAGACAGCAAACTATAGCTCATTGCACAGATTACTTCTCAATCTTACAGCTCTTTGCATAGAAGACTCCTCAATCTTACAACTCTTTGCACAGAAGACTCCTCAATCTTACAGCTCTTTGCATAGAAGACTCCTCAATCTTACAGCTCTTTGCACAGAAGACTCCTCAATCTCACAAATCCTAGCCCCTCAAAGCCCAAATCTATCAATCACTGACTACAATCGCAAACCATCTTGAATCAGCTCTAGCATACCTGGTATAAAATTACAATTTTGTAAACAAGGAAACCCACTAAAAACACATACCAGACTGCAGTATTGAATGTCCAGAAGCCCCCCACCCCCTCCTCCATTGGCAAACACCACAGTAATGCATCAATACACCTCATATTATTAAACCATTTTGTGCAAAACTGTACCACACATGGACATAACACACACACACACCTCGACACACACACCTCAACACACATACCTCGATCTCTGTATAGTGATTCAATAACTTTGAACAGTTCTTCAGGTCCTACAGCCGATCTTCGCTTTCCTTTGTGCCCACGAGATCTTAGTCTCACTAAAGAAAGTAAAGTTTGACCATGGACAGTGGCTAGTGTATGTGTATGTGCGTACGTGTGTGTAAGTATGTATGTGTGTACATGTGTGAATGTACATGTATGTGTGTGCATGCGTGTATGTGTGTGCATGTGTATGTATGTGCAGTGTGTGCAATGTGTTGTATGTATGTGTGTGCACGTGTGTGTGCTGTGTATGTGTGCATGTGTGCATGCATGTATGTGCTATGTGTGAATGTGTTTGTATGTTGTGTTTGTATGTTGTGTTTGTATGTTGTGTTTGTATGTTGTGTTTGTATGTTGTGTTTGTATGTTGTGTTTGTATGTTGTGTTTGTATGTTGTGTTTGTATGTGTGTGCACATGTGTGCTTGAATGTGTGCACAGATGCTCCACCTTCTTTAGCGGCCTGAGACCCCTCCTCCAACTTTGGATATGATGTGAAGCATATCACGTCCAGTTCTGGAAACTTGCTGAGGAAATAATGTCTCCAAGCAACTACAACCTCTGGTGGTACCAGATCAATCTAGGTGATGGGCAGGCATACTACATCAACTATAGGATCTCCTAGTCCCCTGTACAGTTACATCGTACATGTGCCCCCCCCTCCTCCCCCCCTGGCCATACCTTATTCAATACAAGGACAACATGTTTCTTTAGCTCCTCCGCAACATACTTATACAGTGCAGGGGAGAAATGTAACACCTGGGGACCAGAGCACTTAACCCAGGTGCGCGTGCATTCACTGTTTGCTTACCGGATGTCGTACATCCGTTATCAGCAGCAGCACATCTGATATTTCTAGCACCCTCCACAACTGTCTCCATGTCTAACAAGGAGAGGGAAAAAGAATCAAGCTCCTCTCCTCTGACTTTCCCCCTCGTCCTGCTTACCCTCCTCTTACCCCTCCTCCTGCTTATCCTCCTCTCCTTTTCCTCCCTCCCCATCCTCCCTCTCCTCCCTCTCTTCCTCCTCCTCCTCAGTCGCTCTCCTCCTCCTTCTCCTCTTCCCCTCCTCCCTCTCCTCCTGCTTATCCTCCTCTCCTTTTCCTCCCTCTCCTCCCCATCCTCCCTCTCCTCCTCTTCCCTCTCCTCCCTCTCTTCCTCCTCCTCCTTAGTCCCTCTCTCCTCCCCTCCTCCTCTTTCCCTCCTCCCTCTCCTCCTGCTTATCCTCCAGTTCTTACCTCAAGGTTGAGCTCAAAGAAGCTAAGTTCTTCAGTGGAGTGTTGGGTGTATATGTCCTTCAGGTACTGACGGAAAGCCAGCTCTTCATTCTTCTCCACCTCTGCCTTGGTCATGTGGTAGTCCCACACAGGCCTCCTGGGTAAATCGAGGACAGACCCTGGCTTGTAGATGTCCTCTACTGCCACCTCCAGTACTGTCTATAACTTAAGAGGGGTCATAATACAAAGGACTTTCTCCAATTATCAAAAGGTTACCTCTGGTAAAGGTTCAATGGGTACAGTTCTGGCCTGCTGCTTACGTTCTTCGACGTCCTCCTTCGACTCCTGCTCAAAATGTAGTCGGTATCTACGGCAAAGAGGAATTAGCAGGAGTACGTGTAGGGGCAAGCAGGGGCACGTAGGGGCAAGCAGGGGCACGTAAGGGCAAGCAGGGGCACGTAGGGGCAAGCAGGGGCACGTAGGGGCAAGCAGGGGCACGTAGGAAGCTACCATTCACGTGCGTACCTGTTGGGATTATAGTTCCTGCTGCCGAGCCTTTGGGGCAATGGCTGCTCATTTACTTTCAAGACGTCTACAAATGGAATGTCCTCTGTTTCCAAACTACTTTCAGGAACGTTCTCATACGCATGTTGCAGGTCTACTCTGGCTTGTGATGGTGCCACGACTTGAGGCTCTGAAGTACAATTTAAACCTTAACAGCAACGAACTCCCGAGGTATTCAATTTCATTTACCGGTTTCATTCTTTCTCTCTCGTTTTTGTTTTAGCTGCTCCTTCTTCTGTCTGTGACTGAACGGCTTTTTGCGATGCATTGCAAAAAGCAGTTGAAATTATTTAATTATGTTTAATTAACCGGACAAATATTACGGTATATACGTATATCTTTCACGACACCTGCGAAACTCTTAAGGTCGGCATACACGGGGCAACTTCCTGCCGACTTGTCGCATGCAACTCGAATGAATATGGGTAAAAGTTCCGTAATTGTTTAGTTTACTGATGGTTTGCGGAACATTTGTCCATATTCATTTGAGTTGCATGAGACAAGTCGGCAGGAAGTCGCCTCGTGTATGCCGACCTTTACTGTTTTAAAAGTAAATTATAAATGCAAGTCAGTGGTGTGATATACAATTAGCCGATTTCTCCACGAAAAGAGGCATATGACTAATAAAACATAACATTCTCAGTGTGTAAGAATGGCTGTATGGAGGACATTTCAAACTGTCATTTCAGACTTCTACAATGATGAAAAAACATGCGCTAGTCCCTTTCGCGGAAACGAAGGTCTAATACGTGTGCAAACTCCAGCATTGATTAGTTGTTTCAGTATGTAATGCTGCACTCATTGCTGTCTCTCTGACTTCATGAGAGCTGGTGTGTCTTACGGCACTTAGTACAAAACGCAAACACAGACTATTCTTTGTACATATATGACCTCTGATCAAGCATTGGGTAGAGAAAAGAAAGTGTGTATATAGGGAGCTTGGAAGAACGATTTCATATTCGCCACAAGTAGCTTCTTGCTTATCCATTTGTGAGAATCTGGCACATGCTGAATCCATACAAGTTAAATGTGCTGTCATTTGGCCTACACATAGCAGCCCTACCCGCTCTACTAGTACAAGCTGAAACATTAGATATTGACCATAAATGCTGCATGATTGGTTAGTGGCAAGCTAATCAAACATGCATTGTAGTTCAGTTGCATATCAGTAACCAAGTTGGCAAGCTTGCTGCATGTCTCTACCACTACTTGAGACACATTTCCATCCCCAAATTTTTGAGCAGATCGGATCATTATAACGTTGATCCAACTGTCACACTCACATCTAAATACACATATCTGGATGGTAGTTCACACCAGCTCTAAGATTAATGGCCTATTATAGATAAATGTACTGCCAACTTCAGTATGCCTCTGGTCATATTATTGGTCTTGGTTTGCTAATCATTTTGTCCATGAGTTGTCTTCTTCACCAACTACACAACTGCGCAAGATTTCTTTTCGTTCCATCCACAAGGTTAGTTGATGTCTAGTGTTGCCCTCGTTCTCTCAAACTCCCCTCTCTTCCCAGTGGCCGGCTGTTTAACATACTAACAGAGGAGACCTCAAGTTCACACACTTCCAATCACCACAAATCCTTACATAGGCTTTCTGAAGGGGCGGTCCCTGCCCCCAAACCTCAGCTGCCCAGATTCTTTCTTTCCTCCAAATCCTCCTCCTGTTTTTATGAGCACAATAACCACTGCCAATAACCACTGCTAATAACCAGCATAAGCTCACCAAATCGTCTTGGAGTCCACCCAGCTAATGCTCTCTCACACTCGTATTCCACCAAAATTTGAACGTCGTTGATGAAAGCTTTATGTGCCTTCTACCGGAAATGACGTAAACGTAACACGAGGGTCGTAAGCACCGCCGACTCACTAAGAACGCAGACTCGGCATCTCTTCTATGCTTGAATTCCACAAATGCATAACCTTTTGAACGTCCGGTCACTGAACAGAGATAGAAAAACACCACTAACACTGTAGCACGCATACCGTGCGTTCAGTTCACCTATGTCCCTAATCAACTTGCATCGCTCAATCTTGCCGTATACTGCAAAAAGTTCCTTTACCTGCTCTGCAATATTCCACCGATAAGAGCATGTAGGCGCGAAAACATAATTATACCTTCAGTTGTGTTGTGGCTCAGCCTCGCGACAAACAATGTCTTTTTGGAGTCTCCTTGTACCTGCTTGTTCGGTCGGTCTAAAAAAAACAACGTCAACGGTAGGCCTATTACGGCAAATTCTTTTCATTGCGAAGCCACGTACACTTGGCCTGCATGGCTCTAACCACTCCATGGTCATGTGGCAGTGTGTCTGTTCCATCGATACTGCCGGCCATGAGAGGCTCGTAAGCTCCATATTCGACTGCTAACGGCGCCCAGCGTTGTTTATTGTCTCCAGCCATACGAAACACCGTTTTTGCGCATGCGTGTAACCACGTGACAAATGTCAGAGGAGCTGGAGTTTGTAGAGTTGAAACGCGTTATTAGTTCGATTCTGCTGTCGGGCCCTAGTGGTCGAACACAAAAACAATTGCTCGATGACTATAAAAAATTACTAGGCAGAGACTTACCATACAGAGCCCATGGATATAAGACGCTTTTGGCGTGCTTAGAAGACATGCATGATTCGGTGCGAATTGAGAGGAACGGTCTCGACTGTGTAGTATTTGGAGTAGGTAACGAGTCGACCAAGCACATCCAGAAAATGATAAGTAGACAGAAATCATCCTCTGCCTCAAGAGGTCGGCTGAAAGACAGCACCCAAGCGGCGCCTGCGACTCCTGAGAGGTTTAAGGCGCAGATCAGAGAGCTCCTTACATCTTATCCCGATGGGCTTCGTTGTGACAGATTCAGTGAGGCTTATGCGAAGCGTTTTGGTTGCTATGCGAATTACCGCTGCTGGGGCTTTGCCTCGCTTGATCACATGCTGAGGTCGATACCTGATGTGGTCACTTGCCAGCGTGAGAATTCGAAGAATGCCGTTGTCATACGACTCAACAAACGGCCCATGCTTGCGTCAGTTAGTAGTAAGTAGACTAGTTGTGCTATCACCGTGGTGAAACATCTCTCTGCTTACAAAGGACAGTCCAGTAGTGCCCAGGCCAATCAAGGAATGTCACTGAACTCCCTAGAGTTGATGCCTGATGATATTAGAACTAACAAGAACCAAGCACCACCTTCTGTTCCAGAAAACATTGAAAGCAGGGTGGAACAGGTGTGTGTGTGGTATGGCCACTTGCCACATGTATGACCACCACCCTGTGATATGCACACATGTAATCAAGCTTGCACCTCACCATGACAACCACTTGCCATGCTTCACACCTCACAATGACCTCTAATGTCAACTTACTATGTGCTACTAATTTTCACCAATTTACTCACACATGATGATACAACAACTTGGCTACATAAGTGTGTGCATTTACAGAAGTTTGAGCCTTGTGTGTCACTGGTGGGTGAAATGAGCAAGCTGTTTACATACTTCTAGCTTTTAGCAGACAAGTGTTCAGGGATTTGGGCATCAAAATTTGCAGGAGAATACAAGGTATGTGTGTAATGCAAGGTATGTGTGTAATGCAAGGTATGTGTGTAATGCAAGGTATGTGTGTAATGCAAGGTATGTGTGTAATGCAAGGTATGTGTGTAATGCAAGGTATGTGTGTAATGCAAGGTATGTGTGTAATGCAAGGTATGTGTGTAATGCAAGGTATGTGTGTAATGCAAGGTATGTGTGTAATGCAAGGTATGTGTGTAATGCATACGCACACATCAAACCATGGGCATTTGTGTTGCATAATAGATATAGCATGTAGTTCATTTAAACCCAATAGGTTCACTTTGGACATGACCTTCCATATAAGGAGAACATAGTTGGGTTTCTGTCCAGCCTCAAGGCCTGTGAACTGCAGAGTGATCCGAATACATCTGATTGGTTGGTATTGTCAAGTGAAAGGAAACACTCTAAAGGTACAAATACTCGTGTTAACTGCAGCCCTTAATCTGTTTATGTTGTCATAGTAACATCAGTTGAAGAGCAGGGAGTGCCTGAGGAGTTGTCATTTGCCATAAACTCAACTGTTGCCAATCATCCGAAAGGCATCCCTCTTGATAAATTTAAACAAGTTTTCAAGGTAATAATGTCGCGCCTATCAGCATTCTATTTAATGCCCACCTGTGTGGAGACAGGAAGAGCATGGACGAGAGCTTCTCTTCTTGCCGCATGGGTTCTTCTCTGTGGCCGAGATGCTGGTGCATGTTCCAGGTGTGAGGGTGGAGAAGCCATCCACCTGCCCCGAGGTGATGGTGCTCCCAGCACAGGGGTGTGTGGCCAGAGGAACTGAGGCTATGGAGAGGCACACAAAGGATAAACCAAAGGTGGACCATGCACGGGTGCCAAAGGTCGTGTTGGAACACAGTCCCACTGGATATGTAGTCCAGCCACACCCCTCTGAGAAGACATGCCCTGTCTATGTGAGCTATGTGAAGTCACCCAGCTGTCTGTATGTCCAGATCATTGGAGAGACCACAACAAAGGCTTTGGAGAGCCTGTCGGAAGAGATGTATCAGTTCTATTCTGGCAAAGAGGGGAGGAAATCTACTATCGAATGTGTACAGATTGGACAGGTACAGTTCCATGTTACCTCCTCCCCAGCCTCGTGCGTGGCATGTAGTGCTGCTTGTTCCCCCCTCCTCCCCAGGCCTGCTGTACTGTATATCCAGAGGACTGCTACTGGTACAGGGCTGAAGTGCTGGATGTCCCCAGTCCTGATGTGGTTAAAGTGAAGTATGTTGATTATGGCAATATTGGACAAGTCCCCAGGGTAACACTGCGACGCCCCAAAGCTCATTACATGCTCCTCCCAGCGCAAGCATTGAAGTGTAGACTGTCCAACATAAAGCCAGCCAGTGAGGTGAGGGAAGGAAGGGGATAGTTGGTACTGATGAAGACATGTACACACATATGAACACGCAAACACATGTATGCACACATACAAACACACACATGCCCACATATGAACACACCAAACAAACATAGAAATGGTGTGAAAGGGCATCCTTGTTGCTAGGCACTATGACAAAGGATAGACCTCTTGTTGCCACGATCACTTCTGTGACGGTATGTTTCTGGTGTGTGCACATTACATTGCATATGTTGAGGCCAAGCTCATGTGATGTTACTAACTTTAGAACACATTTGATCACAACTTCCTCTGCCCCTCCCACTCCTCAGGACAACATTCTGTCTCTCTATTTGTGTGATACTAACACAGATAAAGATATTCATATTAGTGACAGACTGGTTGACCAAGGGTTGGCCATTGTTGCCATGGACACAGTGGAGGATGAAGCCCGGTTTGATGGCATTAATCTGGAACCACCTCCATCCACGGTATGATATATAAGCTGCAAAAGGTTTAAGTATTGCAGGTGAAGGGATACTTGTAAGTGTTGTGCCACTTCTACAGAGCTCTGAAGATGTTGCAAACATTCGGCCACCCTCTTCCTGCCCTATGCCACCCTCTTCCTGCCCTATGCCACCCTCTTCCCTTCCATCAGCGGAGGTGCTGGCATATTTTCAGGCACTGTGGCAGTTGACACAGACTCCTTCGCCCTTAGACACCCCTGTTGCCATGTCAACAAACACAGAATCTATTCTTGTTCCTCCATGGCACTCTGTGTCTTCCTCTCCTCGTGGCTCACTGCCAGTTGCAAATGGTGGGTCGTCAGTGGGTAGCAATTTGAAGGATCTAAACGATACTCTGAAAAGCTCCAGTGAAGACTTGAGTAGAGATTCTAACGATTCTGGTGATTGTTTGAAAGATTTGAGTGGTGGTGGTGGTGGTGTAGATTCAAGCTGCAGGCACAGTTCTGTTACCCAGTGTAGGTCATCAGCCAATGAGAGTGGTGAAGCCAACACACTGCCAGTGGGGGTGACACGCACCCACCAATTTGTTCGAAGGTGAGGCAACTGGTTAAACTAATTCGTGTTTACCTGTGTGTGAACTTCAGGGTCCAGTTGACACCCACACACACTCTCCATGTTCTGAATCACGGCCAAAAGGCTCTGGTGCTGAGCAGTGAAGTGTCTGGGTGGTTTTGGCACACTGATCAACTCAGGTCCAGACTGCAGCAGTCATCAAAGCAGATATGGGCCCAAGTGCTGTCCAGAAATCGTGCTCAACAGCTATTCACAGAGCTAGCAAGTCACACCAAGCTGATTAAGAGCTCAGAAACAAGTTTGATTGCATACTCTCTGGAAGAGTAAGTGGTCAGTGGCCATGACATAGTGCATCACACACACACACACACACACACACACACACACACACACACACACACACACACACACACACACACACACACACTCAGTTTGCCAGCTATTGTGCAAACATTTAGTGGCCCAGATGAGTTGGGAGTGAGTGTTAGAAGGGAGGTGACACTATGGCAGTCGTCTCCTGCTGCATACTTCAGTTGTGTTGGTGGATCAGAGGAGGTAGGGACAGGGGAAGAGGAGATGAATCTGTTGGAAAATAAGTTGCAGGACCTTCACATACAAAGGTATGTTGTGTGTGTATCTGGATGGATGGCGTGATATTTCCTCTTAGGGGATGCATTATCAAACAACTAAGTGCTGTAGAGCTGTATGATGAACTGGGAAATGTGCCCGATCAACTGATCCAATTAGAAGATGAAATCCGTTCTCTCAAGCGCAAAATGGCTGACATGAGAGGAGAAGTGACACTGCCTCAAATGAAAGACAACCAAGTCCCATCACATCTGACCAGTGGTACACATAATACCCATCTGAAGACAGATCAGTCCACACCCACCCAACCAAACCAGTTGGACAAGTCCACACCCACCCAACCAAACCAGTTGGACAAGTCCACACCCAGCCAGCCAAACCAGTCAATCAAGTCCACACCCACCCAGCCAAACCAGTTGGAGAAGTCCACACCCAGCCAGTCAAACCAGTTGGACAAGTCCACACCCAGCCAGCCAAACCAGTCAATCAAGTCCACACCCGCCCAGCAAAACAAGTCCACACCCACCCAGCCAAACCAGTTGGACAAGTCCACACCCATCCCACACCAGTCTTCTTGTGACCCTGTGGCTTCCCTTGTGGTAAGCAAGGGCAGACCAAGGCTTGCTGGACTTGGCAGGGGAACACCTTACATCAAACCAACTCTGATAAGACACAAGATGTGATGAGCACACACACACACACACAATCATTTCTGATGGTTGATATGGGCAACAAGTGTATTGTACTGTTCATGAGCCACTGTACTGAGCTAAAGTGAAGACAGTTAAAGTAATGAACGTGACTGCATGTGTCCATCTCTTACCTGGTTGCCTGGCTTTATAGCCTCCAAAGTATCTTCTAAAAGGTCTGCCTTCAGTTGAGAGTGTGTGGCCCATAGCAGACGACAGCAATGCAACAGAACAGGTTCACTACTCGGAGCACAAGGCACCCAAAAGGTCTCAATGATATTACACAGCTCTGTCACACCAATGGGCTGTGGGTAAAGACTACAGTATACCAGCTGGTGAAGGAAAGCATCAGGTAGCTCCACCCCTTCACTATGGTTGGCATAGGCAGTTGCTATTGCAGACACGAGGACATTGAGGGTTAAAAGGTCTCTTTTCTCTAGAAGGTGGACTGCATAGCTGGTTGCGATGTGCATGGCCTGAGGGTTAGATGCGAGGAGGGTGAGAAATCCCTGGGTGGGAAGGTGAGGCTCATGGGGTTCCTTGAGCCGTTCAGAGATGGCATTAAAAGAGCTCTCCAGCATAAATGACATAAGCTCTGGAAGAAACTTCACTACGAGACCAACATCCTGCGTTTGAGGAGAGAGGGACAGGTTTAGGTAAGGAAGAAGCTAAGGTTTCCACCTCTCACAAGAGCATCCTGTGTGTAGTCTTTGCTGTCCAGAATAGCCAACGCCTTTAGCCCCAGCTGCAGTAACCGCAGCAAGCTCTCAAGCTCATCACTCTCCTGAAAGAAATGGGCCCAGAGGTCACATTGGTCATGGTACTGATGGATGTCACAGTGGATTGGCAGCAGTAACTCACTCTGGGTAGTTTCCACTGCTTCTGGGTGTCATGGAGACAAGCAATGATGCTGCGACATACAACATTCAATGCATAGGGATCTCTCAGAAGCATGGAGATATCTCTGGAAGAGGATGGAACGATGCAGAGCCACACACAAGTACACATCCGACCTATCCCAGCACACATCCCACCTACCCCAGACACACCCACCTACCCCAGCACACACCCACCTACCCCAGCACACACCCACCTTCCCAGCACACATCCCACCTATCCCAGCACACACCCACGTATCCCAGCACACACCCCACCTACCCCAGCACATCTTCTCCAGTAGGTGTGGTCTCCAGGAAGGTATATAACTCCCTGGCCTTCTTACTGTCAACGTGGTCTGCCTTCACGCAGGCATCCAGGCACCAGGCAAACTTGTGGCATGGGTCAGCGCTGCGAATGTTGCTCTCTCGCTCGTGCAAACTCATGATTATTTCAGAGCGCAGGGTGCAGTAATGGCTGATGTGCGTTCGGAGGTACAGCGTCCTCAAGAACTGGACCAATGTGTTGTACAGAGGAAGAGATGAACCAATCATGTCAACCAACTCCTGCACCACCGCACTCTGCCTTCTGATCTTCGGGGAGACGGAGAAGAAATTGGTGGCCTTCTTATCACTCCCGTACACAGTGAACATCACACTCTCCTTCTCGGCCATGTACTTGTCAAGAAGCGGACTCACCGCTTCCCCAAAGAAGCCTTGATTGATTTGCCAGATTTGTCTCTTCACCGCAGTGGGGCAGCTCGTGTATAGTTCGGGGGTGTTCCGCTAAGTGCAGGAGGTATTTCTCGTCTATAATGGGAAATCTCTGAAGCAGCTTCATCACGATATTCCTCGCGTCCTCCAGATGAATGTATGGAAAGCTCAGTTCCAACAGTTTTGAAAGCGTCTTGTCGTCCAAGCTATCCAGTTTCTCCAACATCCTCGCCTGCATGTGCTGAAGCAGACTGGAGTGAACGTCTCGTCGTGAGACGCCGTGTAGGTCAAGCATGGGGAGGGCAGGCTGGGCGCATCCCGTGCGTACAGCGTCTTCGCGCTGAATGGCGGCGATGCCCTCAAGAAAATCGTCCGACCCTTTCAAAATCTCTTCAACGTACTGACTTCCTCGTAAGAGAGGATTGTCAGCCATACTCTCAAATGCTAATAACAATATTATTAGCGCGCCATTATTGAAGTTGAATAACTAGCAAATTTGGAACAATAATCAACGTTTTTATTGTTGCGCCTATACGTGTATTCGAATTGAATTGCACGTCAGTGATCCATCAGCTTTAGCCAGTTCGCTATTTGGTAGGGCAATTCGCGGACAGTCGAGTGTTTCCCACACTGCAAAGCTCTTTGGGTATTCCTCTTTGGGTGGGTGAAGAACTACTCCATTAATGAAGAGGCAATTGGCACCATTGTTATCAGGGAATGCTAGCTTCTTGTACTTGTAATGAGCCTTGGTTTCTATGTCCCTCCAAGCATGTCTTCCCGCATCGCTGTCCCCTATGGCTATAAGGTCTATGCCAGCCATTGAACTCATTGACTTTAGATGGAGCACTCCCTTCTTCACCTTGATGGCTGTTACAGGCCAATTAGGAAAGGCTCTTGCCACTTCTGAAATCCCAGCCTATTTTGAAAAAAAAAAAAAGGATGTATCACTAAATTCAAGATATCGCATCAGCATGTATACAAAGATTGAGTACCTTAGCATTTCACTGGCCTCCGTAGTCCCTCAATACAACATATGCACACAAACACATCAAATTGTCTCCAACTGGGGTTAGTACACAGACATGGGACCATCATGTGATCTCTAGTCATGGGACCATCATGTGATCTCTAGTCATGAGACCATCATGTGATCTCTAGTGCTAGTGCAATGAGCAAATCAAAGGGACAAAGTGTGTGAGCCATACATTATTAATTCACAGCGTCCGCAACCCTACAATTAAAGACTACGCTACATCCCAGCCACACACACCACCGCTACACTACACTACACGCACCACAAAAGCTTACAAAGCAAAAACACACACATGCAAAACACAAAGCAATGAAAGCCTTCAAATTACATCTGACACAAAACGCACAGTCAGCTTACCGAATTCGTTCGCTCTGAGAGGCCAACGAGAATTTCTCGGCCGGTGAAGATTACATCACCTCCGTCCACATACGCGCCAGTATCCCGCATCTCAACTATCTCCAAGTTATGCCTCTCGAGAGCTGTTCTCATGGCGCGAGCCTCTCCAGCTCGTGAAGGCCTTACCATACGTGTAAGCAACGCTCTGCCTTCAATTACTACGGCAGGATCCTCCACGAATACCATATCCGGATACTCCTCGTCTACTGGAATTTGTATAACGTTTCCAACAAGGCTCTTGAGCTCTTTGATATAGTTAGCGTGTTGCTGCCTTGCTCTGAGAAGGTTAATTGGCTCCTCTGGTTCTTCAAATCTCAGAGACTTGTCTACGCAGCTTGCAGGGATGCTGCCTACTATGGCTTTGTTGTAGTGAAAGTACTTGCTGATATCTCGCAGCTGTGCGGAAGAAGTACTCAATGATCGGTGCGTAATCCTGTGCACATGATTAAGTGGTAGGCGAAGCAGAAACGCTTGCACAGATCCCGCCATTTAGAAATACAGTAATTAAATTAGTAGATAGTTATATACGGTGCCCTTTCCGGTAGGTGTGGCGTATGTACAACGTTGTTGGTCTCGTGCGATTACCCATTTTTCCAGGGGGTTCAGAATGAAGGTTGTTGTGAAGACACTCGATTCAAAGAACCAGGAGTTAGAGGTTCCCAATGAGGCGAGTTAGCTTATCCCTTTGACGTTCTGTGGCATGTTAGCTTTAACGTATACTGTTTGTGTGTATTTGCGCGTTAATTACAGGCCTCTGTGCGTCAACTGAAGGATAAGATTGCCCAAGAGATGGTGGGAGATTCCGCGTTTTCTTTCTAGCCGGTGCATTTACTTTCTCTCTCATTTTAGAACATCCCTGTTGATAAGCAACGACTAATTTTTCAGGGCAAAGTGTTGAAGGAAGGAAAGCTATTGAAGGACTATGGAGGTTTGTGTTCAGCATGCCCAGACCTGGCAATACTGCAGAAATGTCTTACCACAGACCTGGATGGGAAGGTTGTCCATCTGGTACAGAGTGCACCTCCACCTGAGGCTATGGAGGCCTCTGCCACCAACAACCCTTCCTCTTCTTCCTCCTCCTCCTCTTCCTCCTCCTCCTCCTCCAGTAATGTCACAGTTACCTCCTCCATTCCTACACATACAAGATCAGATGTCCTCTTTGTCAGCACCATGCCTGTACTTCCCGGCAGTGACATAGCTCAGATGACACAGGTAAGTAGGTCCAAAGTATGTTTGCTGTTAACATACCCACCACTTCTCCCTCCCCCTCCTTTCCCTCCCCTCCTCCCTCCCCCTCTCCCCCTTTCCCCTCCTCTTTTCCCTCCCTCTCCCTCACTTCTCCTTCCCCCTCCTTTCCCCTCCTCCTTTCCCTCCCTCACCCCTTCTCCCTCCCCCTCTTCACACTGTCTCTTCCCCATCTAGCATTTGGTTAGCAACATTGTTGACAGCTTGACTGCATCTGGTCACAATGCCTCTGTGTCAGCCCACGCCCAGATGGTGGTAGGTGGGAGGGGTGTGGCCTAGGTGATGGTATGTGGGGAGGGGTGTGGCCTATGTAGATGGGGAGGGGTGTGGCCTATGTGGTATCTCATAGGAGGAGCCAGGAAGTGATGGTTACTAAGGGGGAAGTGATGGTTACTAAGGGGAAGAGATGGTTACTAAGGGGAAGTGATGGTTCCTAAGGGGGAGTGAATTAAAGTGATGGTTGCCAAGGGGGAGTGATGGTTGCTAAGGGGGAGTGATGGTTGCTAATGCTAATGGTTGCCATTGCAGGACGCGTCTACAGGTCGAACCCATGAGCATGTGGTTACCAGTGCCACAACAGGAGGCATGCCTTCAGGTGGAACCGCACCGGGGATGGCCCAAGGGACGGAACAGAGACTGCAGCATAATGCTGAGCAGCTGGAGCAGGAGAGGATAAGACGCCAGTTGCGAGAGGTATACCAGCACATGAGGGCTGCCAGAAGGTGTCTCAACTATGCCAAGTCCACACTAGACAACTTTGAGGTGGGTGTGGTGGTGATTGATTAGTCAAGTACCAATGATCAGATATTGATGCTGGCTGTACAGAGTGTGCAGCCTGGGGAGGAGTCAGGTGCACAAGGAGAGGCTACCCCCCAGACCACGCCCCCTCAGGAAACTGCACACCCACAGGCCACTCCCCCCTCAGTAACAGTAAATGGTGTAACTTCAGACGAGCCAGCTGGGGTTTCAAATCTGCAACCTGTTGGGTATGTGAAAATGCATCAATTTAATGCCCACCACATTGCCCCTCCCACATCCTTATCACTCTTAGTGCCAACTTGTATGCAGACCTTTTGGAGGAGTACGATAACCTGTGTGCCAGGATACGCCCACTCAATGCCGGATATGTGCAGCTAATTCGTGAGGATAGCACTATTCCAGTGAGTACCACTGCTGGGCTGGCCCTGACATTAGATATCTTTTAATGAGTAGTGGCTAGTTAGCTTTGGTTACCCCTCATCCCAGTCAGATCTATGTACATGGAATATCCCATAGCAATGCTATCAACAACAAAGATTTGCTACAGTGTGCTCCATATTGTGTAGTTATCATAGTGATCCATATTGTGTAGTTATCATAGTGATCCATATTGTGTAGTTATCATAGTGATCCATATTGTGTAGTTATCATAGTGATCCATATTGTGTAGTTATCATAGTGATGTCTGTGTCCATTCCTGCTGTCCTTGTGTATCCCTTGCATATCCATTCCCAGTCCCTGTGTACCCATTCCCAGTCCCTGTGTACCCATTCCCAGTCCCTGTGTACCCATTCCCAGTCCCTGTGTACCCATTCCCAGTCCCTGTGTACCCATTTCCAGTCCCTGTGTACCCATTCCCAGTCCCTGTGTACCCATTCCCAGTCCCTGTGTACCCATTCCCAGTCCCTGTGTACCCATTTCCAGTCCCTGTGTACCCATTCCCAGTCCCTGTGTACCCATTCCCAGTCCCTGTGGTGCCTCTTTTCAATGGACAGTACACATACCCAGCCCACCCCCTCTTCTCACTAGGCCAGCAGTGTGGGGCGGGTGCAGAGGCTTGCTCAGGTCATCAAGGACCTCAACTATTACATGGGCCACACACAGCTGGCTCTCTCCAGGCTCCATGTCTGTATGAACTCTGAGGTCCCCAGGATTGTGCGTCTCGTTCCGCCTAGACGCTCAGAGTTGAGGAGGGCCATGCAGCACCTCAGGAGCTTCACTGTTCCACCTCCCGAACTTCTCTTTGACCTTGCCAGAAGCCAGCTGGGACGAGGCCCGGGCGTGGCTAATGGTGGGCGGGGCCAGGGTACCACTCCCAATGCAGGGCCACAGGTAAGCTGTGCTGTTGTGATGCAGGTGTGTGTGGGAACAGGGTTAGGTGTGTGTGGGAACAGGGTTAGGTGTGTGTGGGGACAGAGTTAGGTGTGTTTGGGGACAGAGTTAGGGTGTGTTTGGGGACAGAGTTAAGGTGTGTATGTTTTGTGACATAAGACTTGTGCTGATGGTCTGCACACTTGTTCAACAGCAGCAACAGCCTTCAGCCCAGTCTACCCCTGTTGTTGATGCATCCAGCAGGGCTTTCCAGGGCATCAGACTAGGTCCCATCTCCTTTGGCGCCACATTTAGCATGCCGGACCAGGGGGGAGCCCCTTCTGAACAGGGGCCAAACATTAGTGTGTCTGCCAATGGGCAGCCTAACGTTTCAGGGGGTGGCCATGGTAACGAAGAGCAGCCAGGAGCAGGACATGCTCCAGACTTGAGTCAACTGTTGTCAAACATCATAGGCAACTTTATGCATGTCCATTCGGATGCCCAAGCTAGTGCTGGTGCCCAGGCCAGTAGCATGGGAGGGGCACAAGAGACTCAGCAGTCGGCTGCACATGGAACGCAACCTCCATTAAGTGCCCACCCTGCCCCCAGTGGTGGACAACAAGGGCATGGCCCAGAGATTACAATCAACTTCCCTCTCGCACCAACCTTCCAAATGTTGTCAAGCATGCTGCAACAAGGACCAGGCGAGGGGTCCCCAGGCCAATCTGCCTCAGCCCCAGGCCAATCTGCCTCAGCTCCAGGTCAATTCTCATTTTCACGGGCACAGCATAGTATGTCTGGGTCTGGGGAGGAGGAAGACATTGGATTGGAGGACAGTTTTGAGTTGCAATTGGAGTTGGACACGCCCACTGTAGACCCACCCACTGATCTTAGTGACCCGATGGCTCGTCTGACAAATGCAGCCCTTGAAGATATGTTGACAGGTTAGTGAGCAGGTGTCATCTTGACTATCACAGATACAATCTGGCTCCTCCTCCCCAGGTTCACGGCAGACAATAGCGGACATCATTCATGGGATGAGGGAGGAGATCGGCATGGAAGTGGAGGGAGCAGGTGAGCCTGTGGGTGTGGCCAGGGTCACTGTAAATGTGACTCTATTGTAGCCGACATGAGTATGGTGGAGCAACTCCTGCAGATCATCTCATCTGAGCTGTCTGTGTACGATGTGATGAGTGTGTTCAGAGGCAAGTGGTGTTGGGGGGAGGGTGTTGGAGAGATGAGGGAAGGGGAGGGTGTTGGAGAGATGAGGGAAGGGGAGGGTGTTGGAGAGATGAGGGAAGGGGAGGGTGTTGGAGAGATGAGGGAAGGGGAGGGTGTTGGAGAGATGAGGGAAGGGGAGGGTGTTGGAGAGATGAGGGAAGGGGAGGGTGTTGGAGAGATGAGGGAAGGGGAGGGTGTTGAACTGGAGTTACAGTGGCATTTTGACTCTCCTCTGATTGGTCAGGTAATGTGCAGCCATTGCGGTCCATCCAGCCATCTCTGAGGTCTTTTCTGAGGGAGCGTGTTCTGCAGGGGGCGGAGCCCACAGAGGAGCAGTGTGCCAGGGCAGTGCAGGTGTTCCTAGAGGGTGTGGTCTCCTCTCTGGAGCCGCTGCGAGGACTTCCTCTATGCAGCACAGACATCGACTTCCCCCGCACTGTTCACCGTGTGCTTTCGACCATTATGAGTGATGCCTACCGAAGAGTTATTGCTGACTACTGTATGTTAACCCTTCTGTGCCCAGCCTCTTGGTCTTGAATTGTGCGTCCCCCCTAAAGCTGGTGATGGTTTCCCAGAGGCCATGCGTGCCTGGGCCACAGGTTCTGCTGCTCTATTTGGTGCCCTCCTTAGACACATTACTTGCAGTGATGAAGGTTATGAATTAGTGGCCCAGCAGCTATTGGTGAGGGTTATATTGGTGGGTGTGATCAGTTTATTCAAGTTAAGATTATCCTTTTAAAGTACTGTGTGGTTAGCCAGTAGATATGTAACCATAGTAACCATGTCAGGTGAGTGTGATACAGTTCTAGATCAATACACTGATTTGAAGGTGTCAGCTGGTTCTCAATTGGCAATGGCTGCCCTGTTTTATTGTATGTCAGTTACAGTAACAATACGTAGCGGTTGAGGTACCTGGCTGATATAGCACACACAGTTTTCAGTTTCAGTTTAGGATGGTTGGTGCAAGAATGGCTTAGAATTAGGTACAATGCATAACCAGTATCCTGTTATGTGACCATATTGTACCCTCAGGGTCTTCTGTTCCCTCCAAGTACCCCTCAGCCCATCCTGGTCTCTTGCTCTGCCTCAGTCCTTAGTGAGATGAATAGACTACGCCATGTAGTGTGTCACACACCTCAGGAGCTGGATGGCTACGTAGTGAGGTGTGCTAGTGTGTCCGCTGCTGCACCAAACCCCTCACACACCTGTGGCACAACTTTGTCTGAGGGCACTCCTCTGGCTTCAATACAGCCACCCAAGGTAAATGATGTAGTCACGGTTACCACAGAGGGATGGCAGATGTAGTCATGGTTACCACAGAGAGATGGTGGATGTAGTCATGGTTACCAGTGTTTCAGCAGACCTTACCTTGCAGCCACTAGAGAGACATGTCTCTGACTACCCTGACACCATGCCACAGGTAACGAATCCTCTGAAGGCGTGCTCCATTTAGGGTTCTTCCCTTTCCTCCTAGGAGTGGATCCCTGTCATCAATGCTGACCGAGAAGCCATGGAGCACATGGAGCCACAGAAGCCTTACAGCGATGCATATGCCAGTGCCATGCCAATGAAGAAAAGAAAAGTTAGTGCCAGGGCAGGATGTGATGTCACTGCTGGGAGGGGCAGGATGTGATGTCACTGCTGGGGGGCAGGATGTGAGGGGTGCAGAAGGGAGGGATGGAAGGGAGGGAGGGGGGGGGACCAGATCATCTCTTTAAACTGCTCAATGTCTTAACTGCTCAGATGGAAGATGGGAAAGCAGAGGTGTCCTCTTTGGCAGAGCTATTGACCAGTTCAGTAGAGAAGGCTGTACAGCAGACTGGAGCCACACCCACCTCTGGAGCACCTCTTGATGGTGTGTGTGTGTGTGTGTATGAGGGTGTGAGTGTGTTTATTCTTACTATCTTCCTTAGCAATCCTTCAGGAAGTACGAGATGATGAAGAGCTTCTCGATGGTATGGGGGAGGAGCTGCACGGAGCAATGAGAGAGCGCTTGGAAAAGGACCCTGATTTTGTACCACAGAAGTTCCCACAAGCACAAAAAATTTATAATCCTAGAAAGTAAATTAATGATTTTGCACACAGTTGCAATGCTAACTCATGCACGCACCATTCTGTGTAATATCTGTAATAAATTCAGCCACACCCTCTTATAGCAATGCCATCAAGTAGCCTGATGGTGTAACAGAGTGTACACGTGTCTTCCCTTTGATCAGTGTCTCGTTATCTCCACAGAGACAGTATTAAAATCTACTAGTATAACTTTTAGCAGGTGCATGTCAACCCTAAAGGCCACTGGCCCCGCCCTCTTTTCAATGAATGATTCTACAGTGGTCATTTATATGAAACCAGTTACAGTTTATTGAATCATCATCATCTGGTCATAATATCAAACGTTGAGAACTGCATGCAATGTCTGATGATATCAATGATGTTATGTCTCGAATCAACTAAATTTAACATCATAATTACTAATAAAAATAGGATAGCAGTAGCTCCAACATAAACAATTAACTCTTTGAACGCCAAGTGTGTATATGCATGCATGCACACATAACCGTTATACCATTCATGCATGAGTTAGATATTGCGTGCAAAAATGTGTTGATCAGTCACAACTCAATGATGCATGCATATGCTTGCTGCACTTGTAACCTTATAAGTCCATGTACAAAGTAAGTTATGTTTCCTCTCACAACCCCATTTTTCAGATGACCTCACTTCACTCCACTAATGCATCACTTTAATACTCCAAGAACAAGGATGTGTAGCCCAGATCAGTGTAGTATATCATGCGTGTTCACTCCCCCCTTTTGCAAGCTAGCATTATGGGTTGTTGCAACAAAAGGTATAGTGGGTTAAAATGGGCACACAAAATGTGCTTTCACCAGGACCACGTATTTGTATGATATGGGGTTACATGCATGTCATGTATGCATATTCAAAGTGATTTTGATCAACACAACATAACACACAGCACTGCATGAATGGTGAGGCAGATAACTCTCGTTTTGTGAGCATGCATGTTTTTATGCACTTGGCGTTCAAAGAGTTAAGCAATATAAAAAGCGCAGACGCACTAGTAAAAGCACTAGGACGGGCAAGATGTGATGTTACATCTATGAGAACCTCCTGTTGGGTCTGCTGTTTAATTATAAATTATAAGACCTCAGAAGGAGCATCGTTCCCAAAATGAAGGTTGCAATTCTCCATACACTGTATGTCAATCGAAGTAACTCTATAAACTGTACACTACTTTGTCATAGTAGTAATTGGTACATTTACTTTCCTTCCCTTTCTGAAGATGTATGTGTGTGTGTGTGTGTTTTGCAGTTGACCTGTGTAGATCTTAATTTAACCAGCAGCTAATCTTAATCTTGCTGAGGTTATCACATCACTAGTGCACCCCCAGGCATGATGCTTCTTTTTGAAGCAGACCAACTTCCAGTTTGTACATGCGTGTTGCAAAATATTGAGATAATAAAAATGTATAAACTTCAAATAACAAAAAGGTGTGTGAAACTGAGTTCCTAAAAAAAGTGCATTAACAATGAGATATACAACTATTGCTTCAATACATCGGAGTTATCCTCTTTGATCATATCAGCAGCCTTCTCTGCGATCATGATAGTCGGAGCATTGGTGTTCCCAGAGACAACCTTGGGCATCACTGAGGCATCAACCACACGAAGGTTCTTAACCCCTTTCACCCTCAGACGTGAATCCACCACCGTACTGCTATCTTCAGTTGCCCCCATCTTACATGTGCCAACAGGATGATATATTGTCACGGCAATGTGACGTATGTACCAACGCCAGAATTCATCAGTGTTAAAGTCATATGATGACATACCTCTTTCTGGTACACACTTCAATTTCCATTGGCCAAAGGCTGAGGAATTTACTATGTCCATAGCAATTCTGATACCTCTCATGAGAACTTCCATGTCCCTCTCGTCGCTAAGGTAGTTGGGATGGATACTAGGCAACTCGTACACAGAACCCACATGACTCAGTTCAAGATGGCCGACACTGCGTGGGTGCAACAAGCCTGGCAGAACTGTGAACCCAGCGTTCAACTCGTTCTGAAGGGCTTCTTCTCCCCATAGAAGCACACTTCCTGCAGAGGTCACCTTTAATGCCCGTATGGTTTCCAAGTCTCCTGTACCCCCCACAAAGAGCATGTGAAGGTCCGGTCCCTGGTGCTCAGGTTCCATTCCAGATGGTAGGAAACCATGTAGCTCGATAGAGGAAATTGAAAGTGGACCGCTTTTGAATAGAAGATATTGAAGAAGATAAGTGAACGACTGTCCCATTGCACTATATAGGGAAACTCCACTGTTTGCAGGGATGCCTTCCAGTACGAACCCGATGGGCACCATCAGATGGTCCTGCAAATTCTTACCAACTGGAAGGTCTACTTTTAAAGGTATTCCAAAATCCTTCAAATGCTCTGCTGGTCCTATTCCCGATACCATCAGGATGTGGGGTGACTCGACTGCCCCTGCGGAAAGGATAACCTCTTTACGTGCCCGAATCAACTCCTCTTCGTCGCTCTTGTAGCGCTTTGTGTCCGCAACGTACACACCGCTAGCCACGTTACTGGCTCCATCAAAAGCCACCCGTTTCACCATCTTCCCCGTGACTACGTAGAGGTTCTGCCGCTCCCGTACTGGATGCAAGAAGGCAGCGGCTGTCGAGTGACGTTCGCCGTTCTTGACCGTCTGCTGAGTGAGGCTGAAGCCAACCTGCGACTGGCCATTGTAGTCTACCTCCGGATACCCTCGCTCTTTTGCAGCAGCCATGAAAGCCCTAGCGACAGGTGTCACGAACGTGGCCTTCTCGACGTTCAACGGCCCGCCCTTGCCGTGGTAACCCTCGTCCCCATCATCACTTGTATAGTGCTCGGACTTTTTGAAATATGGTAAGACCTCTTCGTACGACCATCCCTTTGCGCCCATCTTCTCCCATTCGTCGTAATCTGCTCTGTTCCCTCTGGTATATATCATGCCGTTGATAGAACTTGTCCCGCCCAGTACCTTGCCTCGGGGCCATGCGGATCTTTGAGCATAAAGCGCTTCGCTGGAGTTCCTCTGAGGAATGGAGGTGTAAGCCCAGTCTACATCTGTGAGCTGAAGCTTGAAATAGGCTGCGGGGATGTGAATTTCGTCCTTCCTGTCAGGTCCTCCCGCTTCCAGAAGCAGCACCGTTACGTTCGGATTTTCGCTGAGCCGATTCGCCAATACACACCCAGCAGATCCTCCGCCGACGATGATGTAATCGTATTCCTTGACATCAAGCGTGTTGTACGGGAATTTGGAGGGGTGCCACAGCAAAGCTCTTAAGGCGACGTAGACAAGGAGCAAAATGAAGCTGGTACGTGCCCAAGTATACATCCCACTAGGTCACATGAGACATGAATTTAATAGTTCACGTAAGGGTACTCCTACTCGTAATGCGGATATATCCGGACTTCAATTATCAAGGGCTGTTTCTTCAAGAGGAGTGGCTCATCGTTACTTTCGGATACACGCTGGGTTTGTTGGTCATCTTAAAAGGAGCCACGCCAGCTCTGTTCAATAAGCCCTCACAGAAAAACTGCAATCATCATACCGTCATGAGAAATTTCCACAAACACTTGAAGTACAAATGTACTCCTTAAAAAAATAATGCAGAATAACCAATGACTTAATGACTTAACAACTATTAATCAGTAAAGTTGATTTTTACCATGGCTATTTTCCAATCTTCATAGACACCTGTCCTTATGGCACTTCTCAGAACTTTGAAGAACATGAAGTAATGTGCCAAGTTGTGACTAGAGGAGCAGAACCACAAGATTACAGTAATATCACACTAAAATTAATATCACACTAACATTAATATCACACTAACATTAATATCCCAATACTGCTGCTCCTTACCACATGAGGAGGACACTAGCTAGAAGCTCCTTGGTCTTGACCAGATGATGCACGTATGCCTTGGTGTGATGCCTGCACGCATAGCACAGGCATCCTTCCACAAGAGGTGTAAAGTCCTCTGCAAACCTGTACCAATTGAATCCAGCATTGCATCTCATCTCCTACACACATACGTCTGGAGGTCAGAACACAGCATCCTTTTTAGTGCCCACCTAACGTCTTATGCTACCAATTCTTTGAAAAGGTCTTGGGACCTGAGCTCACCCACAGCACATCATGTTGAACACAACACATATGGTTATTAAAAAGACTGGAGGCCACATGTAGTTATTAACTATCAAAAAAAAAACAGAGCCCTATGATGTCATTACAATAATAAGGCACTAACCTCTCATCCCCAAGGTTGATCTCCATAGAATGTTGTACAGTTTTGCACTCCAATGCCCAACACAGATGGAAGACAAGGGCACTGTCTCTCTGTGTTACCATATATGGGTAGGCTCCATCAAATACATCAACCCCATTCTCCACTGCTCTGAACACATCCGCTGAAACATAACAATGGTGCATGTGTGGACCAGCATCAGCGTCCAAACTGACCTGGACTCCCCATTCCATGAATGAACCTTGGTTTGCCAGCAGGTAGCAAGGAGTTGACTTGACTAAGAACTGCTTGGCTACTACCAGCACTGTACTCCATGTCAAAGCCTTCAATCACAAATCCTGGAAAATAGAACACAAAGATATGAGATAGGTAGGAGGGTAAACGGTCAAGACCATGTGTAGGAAAGATAGGATTACCATCAGTGGACACACCACGTACCATCAACGGGCCGCTTCACAGTTTCTTCTGTTGATCTGATTCTCTCCAAAACATCATCTCCTCCGACTATGGCTCCCAAAAGGCTGCACTCCTGCAATGTCTGGCCACACCCAATAATTCCAAATGCAGTCCACTGGATTGATGAAAGTGTACCTTACTGGAGTTTCTCAGTTTCAACATTTCATCTAGAAATGACAGGGTGCGATCCACAGACTTCCGAACTCTTTTCTGCATGTTGTTGATGGACGACGCAGAGTCACACAGAGATTCGTAAACATTAGGACAAAGAGATTCCACAAAACTGGCGTAGTCCTTGACAGAAACCTGCACTGTTGCGGTAAGATCACAGCACCTCTCGTCCCCACTGTCTCACTTTGTGTCTGCCACTATGAGTCCACACACTCGTTGTCCCACTCTCGTTGTAGCTAGAAGACGAAGGGGCGCTAGGGTCTTGGATAGAGAGATAGAGAAGGTGGTCCTACAAGGACGTACAGATGAAGCGCGCGGCCAGTGACGCTCAAACGGGTCATTTACCTTTAGACTGAAAAAGCTATGTGCGCCATTTTTATAGCGCTCCATTGTTACCGCTCCCGGAAGTTCATAGCTAACAAAGGGCAGACACATGTGCATAAAAGTGATGCAGGGAGTCTGAAAGCATACAGTGTCGGTAAGGTCATAAGGGCCGCCAGCGGTCTTTCAGGAATATCTTGCAACACCTCGTGAATAAGATGTGGTGCGCTTCCCGAGCGGGTGTACAGGAGACACATTGGAGTCTCTTGTACTATACGACCGCTGCTAAATATCAACTGACCGACTCGCACCCCTTGGGATGTAACCTTCTCCAATACAAAATGCATTTCACTGATAACATGCACGCGCGCGACGAAAACATTGAAGTGCTCGTTAAATAGAAAATGGTGGTGTACCCAGTACAGCTCACTGCCGAAGAAAAGGCTTTGAAGAAAAGATATGCGAAGCTTCAAGAGAAGGTTCGTCAATTCGACAGCACATTTCATAACGCACTGTGCTTAATACATAACGTTGTCTACTTCCCTACGCTCTACTGCATACAGAGAAGGCTTCTGCAGAAAATGCATGAGAAATCGTCGCCTTCAGTTGCAAGCAAGAAGGAGCCGCAGAAAGGTAACTAGCGGTTCATTAAAGTAAAAGTGGATAATGAATCTTGCGTCCCAGAAACTCTAAATCCGAAGGATGCCAGAGCACAAGCCAAGAAGCTAATCGAGACAGGGGTAAGGCCTAGTGTGTGGATATAGTACGTCTTGTACGTTGCCAATCTGCATTCTCAGAAACTGCAAATCCCTGAAAATAAATCTGCAGCCAAAAAGAGCGGGTTCAAAAGAGTTGGTGAAGTAACCCAAAAGGTTGTTGTATGCTTGTGTGTTATTGTTGTGTGAAGTCTATGAATGTGCGAGTGCACATGATTACATAGGTATGTTGATGTAAGTGTTAGTAGCATGTGTGTATGATTACATAGGTGTGTTGATGTATACCACTAAGTGCACTGTGTGTTAGTAGCATGTGTGTGTGTGCATTGGTGTGTGTGTGTGTGTGCCTTCTCTTACACAGAACTACCTCTTCCTTCTCGAACGCAGGGACCTCCTGCAAAGAAGGCTAACACTACCACCGGTGATTCAACTGGGGCAGGCCAGGCAAGAGATGCTGAGTACAGCAACCTTGGTTTGAGCTGTATGTGTGTGTGCGTGTGTGTGTGTGTGTGTGTGTGTGTGTGTGTGTGTGTGTGTGAGAGCAGGCGCCTGTTAAGCTGACACGCAAAGAGAAGATGTCAGAAGTCAAAGCATTGTATAACAGGTGTGTGTTGGTCCTGTGGTGTCTATGTTTCAGTACCTGGTGCCTCAGGTTTGTGAAGGCAGCAGACTCAGATGACTTGGCAGGCCGTGAGTCTCTTATCCAAGCATGTGGGGGAGAAGGGGGGCATAGGGAAGGGTATGGGGGGGGAGGGGGCATAGGAAGGAATGGGGAAGAGTATGAGGGAGGAGGGGGGCATAGGAAGGAATGGGGAAGAGTATGGAGGAGAAGGGGGCATAGGAGGGAATGGGGAAGAGTATGGGGGAGGAGGGGGGCATAGGAAGGAATGGGAAAGAGTATGGGGGGGAGGAGGGGGCATAGGAAGGAATGAGGAAGAGTACGATGTGAAGGTAGAATACAGGCAGCTGAAATACGGTCTTTTGAGTGTATTGTGTTGATGTGCAGAAGTTACAATCCCGCATCTGGTCATGTGGATTGTCAACTGTTTTATTGACTTGCAGATAAGATACCAAAGCGTCTAGAACCTGTTGAGGTACCAGAGGAACCTAAACATGGGAAGTTCACCACAATGGTACATTGGGTAGCGCTTAACTGTAGAAATATTGAAATTCAGTTGTCTAAGTAGGAGTGCTCAATACATGTTGTTGGAGATTCCTTGCTCAGTGAGGAAGCCATGGTAACGGCCTTCTCTAGGTTTGGAGACATTGCCACTGTGTTGCCAGACCAATCCAAGGGGTAACGTGGCTTGTATCCATGGTAACCTCAGTATTTAACCCTTGCCCTGTAGGGCGTGCTTTCTTACCTTTGCGCTACCCAGTGTAGCCATCACGGCTGTTAAAGAGGTAGGTCTGCACATGGTTGGGTCCCCAGACCTATCCATAGTAGTTGAAGCTCCACTTGTTCATGTTTAGTCAATCTTGTTTCATGTTCCATGGTAGCACCAAACTCCCTTGATCTAGTGAATAGATGTGTATGTGTGTGTGTAGTTTTGCTGATTTGCATGGAGCCCAGATCCCCTAACTTTGCCAACTGTTCCGTTTTCACCTGACACACACAGATGGATGGAGGAATGATTCGTGGTACAGTTGTGCATGTGGAGTGTGCCACACCGATGAATGGCTATGTGGAACTGACGCCTGAGGCAGCTGCTATTCCCTGGGTCAGACTTGGTAAGGACTGGGAATGAGGGTATATGTAATCATCACTGCTTGTCCTCATCAGCTGCTGGGAGAGAGCTACCTACATCAGGTGTGTGGGTATATGTGGATGTGGTGACATGTGCTGGTATGTTTGCTGAATCTCCCTTCCCCACACTTCAGAATCACGGAAGAAGAGAGACATGGTGGTTTACGAAGCAGACTTTGAGACCTTGTGTTTCCTCTCTCGTTCTTTCTCCGTGTTCCCTCTCTCGTTCTTTCTCCTTCCTCATACTGATGCCTAAGCTCTCCCGTTATATTTCTGTTTCCATTCTCACAATATGATCAGAATTCGAATTATCATTCCATATCAATGAGTATACTTACAAAGTCACATGGCAATCGTCACACGGGAATCCTTTATGGAGACGGAGATATCAGAACACCTCCAACACCTGAAAATGTTTGGCAAGTGTTCTCCCATCATGCTCGAAATGAATGGTTTCGTGCACATCTGCTCCAAAACTTCTCAGCTTTTCTACAAACATCTTTTCCTCCTCCCCTATCCATGGTCTCTGGGCGCAGCATACCTGGTATGGTGTCACGTGCACATAAATATCCGCCTTAAGAGCGGCCAAGGTCTTCAGCAAACGGTCGTCTGTGATCCATGCTCCGTGGTCTCCGGAATGACCCGAATCTAGCCAGTAGAATGCCTTAAATCTCTTAACGAACAGGCTGATCTTCTCCATTCTCGAAGCAAACTCCTCCAGTTCTGCGGCGCGATGCACTTTATCCACGTAGTTGCTCAGCTCGTGCACAATCTGATTCAGTACCACACAACCTTTCGAGAAGCCCACGAGTGTGATGGGCAGATGTTCAACGTCTCTATCGTCTAGCCGACGCTCCTGACACACCTGTCGAATGGCATCTTTCAGAAGAAGCCTTAGGTGGGGGATGGCGCCAAAAGTAGAGTCATAGTCGGGGACGCCCGTGATAGAACTGTTCACGAACTGATGAAAACAGCTGAACAGATTACGAAGCATTCGGCATGGACGAACGATCCAAATGGCCGCCGTAGGAAATTTCTTTTGCAACCAGACACAAGTGTTCTCAAGGCACCAGTTCTTCCATCTACTAACGTCTTCATATTGAGTCTCCATGTTGGCACGTAAGTTCTACGAAGGAGGGATGTGTTCTGACGATAAGCATTATGCCTGCAAGGGAGTTGTTACCTGGGTGTCACCTTGAAAGAAAACAACATGCTGTGTAGGGCATGGAGGAAATGAGTACACTAACGAGCTTTGTATACCCTTCGCGCCGGTAACTTTTAACTCCATTTTACGCCTAGTGGTGCCCAGACCGCACGAAATGATTACATACGGGGGTTTAGGGCCCGGCCCCTCTGCAATTGGTGAAGTTTAAATATACATACGGAAGGCTAACTGGATACACACATCATATAAAGCAAATGCACAACTCTAGATCAACAAGTGTCACTTCACTTAACATCAAATCGGGCATTTTGATGAAGCTGAGGTTGAATGTTGTACACAAGCTCCAGTACTTGCTGGATCACCTGAGCCTTGTGCTGCTTAACGTCTGCATCTATTTTCACTAACTTCTTCTTCTTATCTTCTTCCATCTTCTGTGCAAAGTCATCTTTGGAATCGCCAAACTAGAGGAATGAGGAGATTAGATGGATACAATATGTGTTTTGTTTCATACCTTCTTGAGTTGCTCTTGAAATGCAGATTCTCTTTGTGATTTGTAAGCTTCAATCTCCTTAGCCGCCTCCTCCTTTGCCTCTTTGAGACGAATGGCCTTCTCTGTGTGCGTCAAACATGAAAAGCACTTATCATGCTTGTCACACAGGACAATGTGCTTGTTCATTTGCTTTGTCTGCCAGTGAAAAGCTCACTTCGAAGCGAACAATGCATGGTAATGGATGGACCTTGTCATGTTCAATTGCAGGCACACATACACATACAGACACACGCACACACAACACACAAACACACACACACACACACACACACACACACACACACTCATGTAAAAACAGCCTAGTTACGCGCGATTGACAACAGGCTCGCCAAGACGGGGTAGTTGTATATCCATGATTCCCTACACACGCCAATGCAGAGGTCTTTAAGGCCAAACACCCATCACGTGAACACAGCACTCAAGTTAAACTCGCCCTCAGTTAAGAAATTTTTACCAACCCCGTATTACGGCGCATACTATCTTCTAAATGTCCCCTTACTCTTTCTTGCGTCGGCTACCATAGTGGCCGCTAACTTCTCAGCAGCCATGAGCTTCCTGATCCCTTCGCTCTGCGCTGCCATCTTTATTTGCTTTGGTCAATTTGGTGTGGTCATGTGAATCAGAATTTAACCCTTTTTGTACTGAGGGCACTTTTATATTATTAGCCGTACATTAGTATTATATTTGAAATGAAGACGCTTGATCTAACCGAATGCCATGAAGAGAGTCCTGATTTTCGAGAGAGTCTTCTGCACAGGGAGGTTTGTATGGCGCGAGAGAGAAAGCGCTTTAGTGAGTATATGGTGGGCGTTTCCGGCCTCTAGAATGCGCTCGATGATCTGGACAAGAAGTTGAAAAGAATTTGTGCAATTTGCTTGGAGCGGGAAAAGCTTGCAGAAAAAGATCGGGAATTAATGCGAGGTATAGTTTGTGTTTAAGTGGAGACATTTATGTAACTTCTGCAGACGTTGCATGATGGCCACTGACCCCTCGACCCCGATCCTTGCAGAACTATCAGACCAGTTTCAGTCGCCCCTACCAGACCTTGTGGATAGCATTGACGAAGGAATTGTGAGTTTACCCGCCCCACCCCGCCCCGCCCGCCCCACCCCACCCCGCCCCTCCCCACTCCACCCCTCCCCTCCCCACTCCACCCCTCCCCTCCCCACTCCACCCCTCCCCACTCCACCCCTCCCCTCCCCTCCCCGCCCTGCCCCACCCACCCCACACCCACCTCACCCCTCACCTCGTCTCAATCCTCTGCAGCAAAACTCAATGCAAGTGATGAATGCTACATTTCAGCTTCTCATTGACAACCATGAGCGTCTGTTTGAGCAGATCAAGTAAGTGGTGGCTGCACTGATGATGGGGAACCTCACATACACACACACACACACACACACACACACACATGCACACACACACACACATGTCCAGTCAAGGCATAGTTAAGCCTATCGAAAGCTTCCTTACCTCTCAACTGGATCCAGTCAAGAGCAAGGGTCGAGACTACCACAAGGCCCATGCTGAAGCCATAGCAATCACTGAAAAATTCGCACAGGTATGTGTGCATTAATTAGGGAGTGATCAATTTGAGGATGGAGTCTCTTGTAGTGCAAGAACACTGAAATGTCACAGTGGACTGAGGTGAGAGTGAGGAGGGTGTAGATGGAGGTGAGGGTATGGAGAGTGTAGATGAGGTGAGGGTGTGGAGGGTGTAGATGAGGTGAGGGTGAGGAGGGTGTAGATGAGGTGAGGGTATGGAGGTGTAGAGGAGGTAAGGGTGTGGACAGTGTGGATGAGGTGAGGTGTGGATGGTGTAGAGGAGGTGAGGATGAGGTGAGGGTGAGGAGGGTGAGGTGAAAGGAGGGAGTAATGTGTGTATGTGTGTGTGTGTGGTGCTTTGATACCTAGTCTTCTACTGAACCCTCCTCTCTGTATGCAGCTGTCATTCCAGTTGCTAGATGCTCGCTACCATGTGCACAAGACCTTATGTGCATATGTACTGGATTTAAATCGTCTCCATTCAAAGAAGCTGCCAGACTTCCTCCAGACATTGGTACTGCTGTAGTCATGTACCCTTTCAGTACTGCTGTAGCCTTTCAGTACAGCTGTAGCCATTAACCCTTTCAGTACTGCTGTAGCCATTAACCCTTTAAGTACTGCTGTAGCCGTTAACCCTTTCAATACTATTATCCGTTGACTTTGGCTGTTCACTAGACGGACTTCATGACCTCACAATTGTCCTACTTTCACATCAGTCATGTCACTGTGAAAGATATGGAGCCTCACCTGGCAACCATGTTCAAAACATTGGAGGTGAGCTGTGGGGAGGGAGGGAGGCCAAAGAGTTTCATAGCCATTATTTTAACAGATATTGCAGCACAATGTGGCATCACAAGACACCAAACAGCGAACGATATGTCAAGGTCTCTTGGAACAGGTAGTTTCTATGTGTTCTTAGCTACCTTACCACCACCTATATTTCTCTCCCCCTCATCTTCATCTTCAACTTCCTCGTCTTCACTCCCTCATCTCCACCCCCTCATCTCACCCCCCCCTCATCTCCCTCATCTCCCCTCCTCACCCCACTCCCTCATCTCCCCCTCATCCCCATTCTCTCATCTCCCCCTCCTCATCTCCCCTCCTCATCCCACTCCCTCATCTCCCCCTCATCCCCACTCCCAGGTGATGATTGGACGCATACACGACCTTGTCACCTTTCAAACCCAAGACCTCCACATTCCCATGGAAACAGCTCAGGCTAATGTCAGGTGTGTATGTGCCTCCTCCTCCCTCCTTCCCTCCTCCCCTCCCTACCTCCTCCCTACCTCCTCTTTCCCTCCTCCTCCTCCTCTTTCCCTCCTCCTCCTCCTCCCCTCCTCCTCCTCCTCCTCCCCTCCTCCTCCTCTCCTCCTTCTCCTTCCCTCCTCCCTTCCCTCCTCCTTCCCTCCTCCTCCTTCCCTCCTCCTCCGTCCCTCCTCCTTCCCTCCTCCCTCCTCCTCCCCCATCCTCCTCCTCCCCCTTCCTCCCCTCCTCTTCCCTCCTCCTCCCCTTCCTCCCCTCCTCTTCCCTCCTCCCCTTCCTCCTCTTCCTCCTCCTCCTCCTCCCCTTCCTCCCCTCCTCTTCCCTTCTCCTCCCCTCCTCCCCCTCCTTCCTCTCTATCATCGGCATTCACAGTGCTTCCTGTGAGAGTGTGGTCTATTTCTATGGGATCTATTGCTAAAGGAATCTGTCCTATCACTTCCTGCAGACAACATGTTGCCCAGAAGTACCCAAATGTGAATGTCGGAACTGTGACATCACTGGAGAGACCCATCTCTCCAGTGCTAACCAAGAGTGGGTACCTCTTCTATGCCGAGCAACGCACCTTTGGCATAGCATGGATACGCCTGTACTTTGTCATCAAGGATGATGCATTGGTGTGTACAGAGGTTAGCAATGGTGGAGTGGTGTGCCCAGAGGTTAGCAATGGTGGAGTGGTGTGCCCAGAGGTTAGCAATGGTGGAGTGGTGTGCCCAGAGGTTAGCAATGGTGGAGTGGTGTGTTAGCAATGGTGGAGTGGTGTGTACAGAGGTTAGCAATGGTGGAGTGGTGTGCCCAGAGGTTAGCAATGGTGGAGTGGTGTGCCCAGAGGTTAGCAATGGTGGAGTGGTGTGTTAGCAATGGTGGAGTGGTGTGTACAGAGGTTAGCAATGGTGGAGTGGTGTGCCCAGAGGTTAGCAATGGTGGAGTGGTGTGCCCAGAGGTTAGCAATGGTGGAGTGGTGTGTTAGCAATGGTGGAGTGGTGTGTTAGCAATGGTGGAGTGGTGTGTACAGAGGTTAGCAATGGTGGAGTGGTGTGTTAGCAATGGTGGAGTGGTGTGTACAGAGGTTAGCAATGGTGGAGTGGTGTGCCCAGAGGTTAGCAATGGTGGAGTGGTGTGCCCAGAGGTTAGCAATAGAGGTTAGCAATGGTGGAGGCATTTGTGTGACTTACTTGCTTTTGTTTTGTTTTCATCTTGCATACTATCTCTACACACAAACATGTTGACACTGAAGCCACTCAAAGTGAAACAGCCCATATTCCTGCACCTGAACCTCTGCAATGTGAAACCATCTGCCACATCTGACACAGAACGCAACTTTAGTTTCAAGGTGACTTCACCAACACGTGTCATCCTCCTACAAGCAGACAGCACACAAGGTAGCCACGCCCACCACCCTGCCTTTAGCCACGCCCACACCCTCTTCTGCAGAGATGCAGAGTTGGATCCAGGTGATGTACAATGCTATTGGACACGCTCTCAATGTGGCATCCCCAGAGCAATCATTTGCCCGTCCGGACTCTCCAAATGGAGAGCAGCTTCCAATCCCACCCTCAAGGTGTAGTGCTTGGTATCCTGAGTATCCTGACCCATATCCTGAGTATCCTGAGTGTGGAATATCCCACAGTACTATTGTAACATAACTCTTATTGGGTTTATTAATTTTTGGCACACAATTTGGGGACCTCATTTGAATTGTTATGGGATAAAGTCTTGATATCAGTTCATGGCTCATAGTTCCATTTGTGAAAGGTTATTAATCATTCATTATTAACCAATCTTCCAAGGACCTCCTAACCCAATCAGTCATAGCCCTCCTCCCCCTTCCAACCCAATCATTCGTAGATGCTTCAATGTATGTACTTACATGTATATCCCTCCCACCAGGTCAAGAAAGAGACAGGCCATCTTGAAAGAGCTTGCCTCTATTGAAGGAAACACTATGTGTGTGGATTGTGGGTGTGGTGATCCTAAGTGGGCGAGGTCAGTGATTGTGACTGGGTGACGTGTTTAACCCCTTGATGCCTACATGTTTAAATGTTTAATGCCTACATGTTTAACCCCTTGATGTTAACCCCTTGATGCCTACATGTTTAAACTCTTTGATGCCTACATGTTTAACCCCTTGATGCCTACATGTTTAACCCCTTGTTGCCTAAATGGTCAAACTCTTTGATGCCTACATCCTACATGTTTAACCCCTTGATGCCTAACGTGTTTAACCCCTTGATGCCTACATGTTTAACCCCCTTGATGGCATTAGTGTCAACCTTGGAGTTCTAATGTGCATTGAGTGTTCCGGCACACACAGAGGCCTTGGTGTTTACATATCACAGGCAAGTCCTCCACACCATCACTCACACCATCACTCACACCATCACTCACACCATCATAATCTCTACCCCCTTGACAGGTGAGGTCACTCACACTGGATGCTCTAAAGCCAGAGTGGGTCCAGAGGATCAGGGATGTGGGCAACAAGGCATCCAATCAGGTGTATGAAGCACTGCTACCTTCTGACTTTGATAAAGGTTGCCATGGAGATCACTGTAGTAACAACTACCCCTTACTGGAAACATGTAACATAACATCATTTAACCCCTTAGGAACCCTGATGTAACCACCTTAACCCCTCAGACGCAATGTGTGATGTGACATCATTTACCTCTTAGGCACCATGATATAGCCATCCATTTAACCCCTTAGACTGTGACATCATTTACCCCTTTAGGCACAATGTGTCGCAATGACGGGAGAGCACAGTTTATTAAAGACAAGTACACTGCAATGAAATACACAGCTGAACTGGACAAAGAACGGATATTGGCTGAAAGTGAGCAACATTGATATGGTGGTTGGATTGGGGGTGTGATGGGGAGGAGTGAGTGGTGAAACTCCTGGCTCACAGAAAAGACCTCTTAAGGCAGGAAGCAGTGTTAAAGGGAGGGAGGAAGGAGCAAAGCATACCTTAGCCAGCAAAGCATACCTTAGCCAGGGGGGAGGAGCAAAGCATACCTTAGCCAGCAAAGCATACCTTAGCCAGGGGGGAGGAGCAAAGCATACCTTAGCCAGGGGGAGGAGCAAAGCATACCTTAGCCAGGGGGAGGAGCAAAGCATACCTTAGCCAGGGGGAGGAGCAAAGCATACCTTAGCCAGGGGGAGGAGCAAAGCATACCTTAGCCAGGGGGAGGAGCAAAGCATACCTTAGCCAGGGGGAGGAGCAAAGCATACCTTAGCCAGGGGGAGGAGCAAAGCATACCTTAGCCGGGAAGGATAGCTTAGCCATTGTAGGGCTCACCATATAGGGAGTGAGAGTCGAGCGGAGAGTATGAGGAAATCTTCAGTCCAGCTGACGTCAGCCCCAGACATCACAGGTGGGTGTAGTCATGATGGTCTTTGAACCATCTCTACCATATTTGTGCTTTCACTTGCTCCTTCAGAACAGACAGATGACGATGCTAGTTTGATAGGCAGTGGTTCAGGGAGCATCAGCCCCAGCTCTAAAGAGGTGTGTGGGGGAGTGTCCTGCTTGTTTCCATAGCACCAGTGAGTTGTCTTTACTTCACACCAGGAAAGTAATAACGTGATGGGGAAGAGGACAAAACCCTCAGCAGCAGGGAAGGAAACTAAACACACCAAATAAGACATGCAAACATGTCTACTTGTTTTTTATCGCGTCTGATCTGTTCAAGCTCAACTAATTGTATGACTGTATGAGGACGTATGTTTTTATGTACACCATGCCCATTCATCATTGATAACCAGAAAACGGATTTTAATGAATTAACATTATTGGGGAGGGGGAGCATGGCGACTTCGAAACCTAAGGAAGTGGCTCCATCGGCAAGTGGTATGGTTGCGACTTACCATGTAGCTTACAGCACGCTCCCAACACACGCACACGATGCAGGCTGTTCAGCTGTCGCATACCAATTTTAAAAAACGTATGCGTCAAGAATACATGCGCATTTCGCAGGCGAAAAAGGCGCGAATGTGCATCATAGCGACTGAAGAGCTGAAGAAGAACAGACAACACATAACACAGTGTACTTCGAAGCAAGAGCCAATCACCAAGGTCACCATTCAGGTTCCTGAGTGCCGAGTGGACGCTGACCTTCCCCGTAGCACGACTCTTACGTTTCTAAGCGCCAACGGACGCATCATTACACAGAAGGCGGCCGTCCATTGCTTGGCCAACGTTCCTCCACTGCAGCATTACAATTCGTGGTGCGCCACGCAACAGAACTTCCTGGTGGAAGATGAGACAGTGTTACACAACATTCCATATATGGGCGAAGAAGTATTGGACAAGGACGGAGGGTTCATCGAGGAATTGATTAAAAATTACGACGGCAAAATTCACGACGGTACCCAAGAGGACGGCCCTTCTATCGACGACGATGTCCTTGCAGAACTGGTGGATACCATGAGAGCCTACCACTGCAACCCTCCAAGGGGCAAGAGGGACTCGCGTACTCCTGAACCCACGCAACCATCACCACAACCATCACCCAAACCACCAGCACAACTACCATCCTCAACGACGCCCCCGCAGACCCCGCCCCCAGAGGGTACCCCGAGCGAGCCAGCCCCAGACCCACTGTTCTCCATTGTGGCTGACGTGGTGGGAGACAGCCCTCACCGACTGGCCGATAGATACAAGCGCTACGCCAGCAAGCGTACGACTCAGCAGTGTCTGCCTAACCTTGATGAGTACGCTATGATGGCATGAGGGAGGTGTGTGTGTGTATGGGTTGGTTTGTATATGGGAGGGGTGTAGGGGTTTTGGCATATCTTACAGACATTCCTCCCTCCTCCCCAGTCCTACTATAGCCCCCCTGCAAAGATCCCAAGCGCTCCATTCTTTCCAAACTCTTTTCTGTCGTCGCTGTTTCAAGTATGACTGCTTTTTGCATGGTTGGTGCCCGAATGCATCAAACCCAGCCCGTGTGCCCAACTCAGAGTCACAACCGAGAAAGACACCTTGTGGGCCCAACTGCTTCCTTCACAAGGTAAGGAGGGGGAGACCACAAGAGGGAACATGTAAACAAACAATTGGAGTTGGTTAAGCTATTTTTCATCCTCTGCCCACTCCCCCTCCTCCCCATCCTCTCACTCCTCCCCACCCTTTCCCACCCCCTCCTACCCATCCTCTTCATCCTTTCCCACTCCCTCCTCCCCATCCTTTCCCACTCCCTCCTCCCCATCCTCCTCATCCTTTCCCACTCCCTTCTCCCCATCCTATCCCACTCCCCTCCTCCCCATCCTTTCCCACTCCCCCTCCTCCCCATCCATTCCCACCCCTCCTACCCATCCTCCTCATCCTTTCCCACTCCCCTCCTCCCCATCCTCCTCATCCTTTCCCACTCCCCCTCCTCCCCATCCTTTCCCATCCCCACCTCCCCATCCTTTCCCACCCTCTCCTCCCCATCCTATCCAGGTGGATTCCAAGGCTCTGGAATCCATGTGTGCTCCACTGTTGTCTACAGGAAGAGGCGGGCATGCAGGACGAGGGGGGAGGGGTGGGGGGAGGTGGGGAACACACAACCCTGAACCCTTGAAATCCACACCTCTAACTGATCCACACACTACTGTGGCTCCTCCTTCTAATGAGACCACGCCTTCCAATGAAGCCACACCCTCGTGTGATGCTACGCCCACAAGTGAGGAGGAGTGTACTTCAAACAACAGTGATTCCAGTGGCTCTGACAGTGACAGCAAGGACACTGCAGGGGTCCCCTCCAGAGCAAGCCTGAAGGCCAGGAAGGGGAAGAACACTAAGAAAGCACACCACACCAGCAGCATTCAGAGCAGTGTGCAGGTGCCCTGTTTGAGCGAGGAGAGTAATGACCCGCCCCTGGGATGGACTGGGGCTGAGGTCACCCATTTTCGATTGCTGCAGCCGATCTTTGGTCACAACTGCTGCACAATAGCCGAGTTGATCCCAACGAAGACTTGCCTACAGATCTATGACTACACACAGGCAGTGACAACTAATGTGACATTAGACCCTGCTGAAATTAAGATATTGACCACCAAAAAGAGAAAGAAGAATATGAGGTCAGAGGTTAAATGATGTAGTCAGTAGGTTATTAGAAACTGATTTGTATTGGTAAGTGATGGTCTCGTGTATTGGTAAGTGATGGTCTCGTGTTCGCAAATGACGATACTGTGTTGTTGGGACCAAATGGGTACAAAATTGAGAGAAGTAACTAGCATTAATATGTGGTGTTAAGTTACAGTGTTTTCAAGTGAGTGTAATGGGTTTTCGTAGCCTTGAATTAGAGTCAGCTACAAAGACAATGTTTGCATTATTCGAATTATGCGACAAGGTGCGGTGTAAATGGTGCAAAACAAATTTGGAAGAATTGGTTTTAATAACCCCTAAAACCAAGTTGTCTTCAAGCTTTAATGATATATTCATATAAAGTGTCATCATTTTGTAATTAAATATTGATATTGTAAATAAATTTTGTTGTGTTTTATCAATTGTGTTGGTTAAACTAGTTATTGACAGCACAACCATTATAACTCAATCATAAGATGGTGCATTCTTTAGTGATCAGATTGTGGTGGCAATTGGCCAGACACACTCTTATTTGTCTCCTTGAATGGTGCATTCCCAGTGCATTCTCTGAAGCCTGGACTTAACCATTCTATATCTCTGAAGCCTTGTACTTAAACATACTTTCTTAGAGAGAATTATTATCTCAATCCTAAGCCATGTTTGGTTGTGTTCTCAGGTCCTGGTCTCACCACCATGTTTGGTTGTGTTCTCAGGTCCTGGTCTCACCACCATCACAAGATACAGCAGAAATTGGAAGGACAGGCAACCTATCAATATCAGTACCAGCCATGCGACCATCCGAACAAGCCATGTGATGCCACATGCCCTTGTGTGGGTTCAAGGAACTTCTGCGAGAAGTATTGTCACTGTTCGGCCGACTGCCAGCATCGCTTCCCAGGGTGTCGATGTCGCAAGAGGTCAGGCTGCTGTAACACAAAGCACTGTCCCTGCTTCCTGGCAGTACGGGAATGTGACCCTGATCTGTGTGGATACTGTGGTGCAGGTATGGGAATGTGACCCAGAGATGTGAATCCATGTTTGCTTCTCGCCGGTCTATTCTATCCCTTCTGATGCTCACTAAGCATTAACCCTTCTGATGCTCACTAAGCATTAACCCTTCTGATGCTCACTAAGCATTAACCCTTCTGATGCAGTTCTCATGAGCATTAACCCTTCTGATGCTGTCCTTATGAGTACATTCGCCTATTCATCTGCCTCTTTTCCATTACATGGCCTGCTCCACACACACGGGATGTGCTGACCTTTGGCACAGGGGAAGATCTGCACATGAAGTCGACCACATGCAAGAATGTTGCCATTCAGCGAGCTAAACACAAGCACCTGCTCCTTGCGCCCTCTGATGTGGCCGGATGGGGAATCTTTATCAAAGATGGGGCCGAAAGGAATGAGTTCATCAGCGAGTACTGTGGAGAGGTGGGTGTGGCCTTTTGACACCCTATTTGATCCCCATCATCCCTTCCCCCAGATCATATCACAAGAAGAAGCTGACAGACGTGGGAAAGTGTATGACAAGTATATGTGCAGCTTCCTGTTCAACCTCAACCACGGTAAGCCACGCCCCCTTGTGGCCTGTACGTCCGAATGGGGCCATTCACTTGTATACTTCCCCTCCCTCCCCCCTCAAGATTATGTGGTCGATGCCACCAGGAAGGGGAACAAGATACGATTTGCAAACCATTCAATCAACCCTAACTGCTTTGCCAAAGTGATGATGGTCAATGGAGATCATAGGATAGGCATATATGCCAAACGCAATATAGAACCTGGGGAGGAGTTGTTCTTCGATTACAGGTGTGTGTGTGCATGTGTGTGTGTGTGTGTGTGTGTGTGCGTGTGTGTGTGCGCGCGCATGCCTTTCATCTGAAGACTGTCACTACCCTTCCCACTCCCCACACATACAACCTTGGTCTCCTTGCACATGCAGATATGGGCCAACTGAACAGTTGAAATACGTTGGAATTGAGAGGGACGCAGCCAAGTGAACTGGACACACTAAAGAGGTCACTGAGTACCAGCTGTGAACAGGTGGAGATACATTGTTATGGATTGAGGTGATCAACACACATCACTTTATGAACGACAGCTGCTGGAGTCAATAGTTGTGTGGTCAGAATGATCACCTGGGGTGTGTGAGAAGTGACATGAAGGGGGTGTGGTGAGGGAGGATGTGAGGAGGGAGGACGTGTGCTAACCTGCATGTCAGGTTTGTTAGAGGTGACAACATCACGTATGTGACGCACATCTGCACAACTGACTCCGCCCACCACAAAGAGGAGGAGGAGAGGGTGGTTGCTAGGACGTGGACGTGCTGAACTCATAAACAAACTGCAAAAAATAAACCACACCCATTTAGTACAGATCTTGGGCTTGAACCCTCAACCTAACCTGAAGCCTGACTTGAGCATGTCTGCCAGACCATAGGAATGATGTGTGAGGTCTGGAAGGTCTGGACGAGCAGGGTTAAAGATGGCTTCCATTACCTAGCACAGACAGGTTAACAATGTGAGCACACGACAAGGTGTGCCTACTTGAGTTAACAGTGGCTGGTATGGAGGCACTCCTCTTGTGTACGTCTCGCTGGAATGGACCAATGGGAAGCCAGCGTGCACAACAGTGGGTGGGGCAGCTATACCTGAACTGCTTCAACTCTGCTCTTGTGTCTGTGAGTGTGTTGAGACTGTCCATTATCTGCTCCACTCTCTGCTCCAAGTGCACCTTTGACAGTTTATTGTCTGGTTGAGTAAGGCACACACACGTGTCATGTGACCTGCCATCACTGATCACATGACCTACCAATGCGGAGAGATCTGATGAACTCCTCGTCACATTGTCGCTGTGCTTGTATCAGCGTAACCAGGGCAACCTACAGCACCAGTCATACCTATTGGTCAGCAGGAAAGCTTCACTGCTCACCTTCAGTTCTTCTTCTTCCTTGGCCTCCAAGTAGGAACGGTTGCCTAGCAAAGAGAACATGAGGATGGCCAGTCCTAGGAGCTCTGACAGGGTGAAGGAGGTGTGGCCTCCAGTTAGCTGCTGTTGCATAAGAGTGGCTAGCTGCTGTGCTACACTGGTCCCATTCCGAGGCATCTGGAGACTCTATTCCAGGCAGGGACAGAAGTTGTCACACACACATACACACACACACATACACACACCTTTTCCACTGCAGCTATCTCGTCCCAGTGCTGGCCTTGGGTGAGCTCCAATGACTGCATAACTGCACACCCTAATTGAAGCACCTCCCTCTGTGATGATATTGCATTAGACCTAGACCTACACACACACACACACACACACACAAAATGCACATTAACAGAAGACTAATTTGACACACTTGAATTGCTCCAGGAACTGTCTCAATAGATCTGCTGATGGTTTCCCCATCTTTCCTCTGTGGTTAGCAGGTAAGCCTTCTTGTGATAAGGCTTCAAGCAAACATCTTGAAATCTCCATAAGTACATCCTAAAGTGCAGGGAGCGGAGGAGGAGGAGGGAGATGAAAGGAGTGGGAGGTACACTCAGAAGCCCCTCCCTCTACCAACCTTTTGCCTTGAGCACACAATAGTTCTGATAAGGTTTTGAGCTGAGGAGCTGTGAGGTTGTGCAATGCAGCCTGGCAGCACACCGCTAAGTATGCCAGACGTCACATGATTACCCGGGCAACAATCCCATGACAAAAACTCACCCCGGGACAGCTGCACTGACAGGGGTCATGCTGACACTAACATCATTGCTGTCGGGAGCCAAGCGAGGCAGAGAAAACACTTTTTCCCCCAGCCAGTCTGTGGGGTGTGAGCATGAGGCTGTGAGGTCAAGGGTGCAGTCAAGGAACATTAGAGATGCCCTTTGAACTGCAGACTTTGTGGAGGGAGGAGAGACATATATATCTCACAGGAAGATCCACCAATTGTGACCTACTTTTCTCCTTGCTCTGGCTTCTGGCAGGCCTGCAAGCTGATTGGCAATTAGTCTGGAGGTGTGGCCGAGAGAAAAGATGTCTTCTCGTATATCCAGGGTCTCTAAAAACTCATTGAGTGCAATCGCAACAGACTGGTTGAGAAAGAAGGGGTGTGGTCCACCTCTTCACAGCATGACACAACACAACATAAACACAATGCACTAATAACTTGCTTTGTATGCTAACTGAAGTTGTCGTGGTAACAAAGCGTAATGGACACTTGCCAAGTCACTGAGAGAAGTATCCAGGTCACCCTTGAAACAAGTTAAACTCACTCTTGAACCAAATGCCCACACATTGCATACCCATACCTCTTCCACTAGTTTGGTCTGCAGGTGTGAGATGTCAGATGGCATGAGAGGGAACAGTGTGTGCAAGGAAGGGATGACCAGAAAGCCTGGGAAGATTTCCGCATGGAAGAGGTCTATGTGTGACACAGAGGCACGCACTCCTGACTGAACAGAACAACACACATAGGAAATGGGATGACAGCAGTTTGTGGCATCATTGGACTCATACCTCTCTATTGATCCACTTTCTCATCAGAGCCTGGAACTCTCCATAGTGTGAGTACCCTGCGCTCAATGGTGCCTCTCCTGGCTCCCTACTATCAGCGACAGGAAATGCTTCACCGTGCATCCCTTCTGACACAGAGCAGAAGACATGACACTCCAGTGGCTGCAGGTCTGAAAGCAAGCGAGATATGCGTTCTGCAATCTTGCCGTGAAGGAATGAAGTAACTACTATGACCACGTGACAGTAGGGTGCCTGTGGAGACATGGCTATGTGAGTCACACACATACACACACACACACACACAAGCACATATGCACGTACACACAACGTATCGTACGCCTCGTATTAAAGTGTGTACATGTATTACGGTCCTTATTGAACGGGGTACATACTGTAGCAATGAAATCTTTTGCGACGGTACTCAGCTCAGTGAGAACGTCGTATACCCCGACGCAATCACCGAGCATATCGAGACCTCCTGCCCAATGGAGCAGTTCCGCGGCGTTGCTGTCGAGAAACACCGCGGCATTCTTGCACACGCTCGCTATATTCCTCCATGGGGTGCGGGAAGACTGAGAAATAAGTGCCGTTGCCATACAGCGGGGCTCTAATTAAGATTTGTTTTCTTCCTTGCCACCCACGCTAACTGTTAGTATGGTAGACTTGGAAGTCAGGCACACGGAGCAGTATGGCAGAGGTCTGTACACCAGAGGGAAGATTTCATGTGGGATGGAGGTACTAAGGGAGGAACCTTTCGTCCACGTCCTGACATGCGTACTGCAAGGCACGCGTTGTGACTGGTGTCTGGTCGAGTCACGGTAAGTGCGGCAGCTGCTTAACGTTGTGCTGTGACTTAAGCTGGCCCGCTCAGAGATAATCTTAGTCGTTGTGCGCGTTGCAAGAGAACATGGTACTGTGGAATCAACTGTCAGGTAGTGTCATGCACCTAACCATGTGTAGTGATCACGTGTGCGCTAGACAGAGAAACGACTGGTTGCAACACAAAGCAGAATGCCAGGGAATTGCAGCCATCCAGCCACACGTTCCAATTGCAGCCATCCAGCCACACGTTCCAACAGACACGATGCGGCTTGTTGTCAGAGCTCTTCAAAAGAATGTGCGTAGTGATGGTGTGTGCGTGATGTGCGGGACTAAGGCATGGTATGTTTCCCACGTGCAGCGCGGGAAGAACATGGAATCCTTATGTTCAGGCAGGTGCTCATTGCTTGGCTGTGTGGCAGCTGTGATTTGTCCTAACTCAATTTCCTCACTGACACAGTTAAAGACAGTTTGGGTGTAATAGCAAAGGAGCAAGTTGCAGAACAATTACTTGGAGTTAAGGCTCTACTGAGGGAAGACTTCGATGGTGGTCATGCTTATGATGTGTTGTGCAAGGTAAGAACTGGAGTGGGGGGAGCAAATCTTCTTACATAACGCAAAAGGTTAATCTTCTGTTGATATTTTTAAGCTCATCTGCAACACTTTTAGCATCTGTGACGGTGAGATGGTGGCCATTGGTGCAGGAGTTTATATTCAGTAAGGTGGACATTTGTCTGAGGTGACTTTAGCAGGTGCTGTGTCATAGATGTTCTCAACTGAACCACTCGTGTGATCCTAATTGTGTGGCACTCTTTGCCGGCAAGACACTAACTGTGAGAGCCATCAAAGATATCCCCGCTGGAGATCAGGTGGGATGTGCAACCACTCTCGTTCCTTGCTTGACTTGAACAGTGTCCTGCAGATGCTCATCAGCTATGTGGATCTGGTAGACAGCTGCTTGGATAGAAGATCACAGCTGAAGAAAGTGTATGGTTTTGTTTGTGTCTGTGTGCGGTGCCTTGTGGAGGAGAGGGAGGATAAAGAGACAGCTGAAGTCATGAAGGAACTGGAATATAGAAAGAGCTTGAAGGCAACTCGGGGTATGATAGAGAACAGAGCGGTGTGGCCTTTGAAGGATTTGGGGTGTGGTCTTTGAAGGGGGGTGTACTGAATGTACAGGGAGGTAGGGACTCAGTCAGTTTGTTTTGTATTAGACTGGAAGGGGATTGTGGGCTGCCACCAGCTGTCTCCCCATTGCACCGTCGTGACAGCCATCAGGGAGTCTGAACTGATGTGTGAAGCTCAACTAGGTGAGGGTGTGCTGTGATGTGTGATGATCAACTAGGTGAGGGTGTGCTGTGATGTGTGATGATCAACTAGGTGAGGGTGTGCTGTGATGTGTGATGATCAACTAGGTGAGGGTGTGCTGTAGGGTGTTGTGATGCCTGACATGTACACACACATAGAACTGGGGATGTGGAAACACGCTGCCAACACTGCATCCACACTGGTTGACTTGTACAGGTGACTGAAGCCCAACAGTAGAGGTGTAGGGTGATCCAATCATGTCACACAGGAGATGGCTCTTTCAATATCATCCACTAATTGGACTGACCCTGATGAAGCTAGGCAAGCTTCAGCGTGTGGAGGGAACCATGCAGCAGTTGAAGGCATCCATCACGCCCCTCACACAGGTCAGTGTGTGCACATGAAGGGTTGCCCTCCACCTCCTTCACCTGCCCTCCACCTCCTTCACCTGCCCTCCACCTCCTTCACCTGCCCTCCACCTTCATCACCTGCCCTCCACCTCCTTCACCTGCCCTCCACCTCCTTCACCTCCTTCACCTGCCCTCCACCTCCTTCACCTGCCCTCCACCTCCTTCACCTGCCCTCCACCTCCTTCACCTGCCCTCCACCTCCTTCACCTGCCCTCCACTTGCTCTCCACCTCCTTCACCTGCCCTCCACCTCCTTCACCTGCCCTCCACCTCCTTCACCTGCCCTCCACCTCCTTCACCTGCCCTCCACCTCCTTCACCTGCCCTCCACCTCCTTCACCTGCCCTTCACCTGCCCTCCACCTCCTTCACCTGCCTAGGCTGTACACTGTCTAGGTGTATCCCATGGACCCACCCACCCACTCACACGTGAAGCACAGGAGATGCTTATGGATAGTGACTCTGAACTAATGAACAGGAGTTCTGTACCATTAGCGGATAATCATTGATAATTGGACAGACAGGAAGTGGACATAGACAGACACACACATCAGATGATGAATGGTTCATGTGTTGCAACAATCACTGCATGTTTGGCAGCATGCCTGTTGGTAGTATCCATTACACTGTCCCGTGCGTTTCACATAGTTGCAATCAATTCCCTGTATGTTGGCACAACCTGGAGGAAGGGGGGAGGAGGGGGATTAAGGTATGGGATCTCAAGGAGCCATGGCCACTTACCAGAAACACATGGTGTGCAACATGGCCTGTTGGCTTGACACACAACTACATTAGAAGGCTGTGTGGTGATGTCACATCCCGTTGCTGTCTGGTTCCCATTTGTGCAGTACACTGCCCGGTAGCTGATTCCTGGTCCACAAGTTGCAGAGCACTGCAGGAAAGATGGAAATGATTTGACCAATCGTGAAACACAGAATGAAACCTACAGGTCCCCAGGCTCCTGTCTGCCATGTTGGACAGCTGGTTTGCAAGCATCGTTGTTTATTTTCAGGTCGTGAAGAGTTGCTACATCCAGAGCCTTGGTAAAGACCTCCACTGCCTTCACACAGGCACAGTACTGGACGATACTTGTACATTGATCCACACACACCAGCACACTAGAACCAGCCAGTCATTGAATTAGCCTCTGTGCACAAGGGAGAGGCTTACCGGTCCCCAGTCCTGAGTGGCCCAACTGCAACAGGCTTGATTGTTGGAGCACAGTGTCGTGGATGGAGGGGGCGGAGTCTCATCATCCTCACAATGAACCTTGTTCACTATCTGTCCATTGATGTCAGCACATACCACAGATCGTGTCTGAATGCCAGATCCACAAGTAGTCGAGCACTATGGAGGTAACACTCCATTAGTGATGCTCTCTAAGTAGAGTCCAACTCCTCCCTTTTAAAGTGCTGCTAGTCCCCAGCCCTCTACATGCATTCACTGGTCCCCAGTCCCTTCTACTTGAACTCACTGGTCCCCAGGCTCCTGCTTGCCAGTGGGGTTGACAGGGGCGACTGTTGCACACTTGCTTCTGAGGGGGCATTCCAGAAGCAGGGCAGCTGCTGCTGTTCACCACAACCTCCATCCCATCCACCTGCAGCTGCAAACACTGTAGGGGGCGTGTCTGGACCCCACCCCCACAAGAAGCAGAACACATGCCCCATGTCAGGGCCTTCCACCTAAGTGGGAGGAGGGGGAGGGGGAGGAGGAGGGGAGGGGGATGGAAAAACAAGAGTGAAGAGGTACGAATCCTGGAGCACTATGATGAGGTCATACTTGGGTGGACAGGGTCCCATTGAACACCAACGAACCAGAGGCTGGGGACGAGAGTCTGCAAGAAACCCACAAAGATCATCAGGAATATTACGGTCTGGGTACTCCAAATCTGCGCACTTAGCAGTAGAAATTTCCACACCTAAGTGACAACACATCAAGTGGTTATGAGTGGTTATCAAGAAGGGGGAGGAGCCTCTGATGACCCACCTAATCCACAAGAGACAGAACAGGTTGAGAAGGCACTGTACGTCCATCCAAGCCCAGGAATCTCCTGCGAGTCCACTGTTGAATCAGTGGTGTCAAGTTGGGCAGTGAGCTGGTAGTATTGCAAGACACCAGAGGACGAAGTGCTATTTGGTAAGACCTGTGGGAATGCATGTTGGTTATCAGTTGACATAAGACATGAACGCCAGCATATTTGATTTGCTGGCTGTGGGCAGATAGGAATTTGGTAATATCAAAGCTACCATTTGTCTATCAAGATATCAACAGTTGAGGGGTGGATTGGGGGTGATGATGCATGCCTTCTGAACATCATGAATACACTCTGTGCTTGATAGCTGACCTGCACTGAGATATCAGTTGGAAGAGGGCCTTGAACAAGCAGCGTCTGAACGTCAAAGGTGAGCTCCTGCCTTAGCTCATAATGAAAGATCACCCCAAACAGCTGGATATCTCCTGGAGCATAGTCTGAGATGACATACCTCCCTTCTTGTTTGGAGGTGAGCACTGGATAGAGAGAGATAGCTAACCCAAACCTCAGCAACAACAATGATGCAAGGGCATTTGAAGTGTGCATTACAACTAATAACAACTTAGGTGTGAGTGGGACGGTAAACTGTTTGAGATGATGGGGCCATTGAAGTTAAGGACTGGAGCATACATATCTCACATTGCAAGCACATAAAGGACAATCCTGTGCCCCAGCACACTCCCCCTGAGGCATCTTACTGAGGCCTTTCTCGTGAGGCTTCTTCATGTGGGTCACATTGATGGAAGAGGCTCCCACTGGTATCAGACAGTCAGTGTTGTTCCCTGCGCAATGAAGATGCAAAACAGTTCAAACATATTCTTTGTCCCACAGGAGTCACAAATACTTAGCCACCGACATGTTCCAGCGTACATGCCAATGATGTATGTGTTTACCATCTTGTTTGCGGGTGGCTATTTGTGTGCCCCCAATGGAGCCAAGGAATCTGACGCATCTTCCATCACCAACATTTGGGGCCAAGCACCTGTTGCATTCATCCAGCACTTTCCCTGATCCAAGAATGCCATCACAGCCTGTACTCTGTGTGTGGTATACATCAGAGGTCACTGCACGAATGCTCTTGAGTATTTAAGGCATGTTACAGACATGCCATGCACCATTCCTGTTACAGATATTACAGCATCATTTCTGTATTATTCGTTGTTGTCATTTTTGTTTGTTATTACAACCCGCACTCCGTTTCCAGCTTCTCCCTCGCAGCACATGCAGATAGCGCTCACCATGCAGTTTCCTCCAGCACAAATCCCACGGTCTCCGCTCGTCGTCAAGCAGTCAGTTCCGTCGGCTGCAAGCACGTTCAGCATCCCTGAGCCTGCGGTTTGCACGCATACTAGCTGGCAAGACGCTGAGACAGGACGGCGGCCAATCAAACCACAGTGGTCAACATTTTTAACCCTCTCATCAAGCGGCTTACTAGATGGCACGGGCGCCCACGTGTATAGAGTCTGCGAAGGACCGATGGTATTGAACGCTGCACATTGGCGGTCACGAAATGACGAAGTATTGGCGGGACATTCCTTAAAACATAAATGTTAAAAAAGGTAAGCTTATCAGGTACTAAATGGACATGCAAAGATACGCATACCGTGATAAAGCATGAACGGTATAGGGTGTCTCTAAGGCAAGCGTCGCTATGAGTGAAATAGAATGTGGTAAGAACCATGTTTTGTTAATTGCTGCATGCTTACTTGGAGGCACATTGGTTTCTCCGCGTGGAGACACCTATACCACACGCTCGGCACGGAACCCACCCTCCTCCTGTGCTACTATCCTGGACGAGCGGGAGTGGTACCACCTGCACAAAGTTAAGAATGGAGGAGAAAAGAGTGCAGTTGTATCAACAGGGACGCAGTGGGTATGCAAAGCATCGTACCGCAACGGGCTGTGTCACAGCGGCCAGAAGAAGAAAGGAAAGGAACACTCTGCAGAAGGAGACGAACACCTCATTACTGCACGAACGCATTATGTAAACTTTTCGCACACCCACCTTTTTGCCTTTGCGTTGCACATAGTTTGGAAGTGGATTGGATTAAGCCTCAAGAGAGTGACTATTTATACTGCGGCCGGGATTATATTTAATTTATGCGACGGCGCTGTAAACATTGCTGGACCGCCAGCGCTTTGTGCCCAGCTCAGGTAACGCGTGATTGGGCATACATGTATCTCACGTAACATTCAGATGCTTTATGAGTGGGCGAGCTAGTATAAACACTGAATCTCATACGATGAATGTCGAGTCCCTATTAAATTTTGATCTAAAAGTTGGTCACGTGACCTTTTAAATTTTTCCCGGCATTCACGTGAGCTCGTTTCCACGGCATCAGAAGATATGGATAAACTGAAGACACCGTTGAGAATCCCTCCTGAGTTCAGTAACTATGCCGAAGAAAAGCAAATTTTCGAACATTACGAAGTGTGAACATTAATAGAACAAATATTATATTTCAATCAGCAGTTTTTTTTTGTTTTTTTTTTCCTTCAGCGGATGCTTGAAGCACTACTGATCGAACGGCCCTCTGATCCTTTGTCATTCCTGGCTGCTTACCTTGAGAGGGCAGAAAATGAAGGTATGTACTATGTGCTTAGAATCTTCCAAAAGGACAGACGATGCTTAGGCCACTGTTTGACATAGTACATAGAATCATAGTATACGGACCTCCCGCCTCCGGTCAGCATACTATCGTGAGTTAGCCAGAGGTTGGGTAATGTAATGCTTCAACATTCTCCTCTCCACAGAGCAAACTAATCGCCCGCAAGTTGCGCGCGGTGCACGTGCAACCACGGCGGATACTGGACGAGGGCTCGTCTCCGCAAGCTAAGGAATGGCAGGAGAGCGGCAAAGTGAGACGATAAACTTAACAGCACATGTTCCACCCAGCTGCCCCCATCTGCACAGGAAATCACTCCTTCGATGTGGGCAGAATTGATACAGTGTCGACTAAAGCAATCAGACTGCACAGCAAAGGTATCTAAGCCATGTTTGTTCGAGACACGAAGCAACAAATACATGGTATCTCTACCCTTTCTCACACACTCCCACATTCACTGGCAGGGTTGGGTGTTGGAGGGGTTTCCATGGACAAGACTGCAGGTATGTCATGATCCAACATCTTCTGGTGTGTGTGTGACCTTCTAGCTGCACATGTGTACACACAGGCTCTGGAGTTGCAAGCCAAGGGAGTGATACCTCATCACTTTGGTATGCCTTGATGAAACAGAAATGCACATGCCTTTAGCAGTGGTAAACACACACAGTGCATCTATCAGCACCAGATGTTGTTTTGATAGAACGCTATGCTGGAAAGCGGATAGACTCTGTAACAGGAGGTGTGTGAGGTGTGTGTTGTTGCTTTGCACAAAGCTTTATATCCACTCCTTGCTCAGATGTGTACCATCTTATCTTTAATCCTGCACCAAATGCCGAGATTGCTGACCGACTGGTCAAGGAGGCTGGGGGGGAGGAGGCCAACCTTATGTGCAAACTGGAGCTCTACCACAGACACTCAAAGGACCTGCTGGCTTGCTATGGGAGTGTGGCCAAGAAATTTAATGCTGACCAACCGCTCAATGATATATTATCTCAAGGTTGGTGTCCATCGAGTGTTACTTTGACATGATGTCAAAGCTCCTCACTCAGTGCAAGGGTTCCTGTGTACAAGGCAACGCTCTGTGGCCCCCCACACCCCCAGGGTACTGCTCTTGGGACCCATAGGAAGTGGGAGGAGCCTGCACGCTGCCCAGCTGGCTAGGAAGTATCGTTTGGTGGATGGTATGATGTCATATTTTTAGCAGTCACACTGCAAACGCTTCATCCAACCCTCAGTGGACTGCAGTCAGCTGATAAAGCAGACACTTGTTTCTGGCTCCAAAATGGCCGAACAGATGAAACCATTCTATGAAAAGAAGATGCTTAGTAGGCCACTCCCCCTTCTATACCATCTCCACACCCCACCTTCCACACACTCCCATCCCATACCCATCACCTCACCTCTACACTTCCTCCTCCCATCACCTCACCTCTACACTTCCTCCTCCCATCACCTCACCTCTACACTTCCTCCTCCCATCACCTCACCTCTACACTTCCTCTCCCATCACCTCACCTGTACACTTCCTCCTCCCATCACCTCACCTCTACACTTCCTCCTCCCATCACCTCACCTCTACACTTCCTCCTCCCATCACCTCACCTCTACACTTCCTCCTCCACTCTCATCACCTCACCTCCACACACTCCCATCCCATCCCATCACCTCACCTCCACACTTCCTCCTCCACTCCCATCACCTCACCTCCACACTTCCTCCTCCACTCCCATCACCTCACCTCCACACTTCCTCCTCCACTCCCATCTCCGCATCCAGTCCCAGATGATATGGTGATGCAATGTCTTACAAAGAGGCTCAGTCAGTTGGACTGCACTAGTCGGGGATGGGTGCTTCATGGCTACCCTCTCAACAGGGACCAGGCTGAGCTCCTGGCAAATGTTGGCTATAAGCCAAACAGGTAAAGTCACCATGACGGAGGAGGGGGGTGGGGCAGAGATGACGGAGGGGGGTGGGGCAGACATGACGGAGGGGGGTGGGACAGACATGACGGAGGGGGGTGGGGCACACATGACGGAGGGGGTGGGGCACACATGACAGAGGGGGGTGGGGCACACATTCCCCAACACAGCAATGCTTATGACACACTCCTGACATTAACAGAGTCATCTTCATGAATGTCTTGGAGGACACTGTTAAGGAGCGTCTCACACTCAGAAGGCTTGACCCTGTCACTGGACAAAGGTATGCCTCTTTGGAGTCTCATAGTGGTTTATCACTGCCCTCCCCCTCCCCCTTCCTCCCTCCCTCCCTCCATTCCACCATAGATACCACATGCTCCTCAAGCCACCTCTCTCCCAGGAGATCAGTGAAAGACTAGTTACGGTTGGTTAGCCAGAGTGACAGACTCCTGTGCATGACAGATCTGTGTCTCTCTGACCACCAGCACCCACATGACACAGAGGAACACGTCACGGAGGCTTACGGAGCATATCAGGCCTACATCGAGGAGCTCATGGACTATTACAAATCTGCACAGCATGTTAATGCTGACCAAGATCCATTGACTGTGGCTGAGTGTATAGAGTCCATTCTTGTGAATCCTCTCCCTAAACAGCCTGCAGCGTAACCAGTTGTATGTAAACTTCATAGCTACTGTGACACTGTTTGCAACAGATATACCAAAGACAACTTTAGTCCCCAATACCCAGCGGTCCGTACTGTTCTCTAAGCACTCGCTTCTCTTCCTCTACGTAGTTTTTACCACGCGAAGACATGCCGAGATCACGCTTCTTCTTCTCTTTCTGTCTGAAGGTTTCAACTTTCTGTTTCTTGTTACCCGCGCTGTCAGTCTCCAATGATGGCCTCTTGCCTGCTGAAAGGTCATGCTGTTCCGAACTGGGTGGCCCGTCATCATCGAGCGAAGAGGAGGGCTGCTGGGTGATGGAGTATTTCACTGGAGGAGCCGATAACTCGGCACTGTTAGAGGAGGGGGGCGGTATCGCTGCATAATGGTCTCTTTCGTGCACATTTTCTTCCATTGGAGGGTCAATGGACTTGGTGTACTTGTCCCAGTCGACATGAATCTGCCCAGTGTCGTTCAGAAAGGTTGGTTTTCTAACAGTGGCGAACAGGGTGTCAGGGGAAGGCAATTTGTCCTCCTTATCTTCATCCTGCTTCAGTGTTTCTTCCGATTTGGGAATAGCTTCGTTCTCGTCATCTTCAGATTCAGAACTGGAGACGTCTCCCGAAAAAAATCCCAACGACATAACTATTTAAAAATACTACTAATTGAGCGGACAACTATTAGTAATATCGTAAACAAAATGCCCCGGAGTTACCGCCAAAAGAGAGTGACGGAGGAAGAGGAGGACCAAGCCCAAGACGAGCAGGACGATGTGAGGTACATAGAGCAGCGGTCTGTATCATGATCGTTTACGTTTTCCCGTCTTGAACAGTAAAAAGGTAGAGGAAGCTAAGCAGATACAGAGTTTTCGCAAGAGGCCGGCGGGGGTAAGGTACGCGCGTACTACTAGATTTGTAGCAGAAACCCAATTCATCACTTGCACAGTGCTGTTGGCCTGGCGTTCGGAAAGAAGTTTTCAGATGAAGAAAAGATTGCTGTGAGTAACGTCTAGAGTGTTTAGCGCAATGTGTTGTACTCGATACGCACAGCCAGACCCGTTCAAGCTTAAGTCTGGAGGACTAGTGGACTTGAAAAACGTCAAGAATTCGGACATGGACGGGTGAGGGCGGAGGAAAGAGGAAGGGGGCGATATGCAACGTTGCCTATCTTGTGTAGGGTTGAAGATGAAGTGGTGAAACGGCTGCACAGTACCTTCTCCGCTGAAACGAACACACGAGATGACGAGACCCACATGTATGTGTGTGTGTGGGCGTGCCCAGGTCACGTGGAGATTGTTTGATGAGTTGACCTGTCAGGTTGCAGTATATTGAGGATGAGCTGGCGAAGAAGAAAGGCTCCACAGACAAGCCTAAAGAAGTGTCTGAGTATGTTGGAGCTGTTTGTTGTAGCTGCATGATGGGTCAAAACAATGCACAATGTTGAATAGGTTTGAGGCCAAGATCAATGAACTGTATGCAGTACCAGATAGGCTCAACATAAAAATCAACTCTCTGATGACTGAAGAAATGTTGTCCAATCAGATGCTCTCTGGCATTCCAGAAGTGGACTTGGGCTTAGAGTGAGTACCAAGGTGGCTCTAATTGGAATAGCACCTAATGAAACATCATATAGGGCCAAGTTCAAGAACATTGAGGAGACAGAAGAAGCCAAACAAAAGCTTGCTGAGGAGCAGATGAAGAAGTGGGTGTGCCTTGTGTAGATGCTACGTTCATAGAATGCTCCCTTTACAGAAAGAGTGGAGGAACATCTTTGGTTCCAACCAACATTGCCTCCAACTTCACCCTGCACAGTCTGAGATGTACGTTATATGCGATCCCCGCAGGTTACATAACCTAGTTGGGAGTTCTTACGGATGGTTGGGTTGTTGGGACGACATATGTATGTATACTGAAGGTTTTGTGAGGGCAACTTGATAGTAGTGCACAGGAACCTGTTAAAAAAACAGCTTACTTCCTTCCCTTGATTAGTGTGCATGGACCACCCATGCTAGAACAGAATATTCAGACACAGAGATGATCTGAACTAGAGCACAAATCATGTTAGTGTCAAATATATCTCAATGTACCAAACAAGGAATAGCCACATCAGAGGATTGTTATATAAACTTACAGGCAGACTTATAAATGAAATTTCATTTGGGTGAAATGTAGATCAGTTCCATGCTACTGAGATTAAACTCTTAAGTAAATAAATTGCAACCACAAGACGTTGATTCTTTTAAAAAAAAATCTACCGTAAACTACCAGAATTAAGCCTCCGCCTCCAACAATAAAAAATGTCTCGTGTGTAAACGTCCGTATCTTCGTAATCACGAACGCTTCTGCGTATCTTTTTACATAATCATGTACGGGTACCATTTTTGTTTCTGAAATGCTGAATACATTTGAGGAGACTTTCGAGGTTACAGAGATGCGCACGTTTAAACACGAGCCATTTTTTATTGTTGGGGGCGGAGGGGGGGGCTTAATTCTGGTAGTTTACGGTAATAAGGTAGGGTTTCATATTAGTATTTGGTGTGGTGTCAGGAGGGTCAATTATCAACATGGTCATATCTTGTGACATCTGGCGCTGGGATGATTGTGACCTTTTGTGGTACACTATCATTGCATTGCACAGTGGGGTATCTTTGAGTGCAGCATGTTCTTCTGTGCCATGTAGTTTACAAAGACAAGTCCTTGATGCCAAGGAGAGAGGCAGCAAAGGAACCTGAGCAGCCAGCCTACATCCCTGTCGTGGGGGAGAATGAGCCAGAGTTAAGGTTGGCCTCAGCTCGTGAGCCTCCCAAGAGAAAGCAGAATGAGCAGGCAATGATGGCCACTGATGACTACCATTTTGATAAATACAAGAAAAAAGCAAAACGATACTAGTTTCATTGTATTTGTATGTTCCCTGGTTATGCAGCAACATGACACCATGTCATCTGCTTGTTTTACTACACACATAATAATCGCTAAAAATAAATAAATTGTGCTGGGTTACACAGCCAAAGGTGGTGATTTCCTGACTCGTCGGATTACCATTGGAAATAATATCCGCCTCAAGGCTGGATCGTCGGATCTGCAAAATGGAACACTCGACCTTGCACAGCACGAGGTCCAGCGCGCGATGCGCACTATCTAGGAGTTGTCAGGTAACAGTGTCTCGCATCCTCCATTGTGCGTGCGCTCACTAAGTCGGCTAGTCACGTGCAGTACACGCACAGCATTAGGTCTCTGTTTGGATTATTGTAATTAAAAAAAAAAAAAGTGAGGTTGCGCGGAGAGTAAGCTCCGTTATGTTAGCAGCTGGAACTGCCCTTCGCATCACTGTGCTTCGACAACGCCCCTGGCTGCCCTCAAGACTCGGCCCTGCGGCTTCTTCGTCGTATCGAGAACAGCCAGGCTTTGGCGCTTACAGCCAGCACTTTCTGCTGCCTGGTCCGGAGACTTTCCACTGAGCTTTTGGTTAGAGAGACAAGCTCTCGCATGTTGCTCAGAAGCGAATCTTTCGCGCAACCTGTCTAGAAACGTTTGGACAGACGATTTATACCAAATGGCACGTGGCAGTGGATTTAGCCCGCATGCGTAGAACGGATTATTCCAATTAAGCCCATCGCAATGGCGCAGATGAAACCGATTGTAATTGGAGCGGTGGGCACAGGCTCCGTGTTCTACATATTTGGGCTGTCTGTGTGGTCGGTGATTGGAGTGCTGCTGCTATGGTTTATAGGATTTGGAGGAGTGAATTATCTGAAAAGTGTAGTGAAGACCGGACCCAGAGATCTCTGGTAAGATAAGGGGCGTGTACGGCTTGTTGACACTGCAGATTTGTGTTTCGAACACTGATGAAGGTTTTTTCAACAGCAGTAGAATAATTTAAGCATGAAGAACAGGGGTGTACGCTGAGGGTTTGAGAGGTTCGGACCCTCCTTTTGACCCAGAATGTTTATGTGTGCCGCAATAGGCAAATAAGCTTGACTTAACCCTGATTAATGCCCGAGAAACGCAGTGTTTGCGTCAATAGGCACCACCCACTCGTACCGTGCCATATCGCTGCCCACAGATTCGCATCATTCTTGATGATGGAGAATAATAAATAAAAATTTGGCCAGCACTGCTTCACTGACGCGTGCCACCTGTCACGTGATTGTAGATGGCGACCGGGGCGGTGGTCGGTTAACTAGGTTTAAGTACCTTAAACTGTATTATTTTCACGTTTAGTGTGATTTTGAATAACTCTACTTTAGTTGAACAAAAATAAATTAATCAGCAAAAATAAATTGTATCATGTAGCGAGCTGGTGTTATTTCTTTTCTTGACAATCTGGTTATGCAGATTTGTTGCACACCACCACAGCCTCAGTAATTAAAGTGAGGTACTGCACCTGCATGTCACTGTAGACCAGACACATCTTACTGATCAGAATATATTACTACACAGAATGATTCTTTTTGTTTTTTCGGGTAGGTTGGCGTCACATCTCCTGTCATTCAAAGCTGCCATGCGAACCAATGCCAACAACAGAATGACCATCATGGATCTCTTTGAACAGACAATTCGTAAGCATCCGCAGAAAGTGGCCATCATCTTCGAGGAAGAGAGGTGGAGCTTCCAGCAACTGGACGAATACGCCAACAGAGTGGCCAACTATTTCCTCACCTTGGGCATAAAGAAGGGAGATGTGGTGGCCGTGTTTATGGAGAACTGCCCCGAGTACGTGGGCACTTGGGTGGGGCTGGGGAAGATAGGTGTGGTCTCAGCCTTCATCAACTACAACCTGCGGCACGATGCCCTGGCTCACTCCATCAAAGTGTCTAAGGCGTCAGCTGTCGTCTTCTCTGCCTCACTCGGGGAAGCACTGGATGGCGTGCTGACGCAGTTGGACGATGGGGTTAGAGGCAAGTGTTTCGCTGTGAAGAAGAGTGGAACAGCTTCAACTGTGCCCTGGGATGCCAAAGACCTGCAGATTGAGCTGAGTGGCTGTCCTGTCAGCCCACCACCTCCACCCAAGGACAAAGGTTTTGAGGGTGAGTGATGTGTGTGTGGGGGGGGGGAGGAGGAAGGATGCTGTGATGTGTGTGGGGGGGGAAGAGGAAGGATGCTGTGTTGTGGGGGGGGGGGAGAGAAGGATGCTGTGTTGTGTGGGGGGGGGAAGAGGAAGGATGCTGTGTTGTGGGGGGG